>VZTI01000774.1:171982-277824 GCA_013397865.1 Struthidea cinerea | reverse complement strand
TTCAGAACTAAACTGTATATATATATAATATATATATATATATATATATAAAATCACTTCAAATCTCCTCTTTTATCAAATTGCATTCAAAGATAGATAATTGGGGCTCTTCTTACCATGACTCAAATGAAACACTTGTAGAAAACAAGGTAGGCTTCCATTGTTTTGGTGGTTTATTGCTCAATAAAGCATGAGCATACTTGTTTAAGCGGAAGTCAATAGATTAGAGTGATTGATCCTATTCCTGAACAAGATAAATCTGTTGAAGAAAAGCAGTGAATTCAATTTCTTTATAGACTCTGCTTCTAGACCAATTCCTTTGGTTTACATGTTGAAAAAGTTCAGTAGTTTGTTTCTTTTCTAGCTGATGGTGTGGTATATAAATTAACATCTAATTAACTTGCAAATTATTTTCACCTAACTAAGAAACTTTATTCAAAGGTCTATCAAAAGTAAACTGAGAGAACTGTGCAATCCACAGGCAGCCATCCTTTTCAGGATATTAAGGTCCACTTAAATGGTTTTGTTAAAATCTGTGAAAGAATCCTGTAAGAAATATTTAATAGCAGATGAATTAAATCTTAATGAACTGCTGAGAAATAGTGCTAGAATTATTATGTGGAAAAGCAAGATATCGGACCATCTGATACTTTTTTTTCTGATGCTTTTAAATAACCCTAGAGACAAAAAGGCTCTTGCTATTTTGTATGATCATTAGGTTGTGATGCAAAAATAACAACAGGCTAATTTTGTCAGGATTTAAAATTTTTGCTAAAAGCACTTTAGTTAGATGGCTTTTATAAAACCATAAGAAGCACTTAAATATTCAGTCCCAAATCAATGCAATTGATTTGAACTGATACATTCAATCATGTGAAAAAATAATTCTAAAAAATCTGAAGCCCTTGAGTAATTATGTATCTTGCTATTACATAACATCATTGGCATATCATGTGCTTCAGTAATGAATAATTACAACATGCCATCATATATTAAGTAATCAAAATCAGGGCAACAGTTTAATTTAAATATGATTGGATGTCAGAGGTGTAGCATATTTTCCTTTCCATTTGAAACTTAACATCAAAAATCTAATGACCTTTGACCTTTATCCTGGGGAGGCTGGCAATATGGACAAAATGGTTAGTTTTACTTTAAAAAGGAAGATGTTGTCTGCAATGCTTCATAGAATTTCAGGCAACTAATTTCATCAGTTACCATACTCAATTCTTTTTCACTTTCTGTTCACCTGTTCTCCATGGAAGAGATAATTTACTGAGGCAGAAGTCAGGAGGAAAAAAGAATAAATGAAGCAAAAAAGGAATTAATTGGTATGTAGATAATGAACCAAGGCCCAATAATGCATTTTTTAGATAAGGGCAACAAGACGAAGTGTGGCTGAAAGAAGAAACCCATAATGAAACTATTGAATAGAAATCTTACTCATTTATAAAGAGGTATTTTAACCTTACAAAAAAAGAAGCCTATTTAATTCATCTCTGTTAAGTCTTAATTCAAATTCACTTTGAATGTCATTCTGCTTTATCAGCATGCAATTTGGCATGTATGTCTCAATAATTCTACTGAAACTATTTTGAGATTCATATAGATCAAAAATAAAAGTTTAAAGTTTAAGGTTTTCTTTGACATATTCTCTTTCTTAAGTTCTGCTTATTGCTCACCATGCTTGTCATCCACCATAGAGTTTTCTTTCCAACTATCTTGATGCTAAATAAAGAAGCATAGGCGCTTTTAAGTGTGATTCAGCCAACCAGTTTTAGACACCTGCATTGAGATGGAAGGAAATGTTCCTTATAGGTTTTTTCTTACCCTTACAATTGCTGACTCCATTGTACTTAAAAATAGGCAAATATAACTAAAATTCAGAGTATATACTGTATGAAGGGTAAATTTAATTCATTCTTTTTTATTGATTTCTTTGTGTAGTTATTTTTAAAATAATTGTATTTTATCTTAGAGCCATCTTTAAATTTCAAGAAAATACTCTTCAAAAAGAAAAAAAAAAAGCAAGCTATATGAATAGGAGAAGTAGAGAGACAGTGGTATATGCAGACTGTGCTGGGATGGAAAACCTGTTTAAATCAAAGAGTCTACCTAAGAGGTTATTCAAAGGAGCTTTGACTTTCAAAAGACAGTAAAATTAACCCAGAAAGGACTTTACTACACCTCTTTATGCTCTTAATTTCCTTGTTCAATTGTTGCCCAAGCAAAGAACCTTAATTATCTACTTTTCTTGTCAGAGAATTTTATTCCCAGTTGTGAGAGACTGGGCTGCTAATGATTAATGAATCAAAACATCTGCCCATTTGTGAGGTGCCACACACACACCCACACACCCACCCAGACCCACACCCCCACACACACACATACCCTGAGGGAGAAGGTGAGTTTTGGGGTGTGTAATGGCTAGTTTGCGTGAGACAGAGGGTGTGAACTGTCACTGTCTGGAGGCTACAAGACGAGATGGTGCATCTTGCCATGCTAATTGCCCTCCCTTACACAACTGCTCAGTTATAAATACCCCCCTTCTTCCTCTTGGGGAAGGTCTGATGGGGCATTCTTGGCTCAACTGTGTTGACAGAAGGGGCAGCTGTCATGTCTTAGAGGGTGTCATAAACCATCAAAGTCTCCCAAAGTGCCCCCAGACTCATTCCTAAGCCCTTCCACCAGAGGATTGCAAGCTCCACCCCCATCCAGGGGAGGCGCCTGAGCATTCCCATCAAGCCTCAGTGTATTTTAATTCATCAGACTTTGTGTTTTGTGGGCTTCTTCTCCCACCCCCAATGGACCATGGCTTTGACCAAGGAGCATTGAAGCTGCAACAATCAAGCCTCTTCTCTGTGGGTGGTGATTATGTATCTTTCTACTCTTAATTTTTCGCTCTCTTTCTGTTCCTTATATGTTTTCTTAGGTGTTATTTTTATGCTTTCACATTGCTATATTCCTATAGATAATAATAACCCAAATGGCTACATATCTGCTTTGCATTGCAACTGAATTGTTCTAAAACAAACTCTATATATATGGATATATATATATTTACAAACACTGATCATTCACTCTAATCCACTCCAAGGGACCTGTGAACAAGAACCTGGGTTACCCTCACCAGCTGGGGTGAGTCGTAACACCAGTTCACATGGCTTACCAATTTCACTGTTGCCTTATGAGTGAGTCCATTGTTCTAAACTTCTTTAGAAATGATGGACAGAAGGAGTACTTACAGAATTTAAATACCTCATCCTAAAGTTATCAAGCAAAATAGATCAGTGGAATCTGGAATACGACTATTAACTAATTAGGATGTTTACAGTAAAATGAAATATTTTGCCTGAACATTTATTTGTATCTTTTAAATTGTCTTTATAAGGGATGTGACATGAATAGTTCCAACATAAATATTAAAATAGTTGATACTTAAAGTTAGATTAGGCAAACTTCAGTTGGATGTTCTAATATCTGCTTTAAGAGGTGGCCATAGGCATCCCAGTTTTGACAGTACTGGAGCCTACTTCGTAGTTAAGCTGCTATCATTTGCCTGTCCCCAGATCTAACACAGAGCTGCCCATTCCTTTCTGACTGGGTTTGTACAACATACTGCCAGAGAAGGAAAAAAATCAACAATAAAGAGGATCATGCTGTAGGAACAAATTTGTAAGCACTCTACAATCAGTGAAGAAATAGAAGAATGCAGTTTCCATTATTCTCTATTAGGCTGCCTTTGATGAGTCATCAAAGAAATAGTTGAGAGATTCTTTAGGTCAAATGATCAAATAATGAAAACAATGTCAAGTGCTTTTGCTGACAGTGCATTTAAATACAATTAGTTAATTCTAATTTATGTAGCACATATCAGTGCATGAATAACATTGCATGAACGCTTGAGGATCTTGAAACACTGTCTCTTCTCTTTATTCATTCACCACAATTTTTGAACATATTTTTTCAAACATTTAGGCAAATAAGATCTCATTTTCTGGGGTCAATAGAAGTCCAAAAGGACAAAGTCTTAGGCACTCTAACAATACGCTTTTGCAGAGTGTTCTCGGACATTCAGTTTTTCACTTAATTGAAGGAGCCTCAGTGAACTTCACTGACAAAAATTTCACAAACACTGATGTTTGCTTTGTTGAATATTAAACTCCTCTATCTGCTCCTAGTATGATTTAAGGCCTACTTATTTGTAATTGGACTTTAAAACAGAATGCCCATTTTCTTTTTTTTGAAGAGGAATATGTTAAATTACATCATTTGCAAAAGAAGAGGAAAAAATACCGGAAAATATCCATCTCATAAACCTTTTAAATATGTGCTTATTCCAGTTTTCATTTCTACATTCTGTCAAGGTCCTTGGAGTTATTATTTCTTTCCTAGGTTTAGAGCAAGTGCAAATTGTACTGATACCAGTCCTATGGAAAAGAGTCATACCCATGTTTCTGGAAGGTTCTTCTTCACCTGCTTAGTTTTTCATATGAGAAATAATTTTTGAATGAGGTCTGAGATAAACTTAAGTGCTAAATATGTCTTTGTACATTTGCCTGCTTTTGTAGTTTGTTTTATTTAGCGTTACATGTTTTATTCACAACAAAGGCACTACTTTGAAAAGCCCTTCTCTGAGAATAGAGTAGAATGGAATGGAATGGAATAGAATAGAATATAACATTATACCCCAATAACTCTATGGAGACATTTGTATTTACCAATCAGTTTTTTTAATTCTACTGTGAAGTTTTACATCTATTAGTTTTTTGCCAAAGAAAATGTTGTACTTCTTTCAAAATGATAAATCTTACACACATAAAACATACAGGTTTATTCCATTTTTAATTTGTAATTTACATGGTTCCACTAGCTAGATTTTGATGTATTTTAATACATGATTGTTTCCACTTTTATTTCATGCTTCATTTTGAAGGAGAAATTCTAGGCATATAGTAAGCTGTTCATTACATATTATATCTATCCCATTACTTACATTCTATGATATACTTATGTAAAGACTATGGAATGAACTGAAAGCACACAATGAGTTTAATTGTTTGCAGAGTCTCCCAATAAGAATACAAGTTTCTAGTGGGCCCAGCTGAGAATAAACCAACCTACATCTAGATATGGTCTATTTTAGAAAGCCTGTTACTCTCAAAGCCAGCATATCAAATTCTCAGAGTCGGATACTAAAGTCCAAAAGCTGCAAAGCATACTTTTTTAACCTAAATATTACATTAATTATAAAAATCCAAACAGAAATACTGTTTCAGGGAGTAACAGTCTTCAGCCAAATATTAATTGATATATTCTTTAAAAAACCTCTGCTTCTGGGAGAAAAAACAGTAAGTTAGCAGAATAATCTGCCATGGATGTAAAAATCAATATTATTGCTTTTATTATTGGTTGACATTCCTCCATTATTAGTTATATGTCATTTTAATCAAACCTCAAGTATTAAATATGACTGGTCTGGTCTTTGCAAGCTTTAAAAGACAGATGAACTCAGAGAAAATAGCTGAAGGTAGATTTGCAGAAATTTCTGGGCCTTGGAAATATAGAGTCAGTTGGCTGCCTCAGCTGTCTGGAACACCATAACTAACTGATGAGTAGGTCAAATCAGTGGCATTTAATGAACACAAAATATATTTAGTGTTAATGCTTCTATATGCTATCTAGACATGATTTGTTTCACTTCCAAGTTATTGTTTATTACTTCGAGTTTTATCCTCTTTCAAGGTATCATGTAAATTAACTACAGAATTCTATTTTTAACCTCCCCTTAAAACAGTTTCACAACATATGCAAAACAAATTCCTTTACTTTTCTTCAGAAAAATGTACCTTTTATCCCTCAAATTGCTCAGGTGAAAGAAGAGATGTAACAGGAAATGCAGTCTTTGAAGTCAGACTAGATGGATCAGAAGTAGACTGATCTGCAAGAGAATGCAAGGGAGGAAAATAAGAAGGAATTGCACTGAAACTCAGAAAAAAAATAAAGAAGAGCAAGAAGACAACTGAGAAAGTGGCAGCTCTAAGGAGGATTAAATGTGTCTTTATTTGAAAGAAGTAAGAGGCAAGTTCTCTTTAAAGTCATTCATAGTAAGTTTATAATGTACAGAACAAGTTCTAAAGAGATTTGAGATTCAAGTTTAAAATGAGATCCTGTTTCAGTTGATCAGGTAAGAGTAAGATGCCTGTTACAGTTACAGAAAGAAATTGTCACCTTCCTATAACAAAAAGTTCTATATTCAGTAACAGCTTTGTCATGTCAATTTTTTAAACGGATTTTCTATCATTAAAAAGAAGCAATTATAAGCCAAATAAGAACTCTTGCACAATTCTAATGCCATCTGCATTCGAATTCTTGTGATCAGGAAGACTATGTAAAAATTAATGTCAATGAATTTTGCATCAATACTCAAGGCAGAGTCAGAAATGACATGTGAACAGTGAAATGAGCCATACTTTCAAAAAATATTTTGAGTCTAAAAATAGCTTATTTTAGGCTTTATTCTATATCAGATTTACTACAGCTTTTAAAAGAGAACAATTTATCTAAATTTAAGAAATTTTAAAGGACCTAATTTGCTACATAGCAAACAAATGACAATTGTGAATACAGGACCATATATCTGCTATGTGCTGGACCCTTCTAAAGTTCAGGATAAACTAAAACTTATTTTGTTATATCTAATTTTGTTATAATATTTTACTTTTTTGTTTGTCTTAGTTTTGCTGGATTTGGGATTGTTTTTTCTTTTGTTTGTTTGTTTTGGTTGTTGCAGTTTTTTCAGAAAAACCTGTATTTCTAGAGAAAAACAGCACACAGTAGCAAACTATATAATATTATTTCATACCCATTCTGACAGTAGACTATGAAAACTGAGACATAATATATATCAAACTATGAAATACCTGAAATATCGAGGAAAGCTACTCTTATTTATAGTACATTTGAATAAAATATTTTTCCTTTCCCTCATACACAGAATGAAAAACTCTGGTTTCCCTTAACTTCTCCTTATAGTTGAGATACCTAATAGATATTGTAGAGCTCCTTTCAAACCATCCAGAATCTTTGGTCAATCCTTGATTCGAATTAAAGGCTACAGCTGAAATACTCTGCATGTTGAAATAGTTGACATGAATTTGTTACCTGAAGTAGGTAATTACAATTATCTGGACATTACATACATGGATTGTCAAGCTGACAGTAAGAATTAATTTTATTTTGATAAAGAACATCCATTCTCCTATTATTATAGGCAAGGTGTAAGTTTTCCTTGCTAATTCATCATTCCTAAAACTATGAATAATTTAACTAGGAAACTGACTGACAAATTTAGCTCATAGGATCAAAGGACAATTAAGGCTGGAAGAGACATCTACACTTAAATGGACAATGGAAAAAAACTATGTTACAGGGGACCATTCTAGGTCATCTACTCCTATTATCAGCTCAGTGTAGGCACAACATCAAAGTCAGACCCAGCTTCCAAGCTCAGTAGAATTATCAACTACACACAATCAGAATTTTAGTATTTCCAGTGATGGATATTCCACAGTATATATGGGAAACTTGTTTCAGTGTTTCACTACTTTCATTATGATTTTTTTTCTGCTAGTATCTAACTGGAAGTTTTGTTGGTCTTGAAACTGGAAAGAAAAAACAAAGCAGAAAAAACCCCAGACCCCTCAAGCAAAACAGAAAATAAAAAACAAACAAACAAAAAAAAAAAAAAAAAAACCAAACTGCAAAGCATGATGTACAAAAAAACCCTGCAATCCTTAAGGTTCTGCAATGTTGACTGTGACTCATGTCACAGCAAAATTTCACTATGTCTATGCCATTTTCTTAGTGTGCTCAGCATCTGTGGAAATTTTTCTATGGCTCAGATTTGCAGTAGTTTTAAAATTGTGTGAAATTCTATCCAGAGATCTATGATAATATGGGATCAATTAGGTCAGTAATCTACATTCCCAAATACACCAGGAATAAAATATGTTCTTTCTTTAAATCAAAAGTACTTGTGGCTACATTTGGTAGAGCTGCCTGGCATACACTTTTCAGCTAATAAATTTGGTTGTCGGTGTTCAAGATGTATATTATACAAATGAAAACATTATGTCCTTTTTAAATGGAAAAAACAAGGTAAACATTTCTAAAAGATTTAGTTGTTTCCTGACAGGAACATTCTCTAGATTTAGGAGAAAGAATTCTTTAGTTATTCTGTATATTGTGGAAAATACATAACATATCACTGGCCCAAATTAAGTGCTTGATACGTGAGAGGTTATGAACTGGTTATAATTTTTTTCCACGATGGATGTTTAGGTGGCCATTAAATCCATATCAGTGCCTGATGTCTCACCACATACCCTAGATAATTAGAGGGAATGTAGGGTTAGAAAAGATGCTCTAGGTCATTAAGGCCTGGAGTTGCAAGGAGCCACATTTCATAGTTTTTTAATAACAGGATTAAGCTGTTTTGCAGTGTGGTAAGAGTCGTGGGTTTTCAAGTGTTTTTAAAATGTTCAGTGACTTTCCTCCTGGAGTCTGATTACAAATCTGCTCCTGTACCTCCCTGCCCAGGTGGTTAAAATCTTTTGCTAGTTAATAGCCTTAGTATACTTAATTCTATTCTATATGTATTAGGTTTTGAGCCCAAATTATCTTTATTAGTTAGTTGTTATCTTTCTGTGACGTTTTCGATGGTACATTTTTGGAGGTCATCTTTCTTCTCACTATTCATTTTGACAGGATTAACCATCCAAGCTCCTTCATTCTCCACATGATGAAGTCTCTTCAGACTCCTAATTGGCCAAGGATCCCTCCTCTGTTCTTTCCTCTATTTGAATTGATCCTCTTTGAACTTTGATATGCAGAATGGTAAACAACTTTATAAAGTAGCTTTAATATCGCCTTGATTTCTCCTTGCCTCTACTAGGCATGTTGTTCTAGTAAATTTTCCTTCATGTAGGTTTGTATTCTTAATGCTATGATTGTTTAGTGTATATATTCTCATAGAAAATTCACCCTGTATTATTATTAGTCTATAAATAGAATTTTCTTTGGGTTTTTCCTTCTTGATCATACTTTGTTTTGCATTTCTGGGGGTTTTTCGGTTGGTTGGTTGGTAGGTTTGCTTTGAGTGGGGTTTTTTGGCTTTGTTTTTGTTTGTTTGTTTTTTACTTGTTTTCATTTTCTGGAAATTATTATTTTTAAAATCTTCAGTTTTTTGTATATTACCTGTCAAGACTGCAGTCTTTCAAAGAAAAGTCTGTCTCAAATTATTTTAGTAGGCAGATGATCAAATATTCCTTAAACTCTAGCCTTGAACACAAGCTCTTTTTGAAGCCTTCTGAAGGAAAACTTATATTTTAACGTTTTCTGTAAATTGTCTTCTCTCTTTCTAGAAGAATAAAACTGTCCGAGGTTCCAATATTTTAACTGACAATCAGAGTAATAAAGATAAATCCCAATGCTTACTAAAAAGTATACAAAGTAACACTAATATGTCAAGTTAAAATACTACAAGAATTAAATCTCAAGTAGGTAGTCTTGAATGAGAAGAAAATTAAAAAAAAAAAAAACTGTGGGAAGGATATTATCTTCCAAAGGAGTGATTTAGAAAAGAGTGATAAACGGTGCTTGATCTGTGAAAGTATTTTCACAGCATATTCTATAGCCTTAGCAAAGACTACTTGCCATTTTATTTAATAAGATTAGGGAAGTCCTGTTATTTCAAAAACTTGGGATGAAAAAATCAAATAATTAATTAGCTTTTTGATCAAAGTGAAGGACACACACCTAACAGATGTCATAGGGGTGAACATAGGAGTATCATGACTGAAAATTTGAACACTTGGTATACAGCATCGTAGGAAATGGGGAGTTGGTGTGAATGACGAATAAGAAATGATGGATGGTAATCGTCTGTGAAAGGCAATGATGACAAGCAATTTGTGTTTGATATATAAAGGGGAACTGAATTGAGTGTTCCTCAAATCTTTTGGCTGAGATTCTCACAGAGACGGATGCCTTAGGGCCTTTTCATAGATTTCACAACCAATTTATTTTAGTGCATGGCAACACTTGATATGTTGCATTCATTTCCCTTTTGTTTAAGAAATTTATAATGTTGTTGCTGCATGGGCCACTAACACTTGTGTAAAATGAAAGCTATTCAAACAGTGTGTTAGACATTTTTAAGTCATGTCATCTTTATTGTTGGGGCTTTTTTAATTTTTGTCTCTTCATAATGCTTATGCCCTGCTGCACTGCTCCGCCAACAGATACCACAAATAATATTTTTAACATATGCCACAAATAATGTTTTTAGTTCTGTGAATTTTTGCGAGCTAGCCGCAAATCAAGAAATTCTTAGTACTTGGGTATTTTCAGCTAGATATAAGACACATTGGTTACAGTTTTCAGAGTATTTAGTGGAGTATAATCAATTCCTTGTCTATGTTTTGCTTTTAGCCTTTATAACTGGCTCTAAGAATCATAAGTGTTGATAAAAGAATCACTTCTGAATTTTCCATTATACATTTTTCAGCTTCTTAAGTTCACTTGTCTTCAAGTACCAATTTTCACTAGTCCTTGGGTTTCTGCCTTAAGTAGCTTTGACTACATTTAGTCTCTTTTAACTTTTTAAAGACACTGTTGAGAGAATCTTTTTTTCTTGAATAAAAAGTGCCATTAAGGAACTATGACTTCAGACAAATGGAAGTCACAAGGTAGTGTTTATTACCTGACTGCCTCAGTAATGTTAGCATTAACATAGCATGCAGTATGAGTGTCTGGAGAAAATACAGCAACTTCATGATCATACGAGGAAGAAAAACATTTGGAATACGAGCTTGGAAGAGGAGGAACTATTAATATAATGAAACATATATAATTGCTAAAAGATCTGATCTTCTGTACTTTGCTACTTCCAATAAAAAATAAAAAACCTTGGAGACAAAATATGTTTGACATTGATATTTTATTCCTTTCAGGAATAAAAAAATTACAAACTTCCTGGCTTTTTCAGATAGAAATGTGTTGTTTCTGACAAAATAATTGTGATGTCATAAAGGGTTTTTTGTTTCAGCTACATTCAGCTGAACCAAATTTTCCATTTCAGAAATGAATGAACTGTATCAAGATTTAGGGATGTTGTAAATACAGATTCCTATTTGTTCCAGATAGTAATGCATCTAAGTGACAATTCTCGTTCTGCCTGAATTTTGTAAACATGAACTGTAATATAACATGGATATTTAATATGAAATAATATCAGGAATTTATTGTAATTCCTGAGATTATTGGTGAACTGAGATCATACAGAATGTGTACGAAAGATAGCAGTTTGCAACTCGGTATTCATTAGAATGATGTGGAATTCTTTTTACAAGTACATGCACAGTATTAAGATTGCTAAAATCTTTGAAAGAAAATGACAGCATTGTCTGGCATTGTCTGTGAGTAAATATATATTGCATTTCTTGCCAATGATGCATTTTTCTTTTTAATCTTCATGTTAGGATATGCCTAAGGCTTTGTTCTTGCCTATCTCTTGCCCTCATCTTTCTTCCTCTAAGATGTTTTACTGAAAATTTGGGCATTGATCATCATATATACAGATGCCATCCTCCTTCGAAGGATATCTCACAGGTTTCTCTGTCTTTTGGTTTGTGTTAAGACCTATCCACACAATTAGCTAGCTGAAATGTCATTATTAACTTCTCCATGTACTTACTAAATATTTTTTAAGAAATGTATAGTCTGATTGCTATTTTACTTGAATAACTCTGTGACTCTTTTACAGCTCATTCCCTTTCCCAATGAACATTCATCCATTAATTGTAATATATTTAGTTAAATATGTTTAGACTGTGTTTTTCTTGCAATTGAGGGTGTTTATACGATTAATTTTGAAAAACCTGGTAACTATTTTTCTCTACCATACACCTATTAGGATTAATGTTTATATTCAAACATCTAAACTTAGGTGTCACTGACAGAGGGATCTAACCTCTGTGGCAGCTTACATCCTAATTTTTGTTCCTGTTTTAATCAAAGGACATCAGGCATGTATTGTCTAGGGAACTACACTACTGACCACTACAGTGCTGTGCAAAAATACATTCTGCTTTAAAATAAAATGAATCGTTTTCTGTGTTGACTAAAAGGCTGCAGTCAGCTTGCCTGCAGAGAGCCTACTTCTGTTTTAGGTGACCAAGCGCCAATGAAGGGGATTGGAATGTGAGACAAATTTCCTGCGGGAGACTTCTGCCGTCTGGAATAAAGATCACATGTCCAAAAAATGCTTTAGAACACCATAAATGCTAATAAATGTTTGTGAGAGAATGAATAAATTGAGCTCTAGACCACATGTTCTGTTGGATACATGTGTATGCATGTGTGTGTGTGTGCATGTGACAGAATGCCAGAAAGAATATCTCTGTAATTACATACATTATCTAGGCTTAAGAAGAAAATGTTTGGGCTAACGCTCAAGACTTTATTTTTTCTTCATCTTTTAAACCTTGCTCTTTTTCTGGTGTTCTTACTGAAATCAAATTTACTTCAAAATGTGTAAAATTATTGTTTTTCTCACTGTGTTTCAAAGCAGCATCATGTGCTTTTATTTTCTTTGATAATAACATTCCTATAAATACGTTTCTCAGCATATACATTATGTGATTTTTCTTTGAGGAGAACTAGACATATGTCTCAGTATAAATGCAGAACAAATCTAAACTAAATTTCCTAATCCATTATACATTCACATTTGTAATATAATTTCAGAGTAAAAAAGACTGTCTATAAAATTTCTCTAATCATCTCCAAATATAAGTACACAATTATATGAGATTTAACTGCAGAACAAAAATTCAGACATTGCGAATAAAATGTAGCTATTATTTCAGTAGATATTATTTTGCTGAGAACTATAATTCAGATTTAGATAAAGAAATAATATTGGGGTGGGTTTTTTTGGTAGAAAACAAAGTGCATGAGTTATAGGCATTTAAAATAAATTTTCAATAAAACAAATCCTTTCATAAAGCAGAATGCAGTTTTGCAACTTCTTTCAAGGACAGGAGGAGTCAAGTAAAAATTCGTATTGTTAGGAATTTAGTTAAACCTACTCTTGTGCAACACAAAAAGAAATCAAAACAGATTTAAATTGGGGAGAGGGGCATTGTTGTTTTTCTTTTTTTATGCTTTCAAGACTGGATGAATTCAAATAATTCCACAGTACAGGACAAATCCTTTGATAATAAGTTTTGATAAATTTATTTCTGAGAATAGGTTGCCTGATCTGCTTCTATGGCAAGGTGACTTTCCTAGTGGATGAAGGAAAAGCTGTGAATCTAGATTTCTGTCTAGCACATATAGCTGTCTATCTTGACTTCAGTGAAGCATTTGACATGGTCTCTTACTGCATGGTCCTGGAGAAACTGGCTGATCATGGCTTGCGTGGGTGTACACTTCACTGGGTAAAAAACTGTGTGGATGGCCAGGCCCAGAGAGTGGTGGTGAATGGAACTGAATCCATTTGGTGTCTTGTCACCAGTGGTGTTCCCCAGGGCTCAGTATTGGGGCCAGTCCTGTTTAACCTTTTTGTTGATGATTTGGATGAGGGGATTGAGTGCAGCCTCAGTCAGTTCACAGGCGACACCAAGTTAGTTGGGAGTGTTGATCTGTAGGAGAGTAAGAAGGCTCTGCAGAGGGATCTGAACAGGCTGGATTGACCGGCTGAGGCCAGCTGCATAAAGTTCAGTAAGGTGTAGTTCTGGGTCCTGCACTTGGGTCACAACACCACCATTCAACACTACAGGCTTGGGACAAAGTGGCTGAGAGATGCTCAGAAGAAAGGAACTTGGACGTGCTGGTTGATACACAGCTGAACATGTGCCAGTGTGTGCCCAGGTGGCCAAGAAGGCCAATGGCATCCTGTCCTGCATCAGCAATAGTGTGGCCAGTAGGACGAGGGCAGCGACTGCTGCCCTGTGCTCAGCACTGCTGAGGCTGCACCTTGAGTACTGTGTCCAGTTTTGGGCCACTCACTTCAGAAAGGATATCGAGGTGCTGGAGTGTGTCCAAAAAGGACAACAAAGCTGGTGAAGGGTCTAAAAAACGTGTCCTACGAGGAGCAGCTGAGGAAAATGGGGTTGTTTAGTCTGGACATGAAGAGGCTCAGTGGGACCTCATTACTCTCTACAACTACCTGAAAAGAGGTTGTAATGTGATGGGGATCATTCTCTTCTGCATGTCTCAAGTAAGAGGACAAGAGGAAATGCCCTTAAGCTGTTCCAGGGGAGGTTCAGATTAGATACTAGAAAAATTTTTCACTGATAGAGTCTTTAGACATTGGAATAAATTGCCCAGGGAGGTGGTGGAGTCACTGTCTCTGGAAGTGTTCAAGAAACATCTGGATGCGGCGCCTGGGGGTATGGTTTCGGGATGGTTATGGTGTTGCTGGGTTGATGATATTGATGGTCTCTTCATGACTCTGTGTGATCCTATGACATTTATTTGTTTTGTATTTTTTCATTTCTGTCTCTTTGTTTCTGTCTTTATTTCCCTTCTTGTTATATTACACGGGTTATATGAAAGAAGTCATAGAACTTGGATGTGAGGCTCAGCCATGCCCTGAGATGGGTCTGTTGGAGCCAAATGGAACTGGCTGTGCCTGGTACTGGGTAGCTCCAGTCACTCCTTACGGAGGCTGCCCCTGCATCCCTACACTGCCAAATCCCATCCGTGTAAACACAAATTTAAATATCAATGTGCATAAACAATACTTGCTGATTTGTTTGACAAAGGACAAGGTATACAACTCCAGATCTTGTTCCATTTTCAGGGGTATAAAAAATTCAAGTATCCCACATGTATAGTGGAACCCACTGTATAGTTAAGTTTTTTCTGGTTCCTACAATGTTGAATCAAGTAAATGTGTGGTACTATCCTAAAAATCAACACCGCATCCAGTGTGGAGCAGTAAGAAGTGCAAGGCTAGTGCTTTGCCATGACTCTATAATTCTTCAGGGACATAACATTGAGGGAACATTCATTAAATTTTGCATAAAAGTCACCCTTTCCTCTTACTTCTTTTTGCCCCTGTTAGATTATAACTGCAAGACTTAAAGGCCACTAATGATGCATGTCGCACTATAGTATGCCAATTTTTAGTTGGGCAGACTTCAAGGGAAGTTTCCTGAGGTCATTATCAGATGTTTTATATATCATTGTAATAAGAACTGAGTAAGAGATACTGTTTTTTGTCAAAGGTCTCCCTGCTGCTCCCACCCAAATGGCACAGAATGGCTTACATCCCCACATCTGAGAGGTATATCTAAAAGGCATAATATTGACCCTCATTTTCCCCAGGGCTCCATGTGAGATGCCTCAAATAGGTATATTGTTTTATTCAAAACCAACAGTTCAGAAATATTTTGAGGGGTATACTGAAGTGTTTTTTTTTTAAAGTGTGAAAACACTGTTATGTTTTTTATTCTCCGATGCATTGCCTGAGGGCTTGTTGCAGTTTTTGAGACTGCAAGGGCTACTGAGACAGCAATGAAGGATTGTACAGAATGTAAAGGGACAAAACTGTTACCCTTCTGTCTGTGTCTGAGGTCTTGGCAACTAGACCCTCTTGAAGGGAGCTGTATAGAAATGGCTGAAAAGAGAGTTAAGGGAGAGAGCTAACAGTTAAGCATAAGGGATGATCTGGGATCCTATACTCAAAATCACTGCAGTTTTATATACAATGCAGAGGTACTCAGGTATTTCTGTCCATAATATTTTGTGATCAAACAGCTTTTAAATTTTGACATTAAGATATGATACTAAGGAAAAAATTTATGTTTTAAAGACAAAGAAAACTCCAGAGATTAGTATATAAAGAATCAACAGCACTCTGTAAGGATGTAGCGTTGAAGTAAGAATTAGTGTAAAGAGTGAACAGAGAGCTGGGTAACTTTATTTATTTATGTAAGGGACGCTCCAAGGAGTGACGCCCCCATGAGCACTGTATGAATAAGAGCATGAATACAGACTGAACAAACAATGTGCCTTTTCAGGACTTTCAGAAGCCTTTCTCAGAGATACACACGATATAAAACACAAGAATTCCGTACTTAAACACCAACCTAATGTTTACAGACTTAAAAATTTGAGCTCAGGCTTTAAGGCATGCAGTAGAATTTTAAATCTTATTGTAGTTTTCATAGCTATTTAACCTGTCAGTGTAATAGCAGCCTGTCTTAGCCATGCTGGATATCACTCTCTATGAGGACTCTAAGCAGGTTCTGTGGATTTTCTCAGGAGTAAGGCAAATGGCATAACTAACTTCACACCAATGCCCAGTGCTCCCAGAGAGCAAAACTGGGGAACACATATCTTCTAAAAAGACATTCTTACGTAGGTATAAAATATTCTTTACCACAATTTCCTGACTGGTGAACTATAAAAAAAGTTCTTGAAATCTTTCTATTCTGATAGCACAGAAATCTACTGGAAATCTACTGGACACTACACTGACTGGCAAAATAGACACTATCCAGTGCCTATGAAGATTTAACTTAAAAAATTGGAGGAGAATGTAACTGCGCAAGGAAAGAAAAAGCAGAATATCTGTGTTAATGTTTTCATTTTGAGATCTGGTAACCTGAAACAAATTTTTTTATATGAAAAGAGGAGGAAAAAGAAGGTGGCTTTATATGAAACTAGAGTGTAGGGAAATTAGGTATTTTATTTATTTTGTAGCTGAAAAAATTGTCTCTTTTCCAGGAAACAATCATTATTTACATTAGAAATATTTTTGAAATCTGCTAGGTAAAGAACTAGTCCTCAGAAAGAAGTAGTGACTTTATTAATTATTTGAGGCTATAAAGTCTTCCAAATGTAGTGCTTTTCTGTAGATGCTGAAGTTTCCCACGGTTTTGAAAAGAAATGAGACATGGTAACAGGACATTCTCACTGACTTTTAGAAGTCAGAAGGAGAGACCAGTCTATTTTTAGGTTTTATTAGTAAAGGTTTTCAGAATAGATCTAAATTAGTCCAATGAATGATCCATCCTGCCTGTCTCATTTATTGTTACATGAGGTCGATTGTCCTCTGCAGTGCCTATTTCTGTTGACAACTCTATTAGGTTAAAGAGGTTGCCTATTTTTTCAGTGCTTAAAATATGATGAATCACAAAATATCCTGAGTTGGAAGGGACCCACAAGATCATTGTGTCCAATGAAATGAACCCGATATTTTTTATACATGGAGTTAAAAAAAAATGTTTGACTAGAGAGTTTAATGGGAAAGATTCTATTGCTAAGTGTAGGTATCTAATGCCAGTTTAGATATTGTAGAGTATGGATATCAGCTGTTGGGGTTTTTTTAGAAGAGGGTTGTTTGCATGATTGGGGTTGGTTTCTTTTGTTTGTATTGTTTTATTTGTTTGGGTTTTTCCCATGAAAAGTCAGGTCTTTAGAAATTCTGGTAGCATACCTGTCAAAGTCACCCAGAGGTTCTGTACAGCCTAAGATTTATCAAGAGCTTTGTATTTAGCAGTGAAATCACATCATTTGCTAAAATGGCCTTAGTATAGTTTTCTAGAGGACAGACTTCAGTGCTGATTTAGGTATTAGGATATCTTAAATATCTTAATGCAGGCACATATGACATGACATGAAGATTTCCATTGATCATGATGAAGATTTGAAAACCTAGTTCATATACATATACCTATTCTTGGACCTTTATTTGGGTATGAGATCTGGTGCTGAATCCCCCCAAAAATTAACAAACAAACAAAAAAAACACCCAAAAGAAAGCCAACATGCTGAAGTCATTAAGAAAAAACAAACCCGCTTAAATTTTACGATACATGTTTAAAAGATTTTCTATTAATAGGTAAAATAACTCATTTCCTTCGTTACATTTTTTTTGTGAGTACAATTACAGTGCCTAAGCAAAATATTATCACATGATTGCTGCAGAAGGAACACCAGAGTCTCCTGAAATCAATGTAATTTCTCTTTGATAATGTAACTAATTTTCTCAAGAGAGTATTGCAATTTGTTAACACACTGATTTATTTTCCTTAAGGGAAAGCTCCAGTTTTCAGTTCTGGTAATTTGTCACCTAGCCACTACAAGAATAACACCTATAAATTTTCTCAGAGACCTTCTCAGTCTAAGCACAGAAAAGTCATTTAGCAACCATAACTTACACTCAAAGGAGGTGCTATGTCAAAAACATGCCACAGGTACTTCTCTAACATACCCTGCTAACAACTCTCCTTAATGGTTGTACAGCATGTGAACAAAACTGCTCCTGCATACCACATGCTTGTAACAATATAATGTATCTGAATGTCACTTGCAATGCTTTCTCATTTCTATTTTTTTTTCCAGAAATCCCAAAGCTCCAACTGGCTTACCTCATTTCAAAGCAGAAATAAAGGAAAGAATGAGAAATTCTGTCTATGGAAATCTCACTTTTATGCAGTTTGTGGTAATAGGTGCTAAAACAGAACACATCTTCTTAATATTGATGTTTATATACTTCTTCATAAATTATTATCCTCTCAAAATAAAGGTATTACCCCCTGAAATCATTCTACTGAGAGTCATTTATTTCTTTGTGAATTTGAATTCCAAGCTAGCTTTTGTTTTGGTGTCTTGTTGCTTTAAAGAAGTCATCTTTTAGACAGATGACTATTCTAATAAGAATGTAAACCAATGCAAGTTAAATTAACAAAAATGAAAGATGTATTCTTTTCAGCACTCATTGTTTCCTGATAAAATTAACAAAATGGCAAGTGGAATGATTCCAATTCTTGTAGTATTTTACTGGAAAGCAAGGAAGTTTGTGGGAAAGAATTGAAGAAAAGTGTTTCTTCTTGTGGTGGATTGACCCTGGCCAGCAGTCAAACACTCATTTAGACACTCCCTCTCTCCTTCCCTGATACACTCCAAGAATCTATGGGGAAAAAAGAAAAAAAAGATGCATTAAGATAAAGACAGTTCAATAAAGCACGACAAGGCAAACCACCAAAGCAAAAGAAATCACTCATTCCCTCCCGTCAACAATGGCCAGCCTTTGTCCAAAAACATTTCCAATTTGGAAGACACCTCCTTTTCCCTACTTCTTCTTTCTTTACTTTTATTGATGAGGGTGACGTTGTGTGGTGTGAAATATCCCTTTGGTCAGTTTGGGCCTTTTGCACCTGCTGTGTCCTCTCCCAGCTCACTGCTATTCCCAGGACACACAGACTGAATGAAAAAGGACACTAAGTAACTCTTCATGGTTTCCAAAGTTGAGTCACAGTGAAGGGACTAAATACTCTCAGCTCCTGAAAGCTGGAAAAAGCCATATTCACAATCTATTAATGGTCACTGAGTTGGTGTCTGCCACACACAGTACAAACGCAAAAAACTCCTGGAGAAATGTGCATGGATGTACAGTGTCCCCACATCTGCAAGCTGGACTAACCACCTGAATCAACATCTTGATGTTAGTAAGCATGTGGGTATATAAGAGACTGTGTGTGAGTGTTCTGAAATAATCTTCTTGTTACATTGTGCTTTGCTTGACTGTTGCAAAATAATATCCTACACAAAGATTAAAATCGTTTCAGTCAAAATTATGGTGCTCAATGGCAGTTGATGCTGCACTTCCAGGTTGCGTGCATAGAATTAAATAGGATCAGAAATCTTCTATTAGCAAGGTTTTCCAAAGTGGATGTCCCTTTTATGAAAAAGATAACTCGTGTAGGTCATTGGATTAAAAAAATATAGAAGAGATACCATTCTATATTGAGAGATTAAAAAGTAATTAATCATAATTCCCCATATTCTCCTGTGAGTGCCAAAGTGACGCTTCTCCATTGCCTTCACCTCCACAGCAAGCAATAGCTTGATGCTTCTCCCTCGGGCAGAAGGTGAAACTGCATTTACAAATTTCCTGTCCAAAAAACTGAACAGTTATTTCACATGGGACTTTTTTGTTCTTGCAAAGTATTCATCCTATTTTCAATAGCAACATTTTCAGTAAGTAATTATTTTAACTTTTATTTTAGTCTAGTCATGATGCTATCAGCAGCACTGAAGGCAAACGGTTTTAAAGTCAGATATGTCTTCAATGGCTTGAAGAAATACAACCATAATGACTGTAACCAGGACAGTTTCTTCCTGTTCAGTTCCTAGACTGTTCGGGAAAAAAATAGTCATCCACACTTAGTGGGAGACAATATATTCACGTTCTGAAATCTACATGGAGAGTCAGGTTTATCTAATCAAAGCTGGAAAAGAAATCCTGAAGTAATAAAATTTCTTAGTTGATACAAATGCTTTGTGTCTTACTAGATGTAGGTAAAGTAGATATAAATTGTGGGTATAGTGGTAACAACACTCAAAACCCCCACAAAGTTAATATTGCAAACTGAACTTTCAAATTGAAAAAGAAAAATGCAACAGAGTGTCACGAATCGGATGTGGGGTTTAGATTAATCCTACCTTCTGCCCAGGCCTCTGGCAGCAGGTAGTATCTTTATTGAGGTGGCCAGCACTCCAAAACCCACTCTCGTTCGTAAGTTCTTTTAATAATGACTGATTCTGTCTATTATAGAATGAATTTATTAATAGACAAGAAAACTCACAGGCATAAAGACTTAAAGCAAATTAATACTACACAGGAATAAAACAAAGGAAAACACTACTAGTAGTATAACATACAGTGCACGATAAGGTACCTTTTTCACTTACAGCTAGCGAAGAGATAGTATAAGTTAGGATTCGATGTATCTTACCATCCAATTGCTGATGGAGCACACATAGAAGGGCCTGTCACTCAATCTCCAGAGAAGTAACCACGAAATCTGCGTCCAGACCTCGGGAAGAAGTTTTCAGACACTTTTCAGGGTGTACGAGGCTTCTGCCTAGTGGTGATTTTAGTGGATCTTTTNATTTCTTTCTATCTCTCCCCACATCAGCTCTGCAGACTAAGATGTAGATTCTTAGCTGATGTTTGAGCTATCGGGCGCCAGAGATGGTTCCGGCTGGACCTTTGAGCCCTTTGGGCTATCATCTCATTATGCCCCCGTTATCAGAGTGGGGGGGGGGAGGGGGGTTAGATGTCCTGCCACACAGTGCTTGTAATTTATCCAAGATAACTCCTCATACGTATTGTAAGCTTTTTGCTTAGAGTTCACTTGTATTATATCAGAGATGTAGAGTTCACTCTTGTTTATGAAACACGACGAAAATATTTCCACAGAAACAGATAGTCCTGCTGTCTCCGTTTCTAGTGCTTGTGTTTCCCTGGCTCATATCAACCAAGAAACCAGAACTGAAGAATAATTTACCTGGCCACTCAGGACAGTAATGTGATTAGTTACCCATAAAATGAGTTCCTAAGCAATTTCAGCCTTCATGGCAGCTATAAAATGGTACAACAAAATAACTTCAGAGAAAGTTTGCCTGTAGGATAGAGAGTCTTTGCTCATATTTTATTTCAGGAGCATTACCCTCTTTATTTTTAAAATGTTGCTATGGATAAAGCAGAGAATACCACCTCTTTGAATGAAATCAAGGATTTGTTGCTACCCTAAATAAAATATTAGCAACCTAAGCAACCTATAATTTATTAAAAGTTATTAGTGTTCCAGTTACACTATACTTCTCTAACTTCATTAATACAGAAAAGTCACTATCACATGTTTAAAATTCATCCACAAGAAAACATACTAGTGTCTCCATCTTTATTTCAATCTCATTGTCACCCTTTCAGTGTCCTCTGATAAGGCTGATGTTGTCTTCCTTGAGAAGAGAGGTGATGGTTTCTGCGTGTTATCAAGAGTGCCAAGTCTACACAAGAAGTTTGACATTGGAGAGGAGGATTGCTTCATCCTCATTCTTATAGTCTGACTGGGGCTATTTTTACAAGTTTTCTCACTCCAGCCTTCCTGTACAGTCATTGGTATCCAGGTAAAGTTCAAAGGTTGCCCAAAAGCAACCCCCAACCTTGACAGACAGTGAGGCTATCAGTTGCTACAGTATGACCCTTTTGCTTGGCCAGGCCTTTATTCTGTGTATCATTCCTTGAACTGAAGGCAAAGCAGTTATTTCAGTGATAGACAGCTGTTACAGCAAGGCAAAACACACCTTGTCCAAAGTGAGCTTTGACTGGTCCTGAGACCCTACATAGTAAAATCAATACAAAGCCTATCTTCTTGCAATAAAAAATAAATAGATAACTAATACTTCACAAATTAGAGGCATGCACAATAGTTTACATAATTCTTTACTCCTGGACTCAAATCTGGAATGAGAACAGCAGCTTTCTTGGTGAAGAAGCCTCATTTGAAACAGAGAACAGCTTGACTCAGAATCTCTGATGTGCTGACAAGGATGCTAATCAATCTGAACTGCTTGATTTAGCGACAATTTGTCCTTGACTACAAGAACAATATATATATTTTGTCTATGACATGAAAAACATCTCAAAAGCTTCAATCTCAAAATATTTAAAATTGTATTTACAGAAGAAGGAAAAGATTTTTTAATGCATAAACAGTCCCTTTTTAAATGTCAAGTCCTTTCTTCACAACATGTAGGAACTAAAGTAATTGTAACATGAGAATATCAGAATAAAGAGAGAGGAAAAAAAAAGGGAAACACCCATTCTGTTTACCTTCAGTCAGAAAAATCTAAATAGTTTGGTAGAAAATTATATTAGTGACAGTCAGATACAACGATAGTTAAATTCTACCAAAGTCATTACTTAAACAACTGAGAAGAAAATCCGAAACTAAGAAACTCAGATCAAGATTCTTAAGAGTCAGAAACATATGTAATTGCTCCATGTCGGCGATTGAATGACGGACCCAGACCGGCAGGGAATCTGAATCGTTTATTCAAAGTTGTGAGTTGGTTTTATACACTTTTCCAAGGCGCAGTATTTCCTTATATGGCGTGACGTATCCTTGCCACATCAGCAACACACTTTCCAAATGTCCTTCTATGGGGTGATCACTCGCTGTTCACCGTCCGTCAGCTCCCGCAGGCTCCTCTCCGTAGGGGTCTGCCCTGTGACACCTCCTCCCCCCAGGGTCCGCTGGAGACAAGCCTCTCTGTGTTCCTCCATGTGCTCCTTTGTGCTGCCATGTGCCTCTGCAGGCAGGTTTTACAGCTCACAACCTAATTTTATCTTATAATTCCCCATATTTCCAGGTGTTAAAAATTATGCTACAAAACCTTATACTTTCTTCATCACAGTATATCAATCTTCTTTGATGTTTTTATGGGCTGAGATTCCTAATATCCTTGTTCGGTAATCACCGTCAGTTACAGTAGCAGATGTTTGATTTGAGGAGGCAATTCGTTAAATTCTGAGTAGCAAATTACAGTCATACCCTACAGCTTGTTAAATGATTAGTATAATCATATACTTATTCTTAGATGATTCACTTTTGGAAGTGGTGAAATGTTTTGAAAATCTATTTTTTAACATGGACGTGTAAAGCTGTAATATAGTGTAATGAACAAACCTATTTTCAAGTTATTAGTAATCAATTAATTTCCTAGTCAACATGATCAGGCAAACGTTTCAGAACTTTACAGTAAAATACTTCAGGAATGTATATTTATTGCAGGAATGTTGTTAAAAATCCCAGGTATTTCTGGAAACAAGCATTATGGAACATATAAGTAACTAAAAATAACTGAATAACTGCTTTCTTTAACTGAATAACTGAAGATAAAAATACATATGTAAAAGTATGAAATATGTCTGCTCAAATATAACTTTTTTTGCAGGTGGTAAAAGAAAAGAGGGCTAAGACGTACCTATACATCAGTTTTGTAGACACCAATTAATCACCTAGATACTCTCTTAAAAGAGCTTCATGGGATCATTCATGTAGGTCTAGCACCTAATTCCTAAAACTGTAGAGTGTATGTTTCTCATCCCGAAATGGTATTTCCTTGTGTTTAGAACCTGTAGGGTTTCAGCCTTTGTCAGAACGTTAGTGACATAGGAAAAAAACATTTGAGATCATTAGAGATCATTTGAATTTCCTGGCAATACCAGCTGTGCTAATTGTATTATATTTAAAGAGCACAGTGAAAAATAAATGCTAATGCACTGAAAGAAGCACTGCTACTCTTCACTCAGTGAAATAAACAAATATGACAGAATTATTGCCTCTGTCTTGGAATACCACTTCCTTTTAAAGTCATAACTTCATGTGGCTATGCATTTCCTTTGCATGCATGCGTGTATTAGGAGAGGCATAGAAAGAAGTAAGATTGTGAGAACAGATTTCTTAAAATTAGTATCTTACTAAGCCAATTTTAAAAACATAAAAATAATTAAGATTTTATACTTGATTTTTCATCTGGTTTGTGTCCCCATGGTGTGTACAATCAATTACTCTGAACATGAGAGTAACTTATCTCATTTACCTATTAAAATTACTGTACTCTAACTAAAACATGACTTACAAATAAAAAGTTTATTTCTAATTTTATTTAAACAAGAAAAAAAAAACTAACACCCCTCCCCCCACATATAATTCAACCCACATATCTGACTTTCAGAGAAGTAAAATTAAAATCTGAAGATAATTATGAAGCAGAGGGATAAATTAATCTACAAATTAAAAAATCAGTTAGTCTTGTCAAGTCAAGAAAATCAAAACAGCATTGGAAATAGAAGAACATGATGCATCTTGCAAAGAAATGAGAACAAATATTAAGAAAACATGTATTGATAACAAGAAAAATAAAACATTTTAATTGTATAAATTTCATTCTATAAAGAAAAAAAAACTTAGTAAAGAAATCAATTGTACAGCTGTTGAGACAAATGCCTGCTGGGAGTTAATCAAGTTTCAAGACCTGCACTTCTAAGAATTTCACCTGAACATTCAGAAACAGGAGACTCTGTGAGCATTCTGTATATCATAATCTTAAAAACTTTTGTCTTTTTAACCTGTTCTGGGAGTCTACAGAGAGCTTGTTCACCTGTACCATAGAAAAAATTTTACAAAACAACATTTAATTACTAGACATAAGATCAATTTTAAACCAAAAAAAAAGTTTGTTTCATCCTAAACTTGCACTTCTCATAGGTGGATAAAGCATTCTCAGCTTTCACAGAAATGTAAAGAAAATCTTTCATTATCAAAGACTTAATCTCACCTCATCAGCTGGAGTAATGAACACAAGATGTCAAGAACAGAAAAAAATCTTCCTAAAATCCTTTTTATCATCTGTTTTGCAAACATCCAAATGTGTTCAAACTATTTTGTTCTATTTTGTTTTGCTATTATGCATTGTATAAGAAAAAAAAAGAAAAACGGCAAAAACTTTGCTATGTATCTATTGAAATTTCCTTTTTGAATAATGACAGAGTACATCTTGAGAGAATCCACAAATCTTGGCTTGACTTTTTCCCAAAAGAGAAACATCCAGTTAAAGGGATTTTTCCTTTTGCCAGCACATCTTGGGGATATCATGATTGCCAAACTCATGTAGGCTATTTATTTTTCATATTATTACACAGCACAGTTTACTCATTAAAATGTTTAAATCTAGACTGAAACTAAATTAGTAGACCTGTTTTGTTCACTTTAATTTTTATGTTAGTGGTATTCTTGTGCTAGTGTTCTTGCAGGAGCTAATTTGTCTGAACTGGGCTTTGGGTTTGTTTGTTGTTTTCTATTAATTTCTGTTTTTCTGATATTTAAACCTCACCTGCTTCACTTCCTTCCAGCATGATTTTTTTTTCCCAAATGTCATAAAGCATTGTCATGGTTCTACCCACCACAGCATGAAAGTCATAAGGGATACTTTTACAAAGAGTTTATTCTTTTAGACATTTCATTTTGCTTAGGATAATATTGAAAACCTTTTTGAAACACAAATAAGTAAATAAACATAATAAGTATAATTATATAGAAAGCTCTTACATCAGTAGAGGACATGCCCCATCTCTTAAAAGTTTTGCTGACCTACAGCTTTTAATTAAAAGTAGTTAAAGTGGCCCAGAATAACTCAACATTTTCTATCTCATTTGGGCATTCACAGACATATAGTACATCAAACAAATGTCTATCTATAGGGGGATGACACCATTAGTTTGCAGAGGACATCTGTATATAAACACCTGCCTTTCTGTGCAGGTCTTCTATGCGTTATAGTCTGTGACTTCACATGTGAATGTCAGTGAAGACAGACGGATGTATACCAAGCGATGAATTAAAAATGCATTTTATCTGACTACCAATCAAGAAATATTTAACACATACATATTTTAAGAAACATACTTCTAAACAAAAAGATGCACTTCAAATCTCAAAGATTTGTAGTCCTCAAGACATTCACTAGTAAAGCAGAGCTGTCATGAGAAGTGTATTTGCAAATTAGGCAATATATGTAAATTATCAGAATTTTCCACCTCGCCTAATACAATATTATTTCTTTTGTGATTACATGTTAATGAACCTTTTTTGGTATTATTATCTATTTACTTCTCTAATATTACCCTTACTTCATCTATTCACCTTTTCCTATCTTCTATGTCATATTTTTCCAATTCTGTATTCTCAGTCTCTCTCAGTTTTGTTTTGCTTCTTGGTTTTTTTTTTTTCAACTCATACAACACAGGCCGAGTAAAAAGAGAAGGGTGACATCTGGGTGCATGTCAAGTACTCTACTTAGTAAAGTAAGAGAAACAAAAATAGATATGTTTCTAAAGATACTGTAGATCCCCAAATTATTTCTAATGCACAGAGATGTCTGTCTTCAAGTGAATGTCTTTCACTGAAGAGCAGAACCACAGACACTTAAAATCTAGATAGGTTCAGTATGATTGCACTAATTAATGGGAAAAAAATCATAAAGAGTGGATGAGCACGAATTTGCAACAACTAGACCAATTAAAAAAAAAAAAAAAAGCAAAAAAACCTCTACAGTATAGGAAGTCAGGAGGATTTAGGAGGTTATACTTTGGGAGAATATTTTGTGCTCCTTTTTAATTTCCTTCACTTCATTTGTACTACCAGTTGCTCTTCACAATAGATTGTCAGCTAACACAGATGCAGACCAGTCATTTGTACATTCTTAAGTGGTCAGAAAGGTCATGAAACCATAACAAGTATTCCAAGCCATTTTTGACAGAAACATATTTTTCAGGGTTGATTGGTCACATTATTCTGACCTTTAGGAACTGTCTTCCTTTGGTCTTAATGTAGGACCCCTCCAGTTACAGGGGACATAAAAGAGATTTAGAAATGGCATGCTACTGTCATACTCCATGTATTCCTTACAATTTTTCAAAATGATTACCAGTGACTTTGATCACCTTAAAACCTACAAGATATAATATTAATAATGCTGGTCTGCTTTGGTATTAAAAACTGCATGTTTTTAATTCATTAAAAATTTTATGCATGCATTAAATGTTTTTAATGCATTAAAAATTTCCATGTTCAGAATACTGAAAATCTCAGTTTATTGCAGGAAGGAAATTTTGTGGTTATATGCTCCTCTTCAGTTCCAAGAAATTAGACTCAGAGATTTTGTACTGAATAGAATATGATAAGAAAATTGGTAGATTATTGCAATAAAATGAAAATAATTTTATAACACAGCTAAATAGATAAATTATGTGCTTATAGAAGGTTATGGGGAGAGTTAAGCTGTTTTTCTAGCCAAATCCCCCAGAGATATGTTACTCTGAAGACACCCTTGCTCACCAGCCACATGAAAGTTCCCCATAACAATTTTAGCAGTGACCATTTAAGGTAAATTCTGCCCCTAGCTAATTTGATAGTTTACTATCAAGGTAAGAGAGATAGTAAAGGAATGGATCTGATAACATTCATAGTTTCCATAGTTCAGTTGAATAACTAATTTCCCACAAAGAAAATTAGTATTCTACTAGCAATAAATATTCAGGTTTTTGTCTATTCAAAAGAAATCCCAGACATCAGATCTTGAAAGCAGGGACAGATTCTCAGAACTTCTGGTATGGGCCTACCACAGAGCCAGCTACAACCCAAACAGATGCAGTGGGCTGTGGCCAAACATGACAAGGCAGAGAGAAACTGAGCGATGAACCTTGGCAGGGGTGACGAATCAACAGATGACTGAAGAACAATATCTGCAAGTGCTGGAGAGGTGTAGCAGGTTATCAATCTATTGGGTTGGAAGCCTTTGCTGATAACTGGCTTAGAAGCCCACCCAATCACAGAGACCAAGGGAACACTGTCAAGCAGCTGTACAGCACACAGAGTCAGGGAGGCCAGAGGTGTCAGATGCCTGCCCAGAGCTTTACATGGACACAGAGGGCTGTGTCTCCTTGGGCTGTGCTATTTCCACTCACCGGTGTGGTGACTGGGAAAGGTCTCAGCTTCCTGTATCTGTGCCTGTGGGTGTGTGTGTATGCATGTGGTTGTAAAACTTTCCCAGCTTCTCTCTTGCTTGGTCCACTTCATAAATTGAGTTAGTAGTACCACATTATTTGGTGTTCCTTTTTCTTCCATGGCAGCGTAACCTATCACTCCCATTCCTACTGCCCTGCCTTCAGCTTCTGGGAGTTGTTGTGTGCTACTGCAATAAATAAGACAGCACTTCAGTTAACTTAAGATGAAACTAGAACTCCTAATGAAATGTTGTCCTATTATCGATTTCATTTAGGCTTAGAGACAGTTTTATACCTGCCATATAAATGAGTTATACAAATTCCTGTGTTTCTCTGGATAGTTTGAAGCATGGTGTCTCTTCTGTTTCTTCAACATCATTCCAGTTAAGTTAGGAATGCAGCCTCCCTTTGTGTAGGCATTGTTTCGCTCTGACAGTCAGAGAAGATTAAGAATTAATGGACATCTCCCACAGATGACCTCTATTTTTAATAACAAATGTAAAGGGAGCAAAGTATTGGACTTGTTCATCCTCAGCTCACTATAGTTAAGTCCTCAAATACTGATGATTAAGATGAAAATAGGTTTACATGTGGTAGGATCAACAGGGCACTTTAGGCTGGACACTCTGATGAACTGTATGAATTACGCCATGAGATTGCCCTTGATTAATACCAGTTTCACACCCAATAACCACAAATTAACTATTTTCATGTCAATTGTTAGAGTTACTGGTGATTTAAGAAGATATTTGACAATGAGAAAGGAAAATATCACGATCAATTTCAAGAAGGTGAAGGAGGATTTTGACAACTACAGGTTGGTCAGTTTATTTTAAATTAACAAATTATTCTGGAAAATATATTCAGACATTTCAAGGACTAAAAGGTGTTTTGGAGAAGTCAAGATGGATTTGCCACAGGCAAACGGTGCCAGACCAACTGGATTTCCTTCTGTGATGGAATGAGTGTTTCAGTGGAGAAGAAAAGAAAAGTGGATGTTGCCAACTACTACTTTACGCAGACTTCTGATATGAACACCCATGTTTGCATTATCTCTGCAGACACACTGACAAGAGATGTCCTGGACAGATGGACTAGTAACTTAAGTGTGGAACTGGCTAAACCTTTTTGCTCATATCATTCTGATTAGTGGTGCAGAATCCTACTGATGACAAGTTATTAACCACCCTCAGGGATTCCTACTGCTTAACATTTTTATTCGTGACCTCTCAGCAAACCTGTGGATCATACTACACAGGGGGAAGATTGTTATCTGTCAAAGTTATGGTGTTGAGGAAGTTGAGTTTCTTTTGATTTAAGGGAATATTTTACTCACCTACCTGATAGGAGGTACTTTTCCTGGAGGTGCACAGAGAATGGACTAGAAGCAAAAAACCCAATTTGCATCAATCAAGTCAGATAGAATGGGGAAAAAATATCACAAAATTGATAGCCAGGTATTGCCCAGGGAGGCTGTGGATTTTCTTTCCATGGAAATACTTTAAATTTTACCTTAATCAACCTGATGTAACATCTAAGCTACCCCTGCTTTGATCAGACTATCACAGCAAAGTACCAAATCACCTGTGTATGTTTCTATCTGGCTAAATTACTTTATGATTCTGTGATGGCTTTGTATAAAACAGTTTGAAGGGGAAAGGAAAGTTGCTTTAATTTTTCAACCATTACCAGTTTACCACAACCTATGGGAAATTATAACCGAATAAAGTGGCCTTTCTTGTAACTTCATGTTATTTACATTTCTCTTCTTGCTTTCACTGCTAACAGAAACTAAACCATAGTCAAATTTCTGCTCTTTACAAACTCTGTTAAGACATTTCTTTCAAAAGTTAAGTGAAGGCTTCTTCTTGTATATGTTACAAATTGTCTGTTCACCTTTTTTATTGCCTTTACTATTCTAGTGTTTTTTTCTCCTGAATCCTTCTTAAAGTTTTGGAGTGGAGGCAAAAAAAAACAGGTAAAACACTCAAATGAAAATTGTGCTGTAGTCAAATAAAAGGATAATGCTTTCCTTTTGTTGCTGTTTTTCTACTATAAATTAAAAAAACAGGAATATGATTTCTTTTAGACAGAATGTTTACCTGATAGGTGAAGAAATATGAGTTACAATATCTGTCTCAAGAACTTTTTGGGTATTTTAATCCAATTGCAATGTAATTAGATACAGAGTCACTAGGACTGTTCTGTAGTCCCTCTTCCAGTAAAATATTGAAGAGCTAGCCAAGATTTAATGGCAGGATGGAATGTTTGGTTATTAAATTATTATTATTGCTAGAACTGATGTCTTCTTCCAGAAGCATCACTTGAAATGTGAATAACTAATAATATTTGCACATTATAGTAGCTGCTATCTGAGAAATGAGCATTTATCTAAGCTTTGACAGACTCCTTTACTCCTGTGTGTGTGATTTCCATAGTGTGAAAAAACAAGAAGAAACAAAGGGAAGGAAATTACACTGTGCAGGTTGAGAGGGAATGAAGGGCAAACTTACGAATAAAGCACTAGATTCATGATTTTCAGTCCCCAGTTGTATTTTTCAGACCCTTTTCTCCCACACTGAGAGCCTTAGAGGTGTTACACTAGATGAAGAGAGAAGACAGTTTTTGAAGTGATAATCAGTATTGCCAAGACACGACACCATCCTGGAGATAAAAAGAATCAGAAATACTGGTTAGCAAAATACCCACTATATCCTTACTGGTCCTGCAGCTGAGCCAACTTTACACAGTCTCAAAAAGCTATCAGGATTTTATCAGGCCACAAGTAGAGGCATTTTACTGAAACTTCTCTAGCTCTACAAAACTACTTCTTATGCTTTTTTTCATGTCACTCTTCACAGTTTTTCTGCCATCATCATATGTGCATTTCTTCAGCCAGCAAACCTCTTTTTCAGCATTTATAGTCTTTGAAAACTATTTTTTTTTTTATTTTTTTATATCAAGGAGTTATAGGAAGCAATAACTAAAAACAATACGAGCTTTTAGAACATTTTTTTTCAGATTTGCTGTGATTTGGCAAGATTATATGTTTTAGCATTTCTTGTAGTGATCCACAAAAGTGGGTATTGCAGACACCTTGATCTTTTCAAGAATCCCAGCTTCCCACTTTTCATGTGTTTTCACACCCAGGAACCTGTTTCGAAGATGTGTGTGAAAGCCCACACATGGCCGTACACATTAACTTCTTTTCTGAGCTGTATCTTTTGGTCTACAGAAAGGAGTTGCATTCATTTATTTATGTAATGCTCCACAGTTGAGCTATTCCTTCAGACCTCAAAGGTGGATAACGTGATTATATCTCATCATATCTTTCCCCACAAGATATTTTGTTATAAGTGTGTTCTTATACTGACAGTAACAATTTCTTACACTAGTTCTGGGATGTAGTTCCATTTCTTTTTTTTTTTTTTTTTCAAAATTTAAGGCTGCCAAGTACTGAATTGGAGGGTCCTATGTAATACCTGAAAATTCCCCCTCTCCCTCCCACCTTGTCAATTCAGATTAATTTACAATAGTTTGTAGAACCTTGATGCTATAATTAGATTTTGGGATGTGTCAGTTAACGTAATATTATTTTTAATTAAACAGATGTTATTTCAATACTGTTTATCATTTTCCTGTCTAACATATGCTTTCTAGTATGAGATTTAGCATTTGCTCACAAGGCACATTCAGTTCATTCTGAAATTGCTCATGTCTCCTTTTTAATGTGCTTTAGAAAGACTGACTACAATTTGATAAATGTCGAAGATTGATCCAGAAGTGAACATCATCTACTGGCTGCTCAAACTGGTGTTATCCTACACCTTCTTATGCTACTGTGATTTAAAAATTTCTTAATTTTTATCAAAAATGGAACTTCCTTTCCTAAGGACTTGCTGTGCTTCATGTACTATTCATTTTCCTAAACAGGCCTGCGTGAACTTGGGGGATATCTGACTGACTCCCAACTCCATAACACAGATGGTCTTTGAAGCACGACTCTGCCAGTTATTTTATTGTTCCTTTTCTGAGCTCACTTCTGGGGTCAATTTCATTTGTCCTCCCACTTCTGGGATGGTTGTAGTCCCTTCTGGTATGGTTTCAGAAGTATACCTGCTGTTATATTATCAAAAAGTTTGTTTCATTGTAATAAATTTGCAACCTGTGATATTATATATTGCTGGTTTTTTGGGTGTTGTTATAGATTGTTGCTATAATTGCTTGCTGCTATACTATTGATCACAACTACTATTGATTGCTGGTAATAATAGCTTGATATATACATGCTCTTTATTAATCATAGGTATAATTGCTAATGGTTTTTGTGGCAACACAGTAGAGAAATTTATATAATAAAGCCTCCACATCCTTGTGTATTACAGAATCTTTCTGACCCATTCTCTCGATCTCTTATACACCCGAAGGCCAGGCAAACCTTTAGGTCATGACAGGCCAGGATAACATATACAAAGCATGGTAATTAATCCATGACACAGCAGTGCTGGATGATTCATCCCATTTCAAGATCACACAGGAAAAATTTCATATCCCTGAACATACCCGTCTCCCACTACTTTAGAGATCCTAGACCATCATGAACAGTGGCTTTACTAGCAAGTAAGGGCAACGTCGAGTCTACGGAGTCAGATCAGGCCTGGACAGCATGGCTTTGTGAAAGGCAGGTCCTACTTGACCAACCTGATCTCTTTCTATGACACGGTGATTTGCCAGCTCACAATCAGGATTCTTGTATGAGTTTATAACATGCTTTTCTATGCAGTGGTGTCTGTACTATTAATTTTGAAGCTTTTTTTGATAGCTTTGGGACATTTGGAATGATTGCAATATTCTTAAACACAAAATTTCCAAACCTCTTAAGTTCTCTTCTTTGTTTTGACTTAATATGTAGCCCTTTGATCTGTACTTTACTTTTTCTATGCTGGGATGTGTCCAAAGTCTCATTCTAGTTGGTAATTCAGGAGCAAAAAGGTAAACCACAGAACTTTTTCATATAGCCCAAGATGGAATTATTCTGACCAAACGTAAAGATGCACATTTGAATTTTTCACTCCAGCTTTCTTGGCACAGAATACAGAAAAAAAACAGAACTACAGTCTATCTTATCGTGAGACAGACTTACAAATAAGTCAAACTCATTTAACAAATTTATTTCTCTCTACTGAATATAAACAGAATCTAAACAGAGACTCTTGAAGTACATATCAATATTGTGTTGGTTAAATAGAGTTAGTGTGGAAAAACACAATAAGAAATGCTGGTTTCTTAAAATAGGACTGAAAAATCACAGTAGTGAAAATGACTCTTTTTTCTGAGCTCCTCTCTTCTGTGATACATCTACATTACAAATTTTAATATGAGGGCAAATTTAAAAGAAAAAAAAAAAACCCAAACAAGACCCCAAAACTCAAAAACCAAACCAAACCAAATCAAAAAAGCAAAACCAAAAAACAGAAGACCTAGACAACAGAAAATAGCAGGTTTTATAAGCCATATATGATCATTTTTCATGGCATGCACACATGTAAATTTATCATCTGTAGCATTTTAGTGGTTTTAATTAATTTTGAAAACTACAGTTCAGTGATTGGTGGGTACTGATTTTTTTTTTTCTGATTGTCCTTTGTTTGGAAAGAGTTTTCATTTTTTAAATTTTTTTCCATAAGTCCCACATAACTGATAAAGAAAATTTTTAATTTATTACAGAAAACATGGTTAAATAAACTTACTTAGACATAAAAGTTTGGATAGGCACATTAAGTGCCTCATCTTTGGATAAAAAATAAACAAACAACCAGCATAAGCTTTTAAGCCTTTACTATGGCATTTGCATATTATATTATCAAAGGATCATAGAATCCTAGAATAGTTTGGGTAGGAAGTGACCTTTAAAGCTCATCTACTTCAAGCACCCTGCAAGGAACAGGGACTTCCTCCCTTAGATAAGGTTGTTCAGAGCCCCATCAAACCTGACCTTGAATGTTTCCAGGGATGGGGCATGTACTACCATTTTGTGCAAAATTTTCCAGTGTTTAACCACACTCATTGCTAAAAGAAAATAATTCTTCCTTAAGAACTAGAAAAGCTGCCTTCACATAATTTTAACATTGATCCCGAAATAAGTGAGTAGTATGTGATGATAATTTATGTGGCAGTGTATGCCTTTTTTTCTGTGACAACATAACATGAAAAAGAATGTATTTTACATTATAAGAGTCAATTCACCTAGGGACTTTGTTCACAAGAAATTAATGGAAAAAATAGTGGTGAATTAAATACTTTTGAAAATTATTTTAGTATAAGACCTAGCAAATAGCTCATTGACGTAAGTTTTACATGCCTGTTGCATCTTTATTTGTTAATGATCTTATTTTTTCAGTTTTATGGGAATACTCAAAATCAGACTAAAATCCAGAAAAGACTATAGCAAAGCTATTCAGGCCGTGAGAGTACCAATTCTAAATAAAAATTTGTTACTTGTCAGAAATAGTGCATTCAAGAAATACGCGGTAAGCAAAAATCAAGCCTGAAGCAATCAAGATTTCTCATTTGTATAAAATTATTATTTTTCTGAAACCAGAGATGAATCAACACAAAATGCCATAAGAATTCCGATTTCTCTATTAATTAAATTAGTAGAAAAATCCAGATTTATATGTAAAAAAACACTCTGAAAACATTAGGTCAAGTCCATGATTCATTGCATGTTACGATTCCACAGCAGCACTATCACCCTCCAAATTGCTACTGCTGCACATTGTTTCCTTTGATGTTTTTTGCCAGTGTTAGTACAGTTGCACATCCCAAGATGTCTTAGTGAATAGCAAGGGTTGCTAGATGACAAAAACGGTTAATTTTAACCAAATTCTAATCTCATTTCCAGATAACATGAAGCCCTAATGTAGTATACCATTTTAAATTTTTGGCATTATTTTCACAGTATAATCAGACATTATTGTACAAAAGTGTTTCTGTCTTTTCTTTTTACTGTAAACAGTTAGGATACTGCTGGTTAGTTTGTGGTTTTTTTTCAATTAACTCCCCTTTTTATATAATGTTCTTTGTAATTTTGTTTTTTCACCCTGTAAACTAATTTCTCTCAAATATTAAATCAAACTTAAGGTTTTCCAAAGCCTTGCTGCATCAATGAGTTACTACTCACAACAAATTTTTAAGAGTCTTCTCATGCCTAAGAGGGTATTAGTTTCCTTAGAGAGGGATTTAAACATATCTCAGGTTTCGGATTTTCAGATTTAAAAGGCAATGGAAGGAGTTGCAACTGTTGTGTAACCTTCCATGTAGGTTGTGGACCATTTCCTCTGTGCAGGGCAGAGAGGGACGTAACAATGTCACAACTAAGGCATGGACTCAGACCGGCAGGGAATCTGAGACATTTATTCGAAGAAACGAGCTGGTTTTATACACTTCTTCAAGACCTAGTATTTCCTTATAGGGTATTTTTCACTAAGTGACCTATCACACGTTGCCATGTCAGTAACACACTTTCTTAATGTCCTTATATGGGGGTGACCACACGCTGCCCACTCGTCCAGCAGCTTCTGGCAGACTCCTCTCTGCAGGGGTCTGCCACGTGGCATCTCTTCCCCACAAGGTCAGGTAGAGAAAAGCTTCTTTGTGCTGCCATGGCGTTCTGCAGGCATGTCCCACAGCCTGTAGCTCAGTTCCGTCCTATTTCTCCCCACAAGAGAGGATCTTTATCTGTTACAAACAGGAACTTCATGCTACACAGGGGTTTTTTTTTGTTTCTAAGAAAGATGGCAGTTGTCCTAGTAATACACTGTATGAATCCATTGCCTGAATTGCTACAAAAAAGGATGTCCTCCAAAACTTGTTCAACATTCCTCATAGTAAGAAATAAATCCTCTCTATAGTGGTCTTATTAGGGAGCTTGGTTAAGGATTTGTAAATCATATTTGACATCTAGAAATGTGTTTGGACTGCTAGCACATTACAAATTCTCAAGAAAAAAATAATAGAACAAGAAATCTAATGTTAGACAATGTATTGGTTGTTTCTTTAAGCTGAAAATTATATCTCAACAGGAGAAAGAAATTTGTTATGTATTCCCACAATGGTGGAGTATAGTAGAAGTTTCAAAAAGTTCACAGCAGTCATAAGCAGTGAAATCAAATACAAAAATTCATAGAGGATAATGCATTTTATTTCATGTTGCCTATGGCATCATAACTAAAAATACTGTTGTATGCTACTAAAACACAACTATATTGTAATTTCTAAAATAAAAATTAATACACAGCACATTTCAAAAGATAAATCCCAAAAGGTTCTTCTGTTGTAACCTCATTCATATTCTTGGCTAAATGTTTTACCAAATAGACAGTACAATGATTTTTTTTTTCCAATTAAGTTAACTAGAACCATAATAGAATTCCATGCAGTCTTTCATCTCTAATATATGGAGCAGAGAATATAGACACATGAATAAACCAGTTTATTTCAGCAGATGGTTCTTCAAATTCAAAGGTACAAACACATGACCCATTTGCTTGAGTCAGTTTAATTCTACATAAATCGAGTCATTTTTCTTCCCAGATTGATGTCCCACCTTCAATTAAAATGCTGGGGATATTCAGGACAGTGATACAGCTTCTAGAGCATGTATCTCAATCTGTCATGCAGGATTCATCATAGATGGTTAAAGTAACATCAGATCCCTTCTCCAATGGGATACTTCAATTACAAAGTCTGGTCATTATGCAGATGTTCTAGATGGCTAATTTCTCCTTATAAGCAGTGATGTACACTTTAAAGCTCTGTGCACTTCACTTCTGTGATGTGTTTTCTTCATGTCTCATTTGCATTTCTAGACCTCCTTCTGACAAAAGGGTATACATGAGATTACTAAAGACATTTCTTAACACAGTTTGGAAGCCAATGCAATTCTACATCCCTTTGAATGTCAGGCTAAGAGCTTCTGAGCTGTTGATACCATTTCCCTGGGCCCCATTTTCACAGTCAATGCTAGGAAGACATAGTCACCAATGCATATTTCTCCCATCTTGTCACCATTCTAATGCCTTGATTATGCATTCCCATCTGCTCTACCATGCCTCTACTCTGTACTTCTCTAAAGCTTACATAAATTCTGTTATTGTTTTCTATTTCTTTTCCCTGCCACCATTTTTAACTCAAAGGCTAAATTAAAAATGTTTTGTGTATTTCTACAATTTGTGGAACTCAAATTTCATCTCAGAAACTTCATAGAGATGCAAGACAAAAGAGAAAATGCAGCAGGTGTAGACAGCAGTATGCTGATAGCAGGAAAGTTGCTGATTAACAGTGTCTGGTCTTCACAGAGATTTAGCTGACAAAGTTGTCATGCACATATATGAAGAACTTATTCCCTAAATACACCTTTAAACTTTGAAAACTAACTACCTGTTGGATGCCAATGAAACACAAATTTCACAAGTGGGTGGAGGGCATATAGACCTTGGCAGAATTTCTCTCCATCAATGCAAAGGCAGACTAAAAAATTTCTCTAGTTCTTCCTTTACCAATACCATCCATTCTTAAAGAAAAATGTTACTGGAAAACTTTTAAATATAACAAGCATGAAGTTAGTTTGCATTCAGGAAAAAAGGTGGGAAAAAACCTAACTCCCCCCTGTCAAAACCTCTGTAAAATAAATCTACTTTTGGAAGTCCAAGAGTAGTTAAGTAGAAATCTCTTGGTCAAAACAGCCATTTGAGTTATGTATATTCCCACTTCACTTTCCCTCACTGTAAGGAAACTGAGAACATTTACCAGTACCTGAAAAGGCTTCCCTCCTCTGAGTTATAATTCTTAGATATGATTTAGTTTCAGTGAAACAGCTGTTTTGTCTCATATACTAAAATTACCCATTTATATTCATAACTTACCTTTTTGCACCCTTATATGAGTCATTAAAGACTCAGGGCTCCAGACTTATGCCATATTATTCACGGTATTAACATATCAGAAAATCACTGCAGCCTACATAGTGCCGTGCTGAGTGAGGGCTTCTTGGGGGTCAACATCAGCTGCAGGTAGCAAATGATCTTAACACTTCACCAAATCATCAGCAATCCTCCTGATCCTGGCAGTTTTCTTGATGACTTCTGGAAGTATGTGTACCTGGGAACAATCAATGGACTTGCATTCCCCTTGCTAAAGTGTCAAAATAGCAGATTTCAGCATGTCCAGGCTTCTGCCTTAACAGTAAATATGTTTACAGATAGTCCCCAAAACCATTTTGCAATTAAATGAAAATATACGATTAGCTGAAATTCAGTAGAATCATTAACTGATGAAACAGAGTTCTGTTTTTCTCTTGTTCATGTAAAATTCTGGGTGAGATAAGATCAAGTGTTCCCTACATATAAAATGAAATCACCTGTGAAAGAGAACATCAGCTCCTGTCAACATTCTTGAACCAATTCAACCAGTCCTTATTGAAATAGGCAGTATTTAAGGGATTGCTTAGAAATATGCAGTCTAAAGAAGACATGTAGAACAAAAGGAACAGTCCAATCTTGAGGTCTCAAGGACAATTTAGTCCCATAAAAACTTTGACAGGGTCCAATCTGCATTATTTGAGCTTCATTTTGGGAAGGGTTATATACTCTAAACCTTTATGAGTTGTAATTTCCAAACATCCTTCAAAAGCTTGTTCTATGTATGACAAATGCTTCAGTCATGAATATTAAACAATAATTGATGTGAACATGTTTTACAAAGTAACAAAGGATATTTTGACAAAATATAGTAAGTCTTGGAAGAATTTCTATGAAGTCAACAGTATATTTTTATATGGAGTATCAAAGTTTGCCCATCTTTCACTGAATGATACATAACATCCTAACACAGTCTTGCTATTTGTATCTCGAGGGAAGCTTTGAGGCCAGTACCTGAAAGAATGGCCTAGGTGCATCCTAAGTCACTACAAAGTGTTAGACCTTTGCTATTGGTAATTTTACAGAATTTCTGTAACTGCAGCTGCTTGTACATTATTTGCTGATGGAATGTTCTACACTACTGAAAGACAGATCTGCAAAAGTGTTCAAATTGCCTCTAGTTTTTTGTTATTCTAGTTTGGTAGCTGTTACAGCATCCACATGAGCAAAAATGCAGTACAAACAGAACTTGGATGCTTGTTGAAAACTTACAGACTCTAGATTACTATTTTCAGCTAGTACTACCTAGCTTTGCTCAGACTTTTGTCTTGTTAAAATTCTGGGAAGAGTCAAGAGTTCTCTCTAGTGTGATTTTATGGTGCTTAATAAATTTATATATATATACATATATATATATAAATCTAGTAACAAATTAATTTACTGTGAGCAAACAAATTTCATAGCAAATTAATTAACTCTCCCTGCTGCTTTTTCAAGCTGGATATCAGATACAAACATAGATGACAGGCAATGAACAACATACTGATGCTTTAAATACTGTGAAGTACTGCCACATGAACAAAGCCTTCAGGGAAACCATCACTGAGTTTGTCAAAGAGTTGGTTTTGTTGCCAAGATACCTACTCCAGCTTCACTATTACTGAGAATTATACTGTCAAAGCAGGGGAAAATTCACATTTTTCGAGATGTCAAGCAAAACACTTTTCCACTAGACAGTTTATGCTTGAATAAAAACACAGTAAATAGAACTCCTCACTGACTTCTGCTTGTTCTATATACATAGTCAATGTTAAAACCTGTTTACAGGAATTCTGAGAAGATAGAAAAAGGACTTTTTTTTTTTTCTCAACGCAAATACTTTTGTCAAGGGAATATTTGCTTTAAAACCTTCTTAAAAGATGTTGCTCTAAATTTCTGCAAAAATCTCTGAGTATAGTGTCCAGTTCACTGTTTTCCTGAGGCTCAAGGGCTACGAGTACTTAAATCGACACATTAAGAGTGTTATATTTCAAGCATCCATGCGGCATGTTCTAATAACAGTCTCTTTTTCCTTTTCAGCTTTTGAGGAGCTCCATAAAAATAATATTAACAAAAGGACTTTTTGCCATTGAATACCAGCAGGGCTTTTGTTTTTACCTTGCCTGATAATCAGTGCAAAAAAGTAAAGAAGCATCCTGACAGTTTGGCAAATGTTGCTGGAATTGTTTATAGAATGAACTTGGACAGAATTTATAGACTACTACCTCTGTGTACCTGGCAAGCTCAGTATCCAGAGATAGAACAACTCACTTGGCTTTCCAAGTAAACTTTGTAAAATCATTATTCTCATTGTTTCTTATCAACAGTTGTGCAAATGACATTCAGGTAAACTTGTTCTTTGGTTTTATTTTTTTTAAAGTCTACTTAAAATGCACCTAAAGCGCTCCAGTTGGAGTCATCATAGAACTTCTGAAACCCTGAAAGGTCATTGTTTCCACCACGGTTGTCATTAAGACTTGAAAATTTTAAAATGGACTTGTTTTGGTGGTGTTTATAACTACATAGTTCTGTTCAGTATAAGCTCCAGAAATTTTAGGACTTGATTTAACAGCTTTTTCTACTAAACAAAACAGAAATCATTTGGAGGGTGTTTAAATTTCAGCAAAAATGTGAAATCTTTTCAGTGGTATCCAATTTTACTGTGTGATTGCATACTAAACAATTAAATAAAAATATTTTCATTTGGTTTTCAAGATGTTTTAAAATGTGTGTGTGTTAAGAGATTTGACATGCAGTGGGTGTGTCTTGAAAAGTTCACTTTGTTTAATGGATTGACTTACCTTTGTAAGCAGTGATGTAGCCTGCTGTGCTGGGTTTAGCTGGGGTAAAGATTATTTTTTTTATTGTAGCTGGTAAGGAGATGTGTTTTGGAATTTTGCTGTCTTGTTAACACAGAAATATTTTTGTTGCTGCTGAGAGGTGCTTACAGAGAGCCAAGTCCTTTTCTGCTCCTCACCCCATCCCACCAGTGAGGAGGCTGGGGGTGCACAAGATGTGTGGGACACAGCCAGAACAGCTGACCGCAGCTGACACAAGGGATATTCCATACCATATGCCAGCAGGCTCTACATATAAAGAGAAGGCAAGAAGAAGGTAGGTGGGGGACGTTTGGATTGATGCCATTAGCTTATTGAAAAAATTGTCTCAAAAGTTCTCCTGCTCAAAAACAAAAACCCAAACAAACCAACAGTGACAAACGTCCCTTTTCTATGTCACTTGGCAATTAGAATAAACCATGTGCCCCACAGCTGGATGTATAGGAAAATTTTTACAAATTCAAGATATTGAAAATGTGATTAAGGGTCAAAAGGTTAATAGCTTTTCCCTTCAAGGAACTCAGCCAGAGTAATAAGGCTACTATGGAATTTCTTTCTCTAACTTCATCAGTGACAAATCACAACAGACTTATATATCGGTCTTACTCATTTATTAAATCTGAATGGTTGTAGATGTGAAATGACCGCCTTAGCACCTAAACTAGTGGTCTGCAAATGGCAGTATACAGCAGAGACTGATCAACTTCAGGCAGCTAATATACTTTTCTGACATTGAAAAAGCAAGCAAACAACAAAATTGAGCCAAAAGAAAGAAAAAAAAAAAAAAAAGAAAAGGTAAGTAATATAAACATCTGAAGTTATAAGGTTTCATGTGCAACTTATCTTACATCCAGGAACTGAAACTTCGCCTAATAGCTTTCTGATATGCAGATATTTTGGTTTGATCTTGCTTCTTATGCCCCAAATCTAAATTACTAGCATTTATGGACAGAAAATCCATAATACCTCAAATTACTTTGACTGAAAATCCAAGTAAGAGGGAAACTTAATGAATACATTTACTGTGTTGTTCCACATGGTCCCTGAAGTTTATTTGGGAGTGCTATCCATGTATCGTGCTTCATGGATACAGCTCCATGCTGTATCACCAATGAATAAGGAATGGGAGAAGACTCACAGGAGATTGGCAACAGCAATGTGCACATGAAGCTCAGGGAAGGATGTAGGGCGCAATTGACTACATCTGCTGCAGAGAGATGAACATAACAAAAAAGGGACTGGATGGTTGCCTTTGGTCTACCTACACAGCTATAGCAATTCAGCAGATCTGTTGGCTAGATCAGTCAAGTAAATCAGCCAGTTATATTGGCTGAGTGAATGAAGAAACTGTAATTGCTTTTCTCTTAATCAGAAAAGTGAAGATATCTTCCTGAGTCAGCCAGACCAACATGTGAAGGAGAAGTGCATGTGCGAGCAATCCTAAACCAAACATCCAACAAAAGGAACTTTGAGAGGAGCAATGGGCTACCTTTCTGGCAAGTGGGAACATCCAGTGCTGTGACAATTACCATGTTATACAGACAGACAGTGGGCATCAGGCTTGTACCATAATTCAACTATATAGGGCCATTGCTGCACTCAGCTAAGTGTAGCTTGCAGCATTGTTGCATTCCTCTGCTAAATCAAAATCTCCTGCAACCTCAAATAGCTTTAAATAAGTAAATTTTATATTATGCATAAAAAAATTGTACATGTAGAAGCCTTGAAAGAACCTGGTCAGGGTGTAGTGGACTCTGATATGCTATTACCCTGCCCTTCCTCACAGCCATCTTTCTTTCTCCACAAATTATAGGCTTCACTAGATGAGACAATGCACGTCTCATCTAGTGACTTCTCTTTAACATAAAAACCATGTCTGAGATAATATGTCTCCTTTTAGAACTTTGTTTCTTAAATTTTAATATGCTTTAACTAGTTTAGGTGGGCTAAGCTATATCCAATATTGATTCCAATCAGTTTGAATTTCCATAAACTTCAAAACAATTGTGTCAGCCTATACAGAAGTCTTCAGTACAACTGTTTGAAAATGTAATTAGAAAACATTTCATTATCTTAAAAAAGTAAAAGCAATAATATTGTTAATTATTAGAATAAATATATTAATAATGAATGTTAATTGCAAATTTCTTCAATACTTTGCTAATTTCTTAAGCAGAAGTCTGAAAACTAAAATTTAATAATTCTCGTATTCTTTGCAAAAAAGAATTAAGACTATGATGTCTATATTTCACTAATGACAAGAAGTGAACCTTCAGTTCATCAAGAAAACAATAAATATATGAAATTATGTCAGCTGTATTATATATCTTTTGAAATGATAAAGAAAATGAATAATTTATTATATACTAAAAATGAAACAGGCTTTTTAGGGGAGTGGTGGAAAAAGTGAGAAAAAAACTGTCTCTTTTAAGAACATCACACAAAATGTAACTAAAATGCTTTTTTGCCATGCTGATGTAAGAAGACACTTACACATTGTGACCCATTTCACAGAAATTTAGTTCCCCTTATGTCCTGCAGTCCCGGTTTGAGACAAATTGGAGGAAAATATCCTCTGATAGAGGGCAGGTGTCAGCTTCACTCTCCCACCAGGTTCAGGAAGAAGTTCCTCAGAGGAAAGTGAAAAAGAAAAAACTATTTATTTAACAAGTAAAGTGCACTCAAGCACGGGAAAAGAATAACGCTAAATAATAAAACCTGTCGTTGTGGAGAGAACCTGGTAAATTTTCAGAGTCCTTTCTGTGGGTGTGGTTTCTCCCTTTGAAGCTGGCTGTTTGGTGTGGGCCCCTCTGGGCCAACTGGTGTAGGGTCTCTCGGTGTGTTCTGGTATTGTGGAACAGTCCAGAAGAGAAGAAAAAGAAACCGAAGTCCCAGGGAAGCAAAGGAGTTTAACTCTCGTCTCTCTCTTCTGAGAAAAGGAGCCAAGAGCCGGGAAAAGCAGGAAGGTGATTGCCTCTGCTCTGCAGTGGCAGCAGCAGCTACCTCTGTGTCCTTGAACACAAAACCACTTTGATAAGTTTGCCTGGCTTTTTTTCTTTCTCTTGGACCCAGTTTTAAAGGTACAGAAAGGCACAGGATTCATGTCTGGGCATAGAGCAGGCGATAGGGGATACAGCATCATAAAGTCACCCCAAGACACCAGCCAAGAGTGCAGATGGACATAATCTCATTTAACTTTATCTACACAGAAGCTGAATACCTCACATAAACTAAACATATAGTCTGCTTTTATAATCAGTGACAACAATCACTCAAAGTAAATTTGTCTCCCAGGCTCTTTCATTCCTCTACCTCCGTTAAATAACTGACATACCATAGCTAAATTCCAGAAAAATAGCATTGTTTGAGGTAATTCCAGCCCTCAAAAACCTCTGCATCTGTGTTCATCAATGAGGTAATTAAGTGATTATCTAAAAACCACATACAACTCCAATATCATATTTTTCTATTGAAATTGTTAGAAAGATAACCATAACAGATAATAGAGTTCTCTAAAAATGCTTCAGAGTAAAAATCCATGTGAAATCATGGTTTATGGGACAATACAACACTGCATGACTCCTCCTTTTTCTGTTGGACCTTAGAAGTCAAGAGTCCTCTGCTTTCACAGCAAAAGTCAATGACCTGATGATTATTTTCTGGTTGCTGTGTACATGCACTACCAGTCCATATCTTCTCAGATCGGTTTTGACTATTTTGCTCAATATATGGGTATTGATATGGGTAATGTTGAGTTCTACCTCACATACGGGGCATATGGAGTAGTAGTGGAATGCCGCCTATGTAAATGTCAGGTATAATTAAATTTTAAAAAGTATTTTCAAACAAAAAAAATTAGAAAAGAATACAGAACTTCAATCAACTAGTCATTTTAATAGTCTATCTTTGAGTCATATAATGAAAACTTGAGCAAATGTAAAATATTCATGTGATGAATATGGCAAAATTTCTTTCTCACTTCAATAAGAGAACAGTTTACCCCTTGAAATGTAAAAATTAATAACTCTTATAATACTTCTTTCTCATTTTGCAGCTGTGCTAATTTGCATATATGACCCAGGATCCAGAAATCTGAAGAAATGAGTAGGCCAGCAAAATACATTATTGAGCTTATGTGAAAAGAAAAGCTTATGAGCAAAGCAAGCCAATCGTGAATAACAAAAACAAGATAGCTTTTTGAAATACTTTAACACTACAGAAGAAAATCACACCTTAAAGTTTGCTGGCCCTCAATGACAACATGGGATAACAGTCTGAAGGAATGATAGGATGAACTTTTTATGATGAACAAATGGATTGGTCCATAAATTGTTTAATTTCAGGAGTTAATTACAAATGAGATGTAATCACTCTGTCTACTACATCTCTCAAGTAACTCTTCAAACCCTAAATAGCTCTTCAGAAGTAGTTAAAGTAGTTCAAGCAGTAGAACTTGCAAAGACAAAAGATTTCATTAAGGCAGTAGCCAATATAAAATAGTTACAAATGAAAACTACTGAAAAAAGTTGGGGTTTTTTTTCTGTAAAAATGAGCAAGTCACAGCATGTGCTGCTATTTGGTCATAGAAACCAATAAAAGATATATGAGGAAAAAATATATCTTACATGAAAAAAGGGAAGGGAAACTGAATACAGAGGAAAGAAATAAGAAGTATTTGGCTAAGATTCCAGAGGAAATCAGGTTTTGTCACTGCCATTTTTCAGGTTTCATCAATTCCATCAAATAAGGAAGAGTAACTTTCTTACATGATAATTAAATAAGAGCATCTTTCTGCAGAAGAAAAGTCTTCTCCTTTCTTCTCTTAGGCTAAACTATTTGTTTTTTCTTATGTGCATATCTGATATCTAATATTTTTAAGTCTCCTATACTTTCTCAGATAAATCCCCCAAAATCTATCTTAATTTATTTCCATTTTCTCTCATTTTGCTTAATTTTCTTAGCATAAAGCACCATCACTGTCATCAAGAAACGGGGATAATTTTTTCTTTTGCAATTTTAGTTTTATTGAAATTCCGGATTGCACATTCTTCTTTGTACAATATAATATTGAAACATGCTCAGAAACACTCTTGCTTACTCCTTGTCACTGTGGGGGGGAAGAAAATGAAACATGACACATGAGACAACTGGGAGATGTTCTGTATAAGCACATGTCCCGTCACACCCTCACATACACATGCACACATACATAACAAATTCCTGTTCATTGAGACAAGCCCTAGTAACGACACCAGTACGTGAGCATGGCCCAGCCTGAAGAAACATAATATCCACTCCCTCCAGTGTCTGTGTTGGGATCTGGACAGGGCTAGGCACTGACTACTCAAGATTTCTACTTCTGTGAGTATTGGACATGTGTGCGACAATGTTTTCCCGGTCTCTGTGACTGTGTGGGTTTATATCCAGGTGTTGACACAGGCTGTCAACCAAATTAGTTCATAGCGATATCACGGTGCATCTTTCCTTCTAAGTAAGGTCTTGATGCTTCCAGAACAAATCCTTAGTGAAGATACTACAGTTCAAGGAAAATGCTGTAGCTATAGCTCAGTGATAGTTTGAGGAATTCACACAATAGTTTTAAGAACTGCTTTATATTTCCAAACTGCTGTCAAGATTACACAGGTTTTCTCAGTCTTGTACTAAACCATTAGGCCCACTCACATTGCTTTGATGAGGGCTCAGTTTTATATCATTTTAGTCATACCCTTGGTAGAGCTTTTGCAGAACTACCTATAAACATGGTTATACTTGCTTTTAGATTCTGCAGAAAGCATTTACATTTTATACTTTAATCATGGATACATTGACATCTTGTGGCAAGCTAATGCAGGTAATCTGTACACAATTATATTAGGACTTGAATATTTCAAGGAATAGATATTTATAGAGTTTGCTGGGGTTTGTTTGTTTGTTTGGATTTTTTTAAATTTAGACCATATTGTCACTTTTTTTCAGGGAAGAGCTGTAGAGACATGCTTTGGGTGAGTGGTATGTTTTCTTTCTCTGTCAACCATACTGCAATTCAAATACATCATATTGATATAAATACCAACATGTCAAAAGGGAAAAAAATAGAAACTACAAGGAGTCTTTCTTCTTATAGGATACAAGTCTTCTAGAAATTGTGATGTGACCATACAGATACTATTGAGAAAGCAAATCACATTTTGAAACAACTTTTTAGTTCTCTACAGTTGAAGGGTTTTTGAAAATTTTCTTGATAAGAACAGAAATAATGAGCCAGGAAATAACACTCAGTAGTTAATTCCTCCAGAGTAGTTGGCCATTTGGCCAGAAAGAGTACTTGATTAAGACAATATTGGAACTGAGTTTAGATACTCAGTTTTCTGTTTGAGTAGTCCTTTAACAATGGAAATAAAAACAATCAAGCAAACAACAACAAACAAAAACACAAACAAACAAAAAGCCACAAGCAAACAAACACTCACATGCAACTTAATTAGTAAGGGCAAAAGGAATGAAACCCAGCTCACTAAAATCAGACACCTATATTTGAGCTAGCCTCTCTGGGTGGGATTCAATTGCCTTAACATATATATTTAAAGCAATTTTTTACTCTCTGCAATATTTTCCCTGGGTTCCATCACGACTTCAGCCAAACTCATCTTTCACAGACTCACCTGCCATCCTCATGGATTTCAGGTGTCCCAAACTCCAAAGTTTAAGTAACATCTAAGCACCCCTTCTTTTAAAAATTTCTTTGATAGCTCTCAGAACATCATGTCCATTTTAGAGGTATAATTCTTTCAAACTATTGTATTTCCTTGAGGTTTATGACATTACAAAGGCCATTTTTTGACAAAAACAGCTGTAGTTTTTAATTTTCTTTCATAAGTATGCATTAAAAAGTAATCCAGAATTCACTTCTACAAACTCCCAAGTAAAAACTACACCTGTCTTATCTTCAAAAGAATTTCATGCCAACTTAGTTTTAGCAATAATATTAGAAAAATATATTTTATATATGGTGAAAGATAAGAAGGAACAACTGTATTCTAAAGCCTTCTTGCAGAAACATGTTATTACTGAGCTGTGATAACAAACCCAAAGTTTTGAAAGTCTGCTTTTTAGTCTGTTAAAGTCTTTATTGAAGCATTGTTAGGAAAAATAATTAGGGAATATTTCAAAAGCCAAGTACAGTCATTACGGGAATTTTATGGAAAAAGTTTTAAAGGTAGATGTCATCCCTTCTTTAACTTCCTCCCTGTTTTAGCAGTTGCATAGAAATCAGGAAATGGCCACTAAGGGCATTTTTAAAAGGGCATCATTCTCACATTTCCCCCAGGTTTATGTTCTTTTTTCTGTTTGTCAGAGATATGGCTTGCTTATTATTGTAGAATCTCCCATTTCAACATTCTCTCCTTGGGAATGAAGACTGATCTCTAAATCCCAGAAAATAAACACATTAATAATGATTCAGCATGAATGAATAAGAAAATAAAAAGATCATTCCACTGTGAAACAATAGAAGAGTTGCTATCTGTAATTGCTGTTTCAGATTATGTCTGGAACTTTTCACATAATTTCCTTAAAGATGTCTTAAATTATTTTCTTCCTTCATGTTTCAGAGCAGCTGAATCTCTTTGGTATTAATGCTGTCTATGGAAACGTCCAAACTTCACCCTGTAAATTTATGAATTCTCTGCTTATTCTTCAATTAAGAAGAGAGGTCAAAAATACTCTTAAATTAATTTAAAAATCTTTTCAAAACTTCCCATTGTCCTTCCACATATTTTTCTGAATATTGACATAATCTAAGCAAAAAAAAACTTAATTCAAACCAATTGACATGAAAAAGAAATAACATGTTAAAAAATTAAATTTCAAAGTGTTTTCAGTCATAGTAAAAGGAAACCAAGCCATATACAATGAAGAGCAAGTAATATTTTTTCTCTCGTATTACTGCAAAAGCCCAGGGAGTAAAATCTTGGTCCACATGAAAGCATTTATAGAACAAGAATGACATTATCTTTTACCTCCGGTAAAAAAGATAAACCAATTTTTCCCGTCAGTGATGTCAGTGCAGCAAAATTCACGAATCCAGTTACAGGAGTCATGTTATAAATGAATCTGCAGGGTGGCAATGAAGTATTTAAACTTTTGGATCTTCTTAAGGAAGTCCAGAGCTAAAAACCTGGCAAGTGTGCTTGAATTAAAAGTACTGAGAGATCAAACCTAACTGACAACTATACTATTGCTTTTATTTACAGGTCCTGGTAAGCACGTTGTTCATCTTCACAGCTTCCTGGTTGATAGAGTTTGAAAAGGAATGCATAATCCACTTCGGCTAAGGTTGGCATAGCTGGTCTATGTCCATTATTCTGATTTCTGTGCATGCTGCTTCTTTACCCAAGAATCAGTGATTATATCCCTATCTATATCTAACTATATCTATATATCAATATCTGTATCTACATCATCTATACCTATATCATCTATATCTGTATCTATATATCTATCTTTATCATCAATTTCTATTTATATATATAATATATTTTAAAGGAAAGTGGTAATAGATTCTTCCCAGTTCAGGGCAAGAGGGATTATTAGAGAAATGGAACATCTCTCCTATGAGGAAAGGCTGAGACAGTTTGTGTTTTCCAGCCTAGAGAAGAGAAGGCTCCCTGGTGACCTTGCAGTACCTGGGAGGCCTACAAGAAAGCTGGAGAGGTAGTTTTTACAAGGGAATGTAGTGATAGGACAAGGGGTAACAGCTTTAAACTGAAAGAGAGTAGGGTTAGATCAGATATTAGGAAGAGCTTCTTTCCTGTGAAAGTGGAGAAGCACTGTAACAGTTTGCCAAAAAAGCTGTGGATGCCACTTCATTGGGAGTGTTCAAGGCCAGGTTGTATGGGGCTATGAGCAATCTGGTCTGGTGGAAGGTGTCCCTATCCATGGTGGGAGTGGCTGGAACTAGATGATCTTTTAAACCCTTCCAACCTAAACTATAATATGATGCTATGATCAAACTTTGTACATAGATAACATTCACAAAAAAAAAAAAAAGATCTGATCATTCTTTCTTTGTTTTTTCTTCCTTTCTTGTTGGTAAATAGCTTGGGGTTTTGGGGGGTTTTTTGTTGGTTGGTTTGGTTGGTTGGTTGGTTGGTTTTGGTATTTTGGGTTTGGGTTTTGTTTCTTTTTTTATAACATTATTCTTTAGTCATTCAAATAAATCTGGGAAGAACTTGTAAGTAATGACAAAGTGAAGTCAGAAGCCAGGAACACAGTACTACCCGCCTCTCCTCAGTTTGTACCTTTTACTTTAAAAAGAAATTACTGTAGGAGTAGCTTTTTCTAATAAGTAAACATATTTTGAAAGACCTACTGTTTTCCTCTGCTCTGTTATAAGGTTTTCTTGTTCCTATTTAACACTTGCTCTTAGGCAGAAGAGTAACTAAGTAACTCCTTGGTGTTTCAGATGCTGTTACTGAGAGAGACCAAGAGAGGAGCAGACACAAAGAGAGTGTGCTATCTGTCTAATTCCCAAAGTTATTTGTTGCTTTTCCAGTCCTTTCAGGAAATGCATAATGCCCAAAAATATTCGGGTCTCTAGTTCCTTATTTGTTAGTGTTATGGTTGCACAATGCAACAGACAACATAACAAACAATATACCCAAGCCCAGAAACCGCTGTGTGGGAATTCCTTTTCTTAGGATTTATCAGTTATTATGAAAGCTAATTAGATTCTTCTCTTCACTTGAAATGGATGTATTAACCGTCCATTTCCTTTCTTTAGTGCTTTGTCTCTGACCAAGATTTGACTGATTGATTAGTTTCTCATCTATCTCAGTCTGTTCTAGATTGAATCCTGCATAAAATACAAATTAAAACTCAATCTATCATGAGCTACGAGGTTGAAAAGTTGTTACGTTTATTAATGAGCTGAACTAGATTGTTATCCTTGTTATCCTCTCTCCAGTTAAGAGGGGGAAAGGAGAATTTCATGGTAAATATACCATTACTGCTTTTTTACTGCTACAGATTTCTGTTTAGTCAGTGTTTCTTTTCTCTGGAAAAATTGTTCTTTTTCTTTCTTGTGATATGTTTGGCAAAAGCTCTGCTTGACTTGACTTTTTCAGTTAATTTTAGTACAAGTAGGAGAGGAACTGTTTGTTGCCTACCTCAAAAAGGGACAGTTCAGGTAAGGGCATTGGCCTTGTACTGCCCAAATTTGATTTGGTGGTGGAACCAGACTAGATGATGAGAGTTGTTGAGGGGATTGCATTTGTCGGTATTTAACCCATTTGACTATTAAATGGAAAAGGTCCGCCACTAGTAGAAAAGAAGAAAAGGAGCAGGAGTCCAGTTTCCCAATGATCATGGGGGAAAAAAGCTTAACATACAATTTTATGTGTTTTTTCCAGGCAGAACTGTCGTGTTTTTCTCTTTTTCAGAACGAACATCTACTAACAGAAGCAATAGGTTTTTCATATATATTGTCTGTGAGTTTTGTTAGTATAACTAAAGAATCTTCCTTCTTCTGAACTATGTACAGACTTGTAAGGTAAAATATTTGACATGTTCCAACTTTGGTTTGATACAATTAAGATTCTTGATCATGTTCTTTTCTGGCTGTTACAGAACAAAGACATTTGATGAACTATTATAGGAAGAGTACTAAGTACAACGTGTAGCAAGGTTACATTGAAGCATTATAATAACAGGAAAAGCAGATACCTTGATCACATCACATTCAGTCATACATCTCAATTAATAATATCTCAGATAGTGATAGTCCTACCAAAAAAATAGATTATTTATTCTATCACACAGCATTTACATGTTACATTTATAGTCATTAATCTTAATAGATAGTAATCTGACACTTACTACAGTAGAAATAAAGGAAATAAGTGTAGAACAAATAAAATAAAGCATTTACCCTTTGAATATGACATGCCTAATTTTAGAAAAAACGTGGATTTTTTTTCTTTTTTTAATGTGTGGACCTGAAGGAACAAATATTATCTTCCCCAACAAAAGCTGTCAAATCCAGTAGAAAGTCAAAGGTGACATGGTTCTAGTTGTTGGAAAAACTGGTGGCTGAAAAATAGATCTTCCTTCAGCACAGACTAAGTATGTGCTCTCAAAACCTATTGTGTGGCAACTACAAGATTAAGGTAATTAAAACCAAGCAAAAGTCCTGCAAGAATTAGTTCTGAACTTCACTGTTGACATGAATTACAGGATCAGCAGCCAATTTAATGAGTTTACAGCTTCTTTTCTCTGAGGCAAGAGCAGCATCCAGAGGCCAGTTGGGCTCAGCCTAGCTGTGCTACTTGTGGACTGCTGATGTAGAATAGTGTTTTTAGGTATTCTCAGTTTTTATCCTATGGTGGAAGGAGCACATAGGATTTAAGATGGCAATATCAGCAGGTTTAGAATGTCTTTGCATAAATTCTTTATAGATTTTAACTTTTACTTTCCTCTGTGGTGTGTATAACATTGACAGGGGTGAAAGAAATCATTCAGGACAGCTTTATGACTTCCAGGCTTGCTTCATTAAGTGTCTGTTTATTGGCACAAACACAGGTGAGCAACAGTATATTCAGAACATCGTTCGGTATACATAACCTGTGGGGTCTTCAGGCTGAATCCAATATATAGGTGCTGTATGAGACACAGTTGTAATCTATCAGAGAGCTGTCAGATTAACTTGAAAGGTTATTTACAGGTCATCAATACTGACTTTAGGTAGAATTGCAATAGTCACCACAGAACATAAATGATGTTCGATGCTTTATGTGTATTTCCAGGGTAGGGAGAAATTTCTTGCCTCCAAATACTTAAAAGAAACTTTGAAATATCCTATTCTGCATAGAAAAAATCTGAATATTAACTATGCACAAGACACAGCATGGGATTAAAGAATTTAGCTTGTGTTTCATAATCTTGCATTAAGAAGATTACTTCAGGTAAATGGAAGTAGCTGAGACATTATGTAATTGCTTTTCTTTGCTTTAGCAGTATTTTATTTTCAGATTCTTTTTCTCCAACTTTATATATACAAGTTTTTATATAAAACATCTATGAGCTTCATACCTTCTCTGAAAAATACAGTTATCCATAGTATATTTTTGGAGATTTCTTGGAAAAATTGTTTTCACATGTCAAAGACACAGCTTTTGCAGAGTGCGCTTGATTCATCAGAATAAGCACTATGGCAATGACAGTATATGTGTTTTATTCTTGCAGAAGTAGGATTCTTCCACACACAGAAGCATATAGTGTGAATTTTAGTGCTAGAAAGATAAAATATGAAATAAAACTTCATAAAAACTCATTTAGTGTGAATATCGTGCATGCATCCTTGTCTATGGACTATAATAATCATATTTATTTGTACAGAATTCAACAAAGAAACAGTTTAGTGAAGGGTCACGAGAACTGAGAGTTCTAGGCAGGCATGAAATATGACAATATTTGTTATGGTCACTGTAGGTAAATCACTCCTGTCCTCTTATATGGCAGGATGAGTTTCTGCCATCAGTTATGAGCATGATGCTCTGTAGAACCAAGACTAAATTTAAGACAAAAGAATTTTGGAATATTACCCTCACACAGCGATTACAATATACAAATGTAGATATGTAACCATATTGAACTGATCATGAAATTTTGTCTTTCCAATGAGACCTATTGCTTCCCTTTAAGAACTTTCCTCCCATACTTATTAGTATTTCCATCCATAGTTTTAAGATCTTGGTTAAAACATAATGTAACAGTGTCTAAACAATTAAATAGTTTTTTGGAGTCTGTGAGTAAGTGGTGTTCTCCTCTGTGCAATTGAGATTCATAGAGAGTAGGATTGATGAGTAAAGGACAATGGGAGACTGTTTTGGGAAAGAACTAAATGGAGGAAAGAGATTCACACAAGGGGTGTTTCCAATTGGCAAATTAATTGTGGAAAAGTTGAGTTTAATAAGTTTTTGTACTTGTAAATAATCATGTGTGTATTAAGATATTTAATACCCTGGCCTTGTGTACTTTTATTTCCTTCATTTTCATGCACCTGAGTTTGAGAGGTTTATAGCTATTTTCATTTCTTAAAATATGAGGACAGGTTTGTTGCATAGAGACACAGGACAGTCTGCCCACATTTAGTTTGCATAAGCCAAATAACAAAGACCAAGTGGTAAATTAATGGGTAAATCACAACATTCTATTAGAGAGATCAAAGACAAGGTTTTATTCAACCATTAGGACTCTGTTTACCAATTAGAATTGAAAAGTTTGGGGTTTTTTCTCTTCAGCTTTAGCTTGCTCAAACTTTGCCATTTCGTGATAACCAATTCTCTCACTGTCTTGGAAATTACGTCTTAATTACGTCTTAATATTGTCAGTGGAAAGGGGAAAGGGGAAAAAGCTAGAAAATCTGTGTGAGAACTTAGATGTGAAGAAAACATGATGAGGAATTCTTGTATAATATCCACATCACAAAATAATTTTCATAAAATTACGGATGTTTATTTTAAAACACAGGTACTCTTACCAAAACATCGCTAGGATAGAATTATTCTGTTGTTTAGCAATATATATTTTTTAACTTAAATTTATTAATGGTCACATTATATTTATTTTTCCTGAGAAGTATTTCCTCTAACTTTAAAAAGCTTTGCCTTAACTAAGAAAACCTTTTCCAGAGACTTCTAAAGTCTCTCCATAGGTAGAAAGAGAGTCTATAAGCTCTCTCCAACATCAGTTCTGTCAGTTAATACTGATATTAACATGCCAGTAGTAACACTGCTTTGTATTCTGAATACATTAGTAACTCTCTTGCATGTGTGCAAATCCATATTTTCTGAAAATTAGTGATGAAAGCTATATTAATTTCTGAACAAGTTACAGCTATAAAGCAATCCATATTCCTAACTTTAATTATTTAATAGAATATTACTATAAAAATATACAATTTTCATTATAAGCAAATCATTCATTTGGTGTTGTATTCAACTGAATGGTCTTCTGCTTTAGAGCAGAACTTTTAATTCACAATTTTTCTGCTAAACTTTTAAAATTTGATTTTCTATTACTTCAACTGCCAAGACTGCTTGTTCTCCTTACAAAATAGCCTGGTCATCCTATGAAACAGTGATCCTCTTCCTGTAATTTCATAGTTCCTCCCTTTGGTCCCCTTGGTTTACTTGTCTTGAAGAAAGCAAGGTCAAATCTGCTGTATTTATTTGTCTGGAAAATTGGCTTGTCCAACAGAGAAAGGTTTATGTACAACTTAGCTTCAGCCATCTTTGGTATACCCCATATTACTACACACAAAAATTTCTTTTAGATGTAATTTAAACATAGATATTAATTTTTTCATGATATTAATGACATTTGCCTTCAAAATTATTTTGATCTCTCTTATACCACAATACAGAGAGAATGTTGTTATTAGCAGGATATTGAATACACACGTCAGAAGAACTAGACTTAAAAAGAAAATATAGGAAGAGGCAGAAATGCAGTAAAAGTATTTTTCTAGATGTCTTAAAGCTGTTTAGGTGTTATAAATCTATGCCTAATTGCCTTGTATTACTCAACATCCTTTTTCAAAATAGGATTATCTAGCAGTTTAAAATCTCAAAACCTCCTATGTTTTCTGCTTCTCTCTCAGTCATATTTATGATCCAGGTAGCCTTTTAGCTTTTAAGCTTTTTATTTATAAAAAGCAAGCAAGAAAAACAGTTTGGCAATTTTCTCAGATTGTTGCCACGAAGTAGTATTAATGAAAATACTCATGTAGTCAAAGCTTATGTTTAAATGTAATTTCATATTGTGGCTTTTTTTTTTTTTTTTTGTGTTGGTTTTGTTGATTTGGGACTGTTCAGGTTTTAGTTATTATTTTCCTTGGATATTTTTTGTTTGTTTTGTAATTTTTAAGCCCATATTTTTAGAAGAAAAAAAATTTAATTAAAATCTAAACATTTTATTTTAGCAATTTTCTTTCTTCATTCATGTTATGAGTGTAGACTTTTGCTTATAAAACAAACTGCTTCAAAAATATTTTCTCAAAATTAACAAAATATTTAATACCCAATATCCCTATACTTAATCTAAATTGGTTTTGATTTTCTTTTGTTATTGCATATAGTAATTTCTTTCAGTGCAAAATGGATTTGAAAGTGTACTAAAACATTAAAATATTAATGTTTTATACCAATCATGCCATGAACTCTCTCTTTAAGTGACTGCATATGGTACAACATACAATTCAGGCAACTTCTCTCTTTATCTTCTTGAGAAATCAATTTTTTATAGACTGTCACTCAGAGATCTCAATGTGGTATCTGTAGATGTTACACCACAAACACACAATCTTCTAATACAATACACAGTATATTTAGTTATTTAGTTAAAATAATTTTCGCATGAATAACTACTCTGCCACTGGTAATTTTGTTACATATGACAACAATATTAATTCTTTAAATTGCAAAAACAAGGTGAATATTAAAAATTAAAATCTAAGATGATTTTTTTCTACCTTTTAATGAAACTAGTAACTAGAGCTAAGAAGGAAACAAGGGACTAGAAACCTATCTACCAATCAAGGAACTTCTTTTTGGATGTGAAGAGTCAGGACTTCATTTGGAGACATGAATATCGGAATATACATTATACATTTACCCCTTATAATAAATAAAACATAGATGTAAAAAACTTCAGATTTTTCACCTAAGCAAGCACTTCTTTATATGAATGTGTTTCAGAAATGCATTTTCTGCATGTACTTATTTAAGCAGGTGAGGAGGTCAGGGGTCTTCTTATGGTAGTCTGTTGAAGTCAGCAGTTATCCAGAATTTATTATTTTTCACTTCAGGTACTCCCTTCTATGACTGTGAGTATTAGTTTTAGCTCTAAAGTCTCAGATTAAGCATTCGAAAGCTGCAACAGTTTTACACACTCTTCAGTTACTTAATCTATACTGCAAAAGATGTTGAAATCTCCAGGAGAGATGCAGAGGTAAAACAACTTGCAGTATCAGCAGGAATGCAAAATTCCCCCTCATGGGAGTAGTCTATATGCCTTGCTTGACCAACCTCAAACAGCACAGACTTCCATAACCTAGGTATGTCGGAAAAAAAGAAGTTCCAATGTTTCTTTTTCAAGAGGAAGTAAAACGTTGCAAAAATGGAAAAATGAGTATCAACTTACAAGAAGTATTGCTAGCTTCACAGCTTTGGTAACCAGGGTGGGTGCATCTATGGACATGAAGTCTGGTATGCTGCGGCAAAAAAAACTATACTGACTAGAAAAAGAGTCTAGCAAGACAAGTTCAAAATTTAAGATTTGTTTTTTAGCCATCAAATTTATATGATAAAAATGTCTTGGTAGTTTTAATAAATTCCTCTGGGAAACTGTTAAATCAGAAGTGAAACATTATTTAAATGTAACACTGTCTCTCATGTTTTACCAAAGCTTTCAGCCTGTTAGAGAAAGACTGAAATGATAAAACTCTTTTGTACCAATTTATCTCCATTTGGTTATTACCTATGTTAAATCATATGTTCTGCAGACACATATTTTGTCAGGGTGGTTCTACCGTTGTTTCCCTGAGGTGGACCCTCCTAAGGAAAGGCTGAAATTCTCTATGTTTTTTCCTTTATTCCAGGGGAATTGTTTACATAAATAAATTCTAGAATGAAAGGCAACCTGATTTTATTCAAAACATCCATTTTGGGAGGCTGGAGTAACTAAAACTGTTTTCTTCTAGTGAGAAGCATTTTGCTACTTAAGCAAATATTCACTCATATCTGCTTTTATTCTTTGTTCAATTGAAATGCTATATTATTCATCACAACAATCATTAGACAAAACTAGTTCAATCTAATCACAGTAAGTGTGCTACACAAGATGTGATGAAAAATCTACATCATCTCCATAAAGCACTAGGATAAACCCAGTAAAAAGTGCCACTATTCCTTTCAACAATATAGGCTCAACTGCGACCCAGCTCTTTTTGAGAAAATAATTACAAAATACACTTGGAGGTAAGGATTGTTTATTTATTTGTAGAATATTTTACTTAATAATAATTTCCTGTGATTCTGTTCTGTATGTAGAATGACTTAGAAATATTTAGTGAATCTGTAATTAAGAACTCTTATGTCAGTGGACATCCTCTTGTTTGACTAGGTAGACTTTATTTAGATTAGGTCCCTACTTCTTATATTTATATATGGACAGAAATGCAAGTACAGAATAAATATTTTGAGCTAAGTTTAGCCATCTTTTATATAATATTAAAAAGAAAAAACAATCTACTAAAACCCAAACAAAAACAATAAACCTAAAACACACAGTCTCAGAATATGTGAGATTGGAAGGATCCTCTGAAGATCAGCTTGTCCAACTTCCCTCAAAGCACGGTCGGCTACAGCAGGGTCCCAAGGACGACATCCAATCACTTCCTAAATATTTCCAAATATGGAGGCTTCAAATCCTCTGTGGGAAAGCAGTCTCCTTGTTTGATCACCCTCACAACGAACAAGTTACTTTTTTAATGTTTAAACAGAGTTTCTTGAAATTCAATTTTTGCCCTTTACCTCTTTTCTTTTTACTGAATACCAATGAGAAGAACCTGGCTCTGTTTTCTTAACTTCCCTTCATGAAGTATATTTCACAATCTGTTAAGTTTCCATAAGCCTACTCTTCTCCATCCAGAACAATTCCAAGCTGTCTTGCGGTGACATCATGAAGTATATCCCCTATTGCTGCTCTATGCCCAGAAAATCAATCCTCTGCCTTTCTGTGCCTTTAAACTGAGCCCAGGAGGGGAGAGAGAAAAAAACAAGCAAACTTTTCAAAGCAGTTGTTCAAGGACACAGATACACACTCCTCTGTGTTCTGCTCCTGCTGCAGCAGCAAGAGCAGAGGAAGCACCCTTCTTGCTTTTCAGCCAGCTTTCGGCTCATTTTTTCCAGAGGGAGATGGAGAGTTGAACTTTGTTTTCCTGGGACTTCGGTTTTTCCCTTCTTCTCTTCTGGACTGTCTCAACATCAGAACACGTCGGGAGAATTTTCCACTGAGGCCCTGGAGGTGGGCCCACACCGACCCAGCTCCAAGGAGGAGGAGAGAGACCACACCTACAGAAGGACTCTGAAATCTTCCCAGGTTTCTCTCCACAGTGAGAGGTTTTATTATTTAGCATTATTATTCTTTTCCTGTGAGGAAAATTTTTTTTTCCCAAACCTGGTAGGGGAGGGGTGGTTGTAACCTGCCTTCTGTCAGAGGATATTTTCCTCCAAATTTGTCCAAACTGGCACACAAGCCTCTCAGACTTTTCTGTTATGTCAGAATCTCTAATATATTAGAACAATCAGCAATAATTTTTTAAGGCAATTCCATGTATCTTTTAATAAATAAAACCAATGGAATTTTCCGATACTTATCAACTATTACTATTGGTGAAATTACTAGTGCTTCAAAGGGTGTTAAGTATATCTGTCAGGACCAAATCAGTATTAATGGTCAGGTAAAAATATTAATTAGAAATTGCCATGGTGCTGTTCTAGCTAGCACGCTATTCCAGCACTGGTGCAATGTTCTACCTGCCCCCAGGTCCGGGGGACGGACGCCAACTGTGGTGCTGGAGGGCAGGCGAAGCACCAGCTCAGGTTCGCCTTGCCCAGCGATGGCAGGGTGCGTGAAGGAGGGAGGAAAAAGTAGAGGGACTTCCTCGTGGGACAGGGAAGGGTTTATTCCAGGGAGAAGCCATGAGGAGAGCTGATAAAATTAGGTGGGTGTATACACTACATAATAGGCGTGGAGAACATACAGTAACCAATAAAATATCAGTTATGGGGGGATTTTGTTACCTTACAAAAGGGGGGAGAGGGGATTAGGGCAAATGGGAGAAGATGTGGGGGGTAGAGGATTAACATAGGCCAGTTACCAACCAAGGAACATAGAACTTTCCAGAGAAATAACCAAATATGAACTATAATGAGGAGGGGTGGCAGCAGCCAATGGTCAGCGTGCTTCACACAGCCTTTTGTGTGCTCACTGTCCTTGTGCTGTGGAGGCATCAAACCACTGGACCTGTTGGTCTGCTTGGTCCTGCTGACCATGGCTCTGGCCATGGCTCACCGCAACAATAAATTAATTCCATAGCAAGTAAGTCACTTAGTTGTCTATATATACAAAAAAAAGTATACAAGAGTATAAAATGCAAGCGCATTAAAAAAATTCCTCTTGACGTATTATTTATTGGCAATATGCACAACTGTTTTTTAGTTGTATTTTATTCTTGTGAATCTGAGGGTTTTTATTGTATTCTCCTTATCTGAATGGAACTTTCCACAAATTATTATATCGTTAAAAGCAAATTTTTACTGTTCTTCAATAATATGAAATATGGATGAAGTTGGAAATTTTCTATCAGAATTTCTGCTTGAAATTGGAAAATTGTATTTTGGTAAATAATAACTCAAAAGGGTGAAATGCTCCTGTCTATGAGGGCAATATAGCTGTTACCAGTACCACACAGTAGCAAATGACAAGCTATTGATCTGATGTCCTTGACATGAATCAAGACAGCTCAGAAGTTTCTTATTTTGAATTTATCAGCAATGACAGTTATATTAAAAAATAATACTTTGGAAATGCACAATAAAATGCACTAAATTACATAATTGTTCACATAAAATCTAGTTCAATAGATTTTTAAATATTTCTAAAGCTGCCTTTGTAATGAAGTTACTGTTTAATTAAGGAAAATGTATTGCACTTGTAATTTTTTAACTCCACTTACTATCTTCTTGATTTTATTTTCTTAGATATGTCTTCCTCCTTTTGATGAAGTATGTTCATCACATAAACAATTCATCTTCCCTGCTTTCCAGTACACAAGAAAAATTACCCCAGGGTAATCACTGCAAAATTACTACTGTTTATTAAACCATTTAAATTATTTTCTATAATTGCTGATAAGGATAGCATAGGGTTAAAATGTTTCTAAAATCATGGTAGCTAGAGTAGGCCTTAGGAATGGGAGTGGGCATTGTTCTTGCTAAATCATGTGAACTTGCACCTGTGTGTACCTACTTGTATGGCAAATGATAGATGTGTACCCACCTGTATGGTAAATGATAAATGCGATGATTGTTTAGTAATTAAATGTCATTGTCTAATCACAACGAGAATCATGAAAAATGATGTCAGGGGGAACAGAAATTTATGCTTGGGTGAAATCAATAGAACAGAAACTTATGCTTGGGTCAAAACAATAGAACAATAGGAAGTTAATGACTGACATATGATTATACCATAGTGATGTAAGGGAAGGGTATAACAATGTATCCATCGCGAACCCATGTCGGAATCAGATTTGGGTCTGTACCCCAATTCCCGGAGCTCTACAATAAAAAGCACCTGCATATAACCATTTCGTGATTATGTGTTTCTACGCTAACAATATCTCTTTGTCTCCTTTCCAGATTTATACCTACTGCGCTTTGTTGAACAACACTGAAAAAGAGCCTGTAACACTTGACTGTCTTCCACCTAGGCGAGTTTTCATATCTCGAAAACTGACCCTTAGTCTGGCCATGACAGCCATCTTGCCCAATTAAAATTCACCTGCAATTGATTTTGATGTTCTTTCTTCTTCTTCCTCTTCTTCTTCTCTGGGACATCTTGTAACTAATATTTCCTAGTCTTCCGCAATTTTTCAATAATTCTTTGAATGCTTTCCTTTATGCTTTTAACTTCTTCTTGTTGGTCTTTTATACCGATTTTCTTTTCTACTTTGTGACCTGTCAAGTGGCAGCCACTTCACTTATATAACCCTATAGATTATGCCACCAAATGCCTCCTCCTCATTAATCTTGCTTGCTTTTCATACCTTTTCATAATTTTCAGATTCAGTAGCTTCTCCAGATGAACCCTCTTCAGCTTCCCCAAGTACGTAACCAAAGTTCTTATTAGGTAGCTACTCACATAGAGTCTGACAATACCCACTGTGATTCATTCAGAAAAAAAAAACATTAACTTTTTCTTTACTTCTTTGCATTGTGTGCTTCAAAGAAAGCACTCTGAAAATCTTGGCATTTTGCTTACTGTAATGTCTGAATTACTGTGGCTTTTACTGTCCATTGTTACCAGATGTGTGAAATATCACGGATGGATTTGCATTCAGAAAAGAACAAGAATGCTGAGATTAGTGCTCTTTTATTCCGTATACTCACAAATCTCACAGCAAAGGGAAGCCCTGGGACCACCCTGCAGGGAGGCAGCAGGGAAGACCCAGGCCTAGCAGGCCATCTACTCTTGGTTAAGACTTCAGTTGTTTTTCCAAAGAGCGTTTGCATCATTTGTGGCAATCAATGATGAAGAAATGTATGGATATACCAAATATAGGCACTAAATATTGCCTATTTTATACTTATTCCATACATCTGTGCATACCAAAATTATCTGTGCTTTGTCTATATGTTTGCCAAGCCCTCAAGCAGTTGGGCATCTAGCTGCAAAAATTTTGCTAGAGAGCTGAGTTAAGCAGTCAACATGACCTACTCCTTCTCATCTTTTTTCTTTCATATTATAGTACATCAATGTAAGCCTGAAACCAGCTTTTTGTCTACAGTCATTAACTTTTGCTTTGATTTTACTGTTTCTTCTCTAGTAAATTATTAATTAAATATTCACTTTCAAATTGTCAGAGATGCTCAGAACATTTAATTCCGCTTCTGTAATCTGCTGTTTAAAATTGAGGTCATAATTTTTGGCAGAAAGATTGAATGTTTTATTGCCATCTACAAAGTCTTCTTCCTTCTGTCCTCAAATTCATCTGCTACTGTTTTCATACCTTAAAATAATCTATTGTGTTGCAGACATTACATTTTAGTTTTCACATGTTTTCACGGGCTTTGAATTCTGCCATTTTGAATTTTAATAATTTAGACAGTGGAGAAAAATATAAAAGCGTACAAAAATAAAGCCTTTCTAATTGTATAGCTTCTTACTACACATGCACAAAAAAATCCTTCAGAAGACTCCAAACCAGCCTGCATTTCTCTGCATAGGCACATATGAATGCTTATCTGTATGCATGACTTCATCTCTTCTTTTTTCCTTCATTCCTAAAGAGCAAAAAAAGAAATTATTAGAATTCATGTAAACATATTTTGAAGGTAGGTTTGGGTTTTGGTTTGTTTTTTCAAATCTAACATATACTATGATGTGTTTTGCAGTAATGAGATATATCAACTTACTATGCTGTAAACTGAAAGATACTCATTTTTCCTGTGGCAAAACCTGTCCCTTCCATTTCTGAAAAAATTTTCAGAAAACCTTGAAAACTTTATAAATGTGTTAAATTTGATAGATATCCTCTTTGAATTATTTTCTTTCTGTTTGCAAGTGAATATGATCACTTTTTTCACACTGTTGATGCTACACACATGCAATCTAGAAACGCAAAATATGAGGAAAAGGTAATGTCCCTTAAGTTACCCAGAGTTAATTCCAAAAGAATGTGGAACAGCCAATCATGATCTAAAATGCAACTGGATGGAAATATAATAGCATAATATAAAGACATGATAAAATAAAAGAGCAACTATTACAAGTTATACTTTTTTAAACAACAGAAAAATTGCAAAATATAGAAATAAAAAATACAAAAATATGCAAATAGAAGTTTCATAGCATTTGAGTGGCCATTTTTATCATATGCTGTCATCTGTTTTATGACAGATAATACAGGATCTGTTTATTATTTTCATCCTGATCTTATTTGGACATAAAATAGTATTTTATTCTCTTAGTTTGAAACTACTCTGCGCAGCAAAGCGCCATGAAAAAGACTCTGCAATACTTCTACTGTAACTAGTCATTTCTTGGGACCTGCAGTTTTTTTGAATCTATAAAGAATTTAAGAAAAAGAGGCCAACAGATGTTAGCATGTTTTGATTCCTTGTCTTCTGCTTTTCTTGCAGGGTTTATAGCGACTCATACTAAGGTTTTTCCTGGTTACTGAACAAAGTGGTAACCAATGGGTTTGGACTGTCTGATTTTAGTATTTCAAAATTATTTCAGAATTATTTTATTTTCATATTTGAATAGAAAATTCATTCATATGTTCATACATTCCCTTCCAAGTGTGTTTTTAATGTCAATGCAACATATAATAGGTCTATACTATGATTTTCTTGGGAATCTATTCTATATTCATTCCACACTCTTCATTCTTACAGAACTTCATTTTCATTTGGCTTGTGAGTATATTCATCCCTTTTTCAATTCTAAGAAAACTTGAATATTAAGATACAATGTCTATTATCTTTGCCTATACTATAAAAGAAGGTAGCATATCTATAAAATAGTAATGTTTCATTTTGATCCACTGCTTCTATTATTCCATTCAGAAAACATCACAATATACGTAGTTTTCAGTTTTGTATTTCTGAAAAAAAAAAATCATTTCTACTATTGTAAAATCTAAATTCAAGGGAAAAATCATAAAGAGTATATTAGATAGAAAGAAACTGGAGGTTTGTGATGAAGTGCTATAGTTTTAGGTACATTTTTATCAGCCAATTTCAAATATTACCTGGAAGTACTAAAGAGCTCGTTTTTCTGTTCACAGAGACTGTTATACTGCAAGGAACATTACTTAATTCAATGATATGTATATATGCAGAAGAACCTCCTACATCCCTAAGAATTCATTTGATTCTGATCATCATACTACAAAAAAAAAGTGTGATTGTAGAGAAAGGGGAGAAAGTTCACTGGGAATAAAATTATTAAGATAATTTTGAGTAATAATGAAAAATAGTTATATAGACCCTACTTGGCTGAAAGACTGACAGCTACATGAGCAGTCTGACTTTTGGTTTAGCTATCCAATCAAATTTATTTTAAAAATAGAATGAACAATGCCATTATATTTTTTATTCTTTTTTGAAATATAAAGCACGGAATACCATTTAATTGATGGCAGTGATATACGTGAGGCAAAAGGCAATATAGCTTGTAGTTCCACATTTCAGTGTGGATTTTCTTTTGCTGTTCTTCTCCAATTATCAGTGTGCAGCACTGTTTTTACATCTTGTCACTCAGATATATTCTTGTAGAATGCTACCTGTTCTATTTACAAAAAAAAAAACAAAAGAAAATACTCTTAAAAAATCAAAATATTTTCTCATTGTTTTCCAAGAGTATAGTGGTTGCACAGTCCCATGAGTTCTGTCAATGTTTCATGTGTAATTCTGCTGATCTATACTAGCTGCTTACTCAAATATATCCCTTGTATGTTCACAACACCTTTTATAACAATTTTTTGAAATCTCTTGGATTGTCCAACCCAATCTTAACTCATTCTGTAGCAAGGCTCTTATATAAGTATTTGATTTTCTTCTCACTTTTCTGTACTGAAAAATCGAACATTCACTGTCTCCAGAAGGGTTCAAGAGGTGTCTGGATATGACACTTGAGGATATGGTTTAGGGGTGATTGTGGTGGTTCTAGGCTGGTGATTCTGTGATTCCCTTTTCTCTCCTTTATGTTTTGAAGTTCATAAATGAGAATTATTTATGAAAAATATTTTAATGATAGGTTTTAATGATCAGGGAAAAGATTTCTGAAATTCTATATTCGTAAAAATCTGAGTAAAAAGAAGAGCACCTTGGGATTTTCATTGCGTTAGATGAATATGGTTTTGAGCTGCTTGCTTTAAGCTCCTTCAGAACAGCAATATTAATAGATGAATATTATTATTATAAACATGGTAAGATGTCATTAAAAAGAGCATCTTTAAATTAGGGAAAGTTTTTAACACCAAAAAATTTAAAAAATTGTAGTATGTGATTTTCCATTTTGTAGTCTTCAGGGGGAATCAACTCTAAATTTAGATTTAATACTAAGCATTTATGCATCTAAAAGGCTGATGTCAGAATTGGATAAAGTTACTTAAGGATATTCCTATTGCAAAAGAACAAAAATAGCTTCTTATACATAGCAATTTGATAGGACAAGCAATGCCCAAAGATTGAATGAATTTCCTTTTCAGTGTATTTATCTCTCCCCAGAGATTATAATAAGGATTTTGAGTGCCTAGCTCAGACTTTGAGATCCAACTTGAAGGTATTTTACTTTAGGTAGATGAATCATGCATTTTTTCAGCAGGAAAAAAACCCAAAACAAAACAAAAGAACCCAAACAATAAAGATGCTCAGTACTTGAGAAAATCAGTCAGCTACTTATTTACAGACAAAAAGTTACTTCTGAGCTTCTACCATTGCAAATGCCCTAGTGTCAATTATTTATGCCAAGATTTAGGTCAGAGATTTTCAAGTTACATTTACTCAGGACGGAAACATTTTGTATTTCTTGGGTATAGTACCCTAGCAATAAAATATGCAAGTGAAAGGAGGGATAAAACATATTATCTGGCTTTACTTACTGGGCACTCCAATTTTTTTAGACACAGACTAGCAAATGCATCAAAACCATTAGAAAATAGAGGAATACTTAATGTATTGATTCAGCAAGGGGTCATGAAGTTCAAGAAGGCCAATTGCAAGGTCCTACATTTGGATGGGCCAATCCCAAGTACAATTAAAGGCTGTATGGGAATGGATTGGGAGCAGCCCTGAGGAGGACTTAGGGGTGTAAGTGGATGAAAAGCTGGACGTGACCTGGCAATGAGCACCCAGAAGGCAAATCACATCAAGGGCTGCATCACAAGAAGCGTGACCAGAAGGTTGAGCGAGGTGATTCTCCCCATCTACCCTCGTGAGATCCCACCTGGAGTGCTGCATCCACTTCTGGGACACCCAACATGAGAAGAACATGGACCTGTTTGAGCAAGTCGAGAGGAAGACCACTAAGCTGATCACAGAGCTGGAGAACCTCTCCTGTGCTGAGAGAGTTAGTGTTGTTCAGCCTGGAAAAGGGAAGGCTTCAGGATACCTTCTATCAGCCTTCCAGTATCTGAAGGGAGGCTACAAGAAAGCTGGAAAGGGACCTTTTACAAAGGGTAATGACTTCAAACTGAAAGAGGGTAGATTTACGTTAGATATCACAAAGAAATTCTTTCCTGTGAGGGTGATGAGACACCGGAAGAGGTTTCCCAGAGAAATGGGGGATGTCCCATCCTTGGAAGTACTCAAGAGCAGATAAATTGGGACTTTGAGCAACCTGGTCTACCGGATGGTGTCCCTGCCCACCGCAGGAAGGCTCAAACTAGATGATCTTTAAGGTCCTTTCCAATCTGAATTCTGTGTTTCTATGAAAATAGAAGTCTTAAAAATCTGATCCTGTCTTTTAAATATTGTGTATCAGTGAACAGGTTGTACAGAGCAGGATTCATGCAGCAGTTATTTAATTTTAGGTGGATACCCAGAAAACAAGAAGGGAAGAGGAGCAATGTCCCTCATTCCCATGCTGTTCCTAGAACAGATTTTTCCCTATTTAGCTCAATCTAATTCAGAATCTATATGCTGTGGGGTACTTTTTCCTATGTTTCCCACCTCTGGTCCTCTCTTTTTCTGTTGTCCCCTCCTTTTCCCCATTTACTCTTTCTTGAACCTGCTGATATTTAAGGACAGCATAATCCTCTTCTAAATTCTTGTCAGCTTAGAGTTATACTATGTGCTCAGAACCGATGTGCTCTGGGCAGGCACAGTTCTTTAGTTGCCAGCTGAGCTTTAAAAAGACATCTATAAATTTCACATCCATCTAGAGCAGTGCAAATACTGCAGGGAATTTTGGGGGTGGTTTAGAAATTTATGTTCATAGACAAATAGGGGAGAGTAGGTTTAAATGTTTTGCACTTTTTTCATGGAACTAGCTGAAAGTATTTTAAAAGTATATTCTAGCACTTTAAGAATAACAAACACTGAGACCTCAAGATTTATAGAAATTTTTTTTAAACCTTCAATTTAAAAATAAAACACTTTAAAAAATTAAAGCTTGTAACTTATCATAATAAATAGCAACATTCTACTGACAACTTCATTGTACTTTACTGCTAATAATAAATTTTTGTTCTAGCCATGGAAAGGAACAAACATGCATGAATAGACACACAGAGGTTTCAAGACTGAGGATTTTTTTTGGTCTACCTGCAGTTTTTAAGTGTAATGCAGGAAACTTGTTTTTAAAGATAGATTAGTTTCACGCAATTTATGCTAGGTCTTAGGTAATAAAGAACTACAGGGAAAACTGATAACCAATATCTTCATAATTCCTGTGAGGTTAAATTTTAGCAGTACACTGTGAAGGTTGAACTTCAAATAGTGTTTGAAACTGTTGAAGGAAGCACACTCATTCACAACATCAGTGGATGTTACATCAGAATTAAAAAGGCTGCTTATGAGATGTTTTCAATTGATCTAGAACATTAATTTACTTCATATAATTTATAGGCATTCAAAGTGACATTCTTCTTAGCTAATCTGAGATTCTTAATCACTGTGCCCTTTGTAGCTAATATAGACATTCTTCTAACCTATTTAAAAATTATTCCTGTGTTCTGATTTATATATGAGGATTTTGTCTAATTAATTATACCTTGGAGATGATAACAGTGGGTTAAGGTAATACCCCTACTATAATTTCTTTAATATCCAAATGCTTAGGATCTTAGAAGTGGACTCTATTTTAAAAAGCTGGTACTAAAGAAAAGCAACAGACACATAAAAACAGAAGACTATCAGTGAGAGAATCTGGAAAGAGTGGAAGTACTGTGCAGAATTAAGATGTATCTGAGAGACACTCTGAATTGCTTAATTATCTCTCCTTTTCAGAATCATGGACTACAGGGACTGTATTACTCAACTGGGCACATCCAGTAGATGTCTGTACAGTTAGATGTGAAAACTTCAGATATTCACTCTCAGCTGGTTCTGCTGAAGCTAACAGCCCAATAAGAAAGCAGGAGATAATATGACCTTGTGAAAGTCTCATCAACTACATTCCAAAAGTAAGAGGAAAAGACTACTGGATAAAGAGAAGGAATAGAGAAATGAAGTAAGGGAGGGAGAGAAAAGAGGGAAATTAGGAAAAGTGAAAACAAGCACAAAGGCAGTGAGGATTTTTGGCCTATATTATTACGTGCTTTATTAAGAGAAAATTTAAGGACTCACACTAACAAATTGAGAGTGAACTTTCTTTTTTTAACTCCAGTGAGTTGCTTTTGGTTGTAATGAACTCAAACCAGGTACCACCTAAAGTCCCCTAGGCTTCAATGCACTGCTTTAAAGCCACTCAAAGGTTTACATTGCCCATTAGAAGTGCAGACACTTAGAGGATTTGTGCTTGAACAAATATGTCTTTGTTTATTTTAAAGACTCATCTGTCTGAGTAGTTGCCTTTGGCTCCTTATCTCTGAGCACAGATTTCAACACTCCCTTATGTTTACAACAGCATTATGTCTTCTCTGCTGTTTTTTGGCAATTCTTTGTAGAATTTTATCACTCTTTAGCCCTAGAATGAAGACAAGCAAAAATTTGTCAATAATTAACTGCAGAACTACCCGTGCAAGACATGTATTCATTGATGTTGTATCACTGTTTCTGAATCAGACTTCCACCTTTCTTAATGATATGTCTTGGTCTGCTGATACGTGGTGCGACTATTTTGATTGATTTTATGCGAACACAGTTACAGAATGCTGCAATAGCTTTTGCTCAGTTACTATTCCTCTTTGCTTAACAATTTCAGTCTTAAAAAAAAATCCCATTGCAGATCAAGCAAATACATACTGAAAAGCTCACAAAAATCTTACTTGTGGACCTCAGGATTGTTTGTGACAATATGATACAGAAGCACCATGTGCAAAACTGTTCACAAAATTGTAGGACATTTGGTTTCTGGAAGAAAATTACTCCTTATTCAGGAAATTTTAAGCATTATCATTACCCCTCTCTTTCCATTTTTCCAAAACAGTCTAACAGTGAGAATCAAGCTACAGGAGTTGCAATCATAATCTAGTCCTCACTAGGTTATGGACATGGGTTATCTAGAATTAGAATAGAAATTACGAACGTTGACTGCTCTTTCAGGTATTTTGTAGAAAGCTTCTTTTGCTTGATCAGTGAAAAGCGGCAACAAGTTAAAGACGCAAAACTGAAATAGGGATTTTATCTGTTAATGAAATGATTCCATGTTCAAACTTAAGCCTTGATTTTAAACTTCGCTCTTAATTAAAAAGGAATTATGTTCGCATTTTTAACCTTAAAACATAGAGTGTTCTGAAGATCAAGTTGAAAAAAATAGTTCCAATCAATATGGTTGACATGTTGGCAGAGTATAGAGAGACATAAAATGAAAATAATAATAATTAAACACAATATAATGTGAAGCCAAACTCATAAACGTGTTTAATTTTGCTTTGCTAGAAAAAGGGTAACACCAAGTAGTTTACAACAATCAGTCTATTCTTTGAATATTCCTGTCTTCTTTTTTAAGGTCATTTATGAGAGACTTGGGGTTTTTTGCTTGATTGGTTATTTTATTAAATATTTTGATACCATGAAAATATTAGCCTTCATATTGAATATGAGTCATGAAAACGCTGATCCTAAACTCTGTCTAATAGACTGAGCATCCCAATTGGAATGAAATATTCCCACAATCGCAATGGAAATAGCAATGCTTCCAGTATAGCTGCATTGCAATTTGAGAAGTAGAGCGAAGATTGTTTCGCAGCTGACATTCTGGGAAGGGATTAAGTAACTTCTGTGAATAAGGAGTCTTTACAGCATTCAAAATTAACAGGCCAAAAGAGCAATCTTTAGCACTGTTTTACACATTTTTTTCTGAATTTCTGAGTGTCGCATTCCACTGTGGGGAACTGCAAGGAGTTCTTTTAAAAATGGGTGGTCGGGAACGAAATGAAGCCAAATGAGGCAAGCATTGTATCTGAGAACCGTTTATTGATAACAAAAGGAGAAGGAAAAGGAGTTGCCCGAGCGAAAGACGGCTAGAGGAAACAGAAAAGAAGAAAGGAAAATGGAAAAGGACTGGGGAAGAGGAGAAAGGGGGACAGAGAGAAAAAGAGGATGTTACCCCCAGCGAGTCAGGGCCGTGCTGCCGGTGTCCATGCGGGGGCTGTGCTCGCTGCCTGCCCGCGGCCGGGCTGGCTCTGACCGAGCCGGCGCGGCTCCCGGAGGGACGCGGCTCCGCAGGCGCGGCTCCCGCGGCGACGGCACCGGACACGCGGTGAGCGGGAGCTCGGACGGGAGGATCAGGACCCTGGACAGCGTCACGGCGACCGGCTGGATCACGGTGGCGGGGCGGGCAGTGACGGCTGGATCGGGGCAGGAGGGAAGGAAGCAGACAGCCCAGGCAAGGACGTGGGGCGAAGAGGCAAGGCGGCGGTCAGGGGCACAGGAAGGCAGGACAGGTGCGAGGGCAGGAGAGCCAGAAGGCGGGCTGGGGCCAGGGCAGAGGAGAGAGCGAGCGGGAGCAGCGAACAGTAGCGAGCCCCCCGTACCGAGCAGCAGGGAGCCCTGGCGCAGTTAGTTTTTATACCCCCCGGCCTCTCCCAGAGTGTTCCCGAGGACAAGGAACCACTGGCCCGGTCCAACCTTCCTGTGCCGTCCATTGGTGTAGACCTCTTCGCGGCCTGATCGGAGCAGCGCCCGCACAGCATCTCCTACTGCCTGCCTGGTGTGGGATGTGGCCAGGCGAAGTCCCCCCAGAGATGAGGCTTCTTCTAGTTGCCTCCTGCACGTGGCACATGTGTACCCCTCCTCCACATACCTCTGACAACCACTGTTGAGGCATAACAAAACTGAATTTGCTCCTCACACCATCACAAGACAAATGCTGAAGCGACAGCTGCTTCTGCTGCTTCTACTCCCCTCGCAGTACCTGCATAGCCTCTCAGAGCTGCCCTGCATCTTGACATAGTAGCCACTGTACATCAGCGGCAGAGGAGGCACAGCATGTTTTCAATTTAAGCTGTCAAAAAAAAAAACATAAAGGAAGGGGAACAGTTCTGAAAAAAATCACAAATTGTTTTTGTTTCATCAGTCAATCTATATAGCTATGAAAATGTTGGTAGTGGAATCAGTTATGCGCATGCATCCAAATCAAGTTTAAATAGTGAGCTTCATGGATGAATCCTTCTTACAGAGTGATATTATTCTCAATTTTATTTATTATATTTTAATATTTAATATGCTGGTGCATAGGGTTGTCTTCAGCAAGGACTGCGGCTAAGTTGATTTCACTGGCAGAAACAGTGACACTGTATGCATTAACTCTCTTGGTGCAGACAGGAGATTTACTTTTTAGTATTTTATGTTATTTATTTCTTCAGTCTAAAGTAGCCTTGGGAATAGGAACCAAAAATATGTTACTAAATCTGGATTAATTGGTATTGCAAAATACACTTCTGTTTGTCATTGAATTTAAATCAAAGTGAAATAGTAGGAGATATGGACCAGGAGCATTCTTTTTTACACAGTCATGTCTACAAATTCTGTTTCCTTTCTGTAGATGCACCACATGTTTTAGTTTTGGTATGATTGTCTTAAGCAGGAGACTTAGATATTTACAAATAGGTAAATTTTTTGAAGTGGAGTGCTAAGACTCAAAAATTCACTAGCTATTTCTGCTTTTTCTACCCCACTACTGGCCCTTGAAATACCAAGTGAAACCAGTGAGGAGGCAGAAGGGAAAAAATAGCCCTGTTTCATGGTTTTCTTATCAGTTAAGGAAAAGAAAGCATTCTGCACCCAATTCAACTATACCTAGGTGAATAATTTGGCAATTTGGAACAGATTTTGATTATAATTTCAACACATGGAGGAAACCATACCACATTTTTTTTTTTTATATCAAACAGATAATTCCAAAACATAATAGCCTTTTGATCATCCACTCTGCTTTGAGTTCCTTTCTCTGACTGGAGTTTCTTAAATACTGTGATATTTTGCAAAAAGAAATAAGCAGCAATCCATATTTTCTTCAACTTCCTTTACCATTTGCATACTAAGCTGTTTATCATGCTGATGATGATACCATTAACATCACATTCCCAGTGTTCAAGAACCATTTTTTATGAGTTCCTATGTAAGAGAATTGGAGCAGATGTGAAGCATCTCCATAGTAGTCTGATGAGGTTTTTGTGACTGAGATGTGATTCTTCTCTGGAGAATTTCTTGTCTCTCTGAATACCTAGAAGGATGGCAAATGCTACTACACTGTGCGTTTTTACACTTATGTTATCCATTAGTCTTTTCCCAGCAGGAAATAAATAGGCATACTATCAGAGTTTCAATCAGCCTGATTATCTTTTGTAGTCCAGGGAACCACCTTAATGAAATAAAAAATCTCAAGGAAGAAATGGCACTGTGCTATCTTTTCATAGCAAATTCACACATTTATGTGTTAGATAGATACCTAAAATTTCATGAGTTACGTGCTATCCCAACTGGAGATAGCAAAGCTCTGTTTGAGACCTTAGCCTTGTGGGGATTTGGGCTCCAGTGGGACCACTTGCTCACAAAGTCAGGTATTTATGTCACACCAAGTTCCATCTCTGATGCAGTAGTATCCCCCAACATATGCCTTGCTAAGCAGGTGGGGAGGTAAAAGAGATGAATGAAAAAAGAAGAAGCTGATTCAGGGAGCTTTATTTCTATTACAGATTATTTTCAGTTTGTGGTTAACAGTTGCGGGGGAAGGGGTTTTTGGTCTGTTTCTTTTTGTTTGTTTTCTAATCTGAGAAGAATGAATCTTGTTAACTATTTCTCCTCCCTTATTTTGACTGTTCTCTTTTTCATCTTTAATTTATAGTTTCTATTGCTTTTTTAAAGCTTTTTTCTATTTTACAGTTCTCTAAGCACTGCATAAATCCAAACATGCTTTGTAGTTAGTGATTAATCTTTTAAGCAGAATTAGTGCAACTCATTCAAAAAATACTATTCAAAAGGCAAATCTAAAGTACTACAATTCATCACAGGGATATCAACAAGGCTCTGAGCAGAAAGTAGTGATGTTACTGTTATTTCTGGGTGTAGTGGGTTCAGTTAAAAAACTGGGCAGAAACACCAATTAAGCGTAGTGGTTTAGTTAAAATCCATTGTTTAATTATTAATTTTTTTTTCTCTGTGAGATAAGAATTAGGAGAAAGCAAAGCAGGCACAAAACTTAAAGAATATAAAGAAGTTTATTAACAGACCTAAAAGAAAGAGGAAAAAAACTACTGTGGTGTAAAACATTTCTTCCATGAAAACTCAGTTTTTTCACACTGCAAGACATGGACCATCACATGGGGTTATTAATCTTTTTAAGTATGAATTATGTTGGCCTGAACACGAAGGTTTTTTTCACCACCAGTCTCTTAAAAGCCTCTCTCTCTCTCTGCTTTTAAGTAGCCTGGCATGGGCACTCTTCAAAACCTTCACGGGCCATGTGAATTGTCCATCCCCCCATGTACTTCAAATGGATTAAAGAAATGCACAGTTTGTGATATTACAGTTCTTTACCACGGCATGCAAGAAGTACTTGAAGCTACATGTGAGAAGAACGGCATCGCCCTCTCTTCTCCTCTGAAGCTATCTGTAGCTTCGTCCCACCTGACGTGACTCACTTTCTCTTTCTTTCTGGCTGTGAAGCTGCCATGTTACCGTTCAGGCTCCACGGCGGAGAGAGCTCCGCTCTCCCTGCACTGCTGGCTGCACGGTATGCTCTTCAGTTCAGAGCAAAGTGTGCTGGCTGCAGACAGGAGGCTCCTCCGGCTCCTGCTGGCTCAGCGGGGAGAGGAGAGGGTCCTGCTGGTCCCAAAAACCATGCCGGATGGGCTCAGCTATGGGTCGTCCATGGCTGAACCTAGCTGTCTGCGGCTCAGGGATAGTTCCCCCTCCCAACGACCCAGGGTCCGTGCCGCAGAGCTGGGAGAAGTGGGGGGGGAGGGGGGAGCAGGGACCCCGGCCTGGCCCGACGGGGCCCAGAGGCCCGAGGCCCCCCCTACCTTCCAGCAGGCCAGCTGGAAAGGAAGACTAATTCCCGCCTTCCTGAGCAGTTTAAATATGTAAATTGAGAGAAGCGTTATTGGTCTAAAAGGTTGTCTGTCAATTCAGGGTCAACCCACTACACTGGGCTTTGGAAAAACCAATCGGTAAGTTATTTATGATATTGAAGATACTGAGTGTTACTATTCTAACTTTCCTGAGTTAGTCAGAAAACAGACTACATCAAAAGTCTCAGTTGCCCTGCCTTACTCCATGGTCCTGCCACTGGGGTCAAGTGAGATTCATTGCTGTACTCAATTGTGGATGCATTAAGCAATCATGTTCCACTGGCCAGGAATTGTACGGTGAAAACAGGGACAACTTCTCAGGCCATCCCTGTATCTCTCTGTTTTGTTTTCATCCTCTTTAAGAAGCAGAGTTTCGAGGAAGGCAACCGAATGGTTGTTTACCAGGACAGAGCAAGAAATTTCAGATGAGACAAGGGTGAGAAGTAATGCAGATCATTGTTAAGACATCAGTAAAAGAAGCAGCAAATCTAGACACATACTATTTGCTTGCTTTATCATAAATAAAGAGGAAGCTTAAGAGTTTTCTCCCAGCAGCTCACTTCCCTATTCAAGTCTATTACATTTTGCAAAACTTTGGGCTGTGGACAGATCTATTTCTGAGATTTCAGATGCAGCAACAGCTTCAAGTATAACCAGCTCAAAATATAGGGCAAATGGTCTTCATTAAATGCAGGTGAACTGAAAACTGGGAATTACACTAGAGTTTCACATGTGAATGTCACACAAATTCTGAAGTTAAAGCAAAATCACATACTGTTAAATGATAAGTCTTCTGTTTTAATATTCTTGCAGTTCTCAATCTATACTAAAGCCTGCTATAGCCTTGTAATATTACCTTTTAAACTAGTATATCCCTTTTATTAATTCATGACATTATGTCTGGAAAATTATTGAAAAATTTTCAGAATGAATTCTCTCAACTTTCCTTCTTTATTGACATTGAAGAAATATGGGGTTTTTACAGTATGTAAAACGAATAGCTATAATGAAAGACACCGAATCCTAGTATCCGGATCGTGTGCAATCATTCTTTTTAACTCATGTAAACACATTTGGCATGCAAGTTTATTATTACTTGAATTCTTGATTCAATTCATTTATATGTTGTATGTAATGTGACATATCACTATTTTGGGTTTTTTTCTTAACCACCAATGTGATAACCTTACGTGGTCCCCTAATTGTTGTGTTAGGAGAAATAATGAAGAATTTTTCCCTTCTTTCCTTGCTTCTGTTCCACAACCTATAGCAATTTTTCATTTCAAGCATTTCTTATGTTAATTCACATTAATCTCATCTCATATGGAATTCATCGTATACATCCGAATATCTTTGTTTCCTCTACTTAGTATCTTCAGTTTTACTAAAATACTTTGAGATAAGTTGCCTTAAATGAAAAATGGAATTAAAGGATAACACAGGAAAGTAAGTCACATAACTATTAGTCTATTACTTAACCGATATCTCTTGATTCTTACTTTTTTTTGTGCTGCCAACAATTAAGCATATTTTTTATAGAACTATCTTGGATATCTGTAAGATCTTTTTCTGATTAATATATATCAATTTTGACCATGTCTATATTGCTAAATGAAGTAGAAAAACATTCCCAACTTCAAAGATAAATAATATAAAACACAGAACATTCACAACATTTAGAAACTACTTTTTTTTCCCGTCTCCTTTTTTTAAAATTTTTTTATTCTTTTTTTTAGAAGATCCAAAACAAACTTTGGGAATAAGTTAACAGTCAGAGTTCTAGTACTTCATGTCATTCTCTCTTCTTTTTTTTTTTTTTTTAATGGCAATATAGGTTTAAATGTACAAATGAAATTTTAAAGACCATCACTGCAGTAAGAACAGTTAAAATGCTTTTCTCTATACATCCATAATTTGGATTCATGTCAATTTCTTCTCATCTGCTCATTTTATCATTGATTATTTTAGTTTTGATTGTTTTGAAAATGTGATATTAGAACTCATTTGCTGTTGCAATAGTAGAACTATCTTTGCTACTGTTCCTCTTTTTTCACATAATTGTACAGGTATGATGAACAGGACAATTTTCAGTGCAGATCACCACTAAATTTTTCCATTCTTTCCCTTTGTTTCCTGTGATAAAGTTACTAATCTGTGAGAAGGCAGTATATTTTATATCTAATAATTCTTAAAACAGTTTAATTTTCTGAAGTGTCTTATGAGATTAACTTTAAAAGTCAAAAGTTTTTGAAAATGTAAGCTCATTCTATCAATATCAGGTTTATCTGAATGCTTTGTGACTATTTTAGAGAATTCTGAAAGACTATTAAAACATAACTTCTTGATATAAAAATCAGTATTGGTTCTTCCCATATCTTCTGTTTCTCCATTTATAAACAAATTCTGTTTCGCTTTATATCATAAACCAATTTTCCTTGGTTTCCCCACTAGTCTGTTCTTCACACACACACTGAAACCTTTCCTAAAAATTATTTTCTTACTTGCCTCCTCCCTGTCATCTGAAAATAAGGCAAATTTAGATGATAGTTAACATACCAGTTAACAGTTTGGTAATTCCATATTTGATTTTTTTAAGAACTTTTGTTTGAAATAACTTAGTTCTATGCCTTTTAATGATATGCTCTAAAAGTATACTGCTAACACATCAGTGTGTGGTATTTTATCATATCCTACCCTATAAAGACAGAAATGTGGAATAAGAATCTCCCTAAACTCATTTGCTGTGAATGTTTATACAAATAATTCATCTAGCATTTCTATTGCATTCTATCTTTCCTTTTATGTTCTATTTTTGAGATGATCATGTGTCAATCCTATCACCTCTCTTCAAAACCTTCTATTTCTGATGTGCTGTAAGCAGTTTTTAATATTAGTTTTAATGCGTATAGCTAGTTGCTCAATAAATCTTTTTTGTACAGCCTTATAACTTTAAAATTCTTAAACAGGTTTTATGTTCCATTTATGAATGGCAATTTTTTAGTTTTTCTAATCTCCTTCACTCAGCATGCAACTGTTTCTTTTTCCTTCCTTCCTTCCTTCCTTCCTTTCTTTCTTTTTCTTTCTTTCTTTCTTTCTTTCTCTTTCTTTCTTTCTTTCTTTCTCTTTCTTTCTTTCTTTCTTTCTCTTTCTTTCTTTCTTTCTTTCTCTTTCTTTCTTTCTTTCTTTCTCTTTCTTTCTTTCTTTCTTTCTCTTTCTTTCTTTCTTTCTTTCTCTTTCTTTCTTTCTTTCTTTCTCTTTCTTTCTTTCTTTCTTTCTCTTTCTTTCTTTCTTTCTTTCTCTTTCTTTCTTTCTTTCTTTCTCTTTCTTTCTTTCTTTCTTTCTCTTTCTTTCTTTCTTTCTTTCTCATCCTTTTAAAGTCATTGCTAACCAATTATTTTAAAACTCTCTAGACTGCCTCTTGAAATTGATTTCTTTTATAAGCTTACTCTATTGAGTTTCAATTGTTGTCCTTATCTGTGTTAACTGAATACATTATGAAGAGGGTTCCTTCACCAAGCTTAAGGATTTTCTGAAAATAAATGCTCAAATGCTCAGCAAGCAATAAACAGTATTATACTTCAAGAAAATTGTTGAAACGTAAAGGGGCATGAAAAACAAAATACTCTGAACTGAGGGCATCTGAAATGAAACGGCTTTTACAAAGGGTCAGCAAATAATTTTGAACACAATTACCTGGAAACACAGTGGAAAAATGTAGTTAGAAATTAATAATGGCAAACCAAAAAAATCTTGGAGTGCTGCAAATAAGAGTTTGCACTTGTTACTTGTTTACTTGTAATTACCTATGCTTATGGCAAGCAGAAATATTTTGGCAGATGGCAACACCATTGTACATCACAAATATGAAATGCAGTTACTAATATTTACATTTCAGTATTCACAATTCCTTACTATCTCTTTCAGATAAAGAAAACAGTTAGTTCCCATTCTTCCTCTCTGAATTTAGGGACTTCAAGTTAAAACCTGTTTTAACAAAATTTATCTGACTTAAATTAAAGCATTTAAATTTAAGAAAGATGTCTAAAAGAATGAGGAGATCTTTCCAGAGAGTCCTTACCTAACACATTTATTCCTAGTGTTAGTCATGTAAGTTGACCAATTTTCATGGTGTGGCTGCCCAGGGGAGACCCCAACTGTTTCTGGTAGCATTGCAGGATCTTACAGGAGCATTCATAGTCAGAGAGGATGCAGCACACAGTGTAGCAGCAGAGATTTCTTCCTGAACTCTGGAGATCCCTTATTGTGTTGTTTGATTAATAAGTGACTAACCTTGCTTTTTACTGAAACTTCTCTCAGGTTTTCACTGAAATATCAGTAAAGTAAAACAGTTTCTTTCTATAATGTCAACAAAAACAGAAGTAGTGAATAAGAGTTGCCTCTCCTATGTGTCTGTAGAGAAAAAACAACAGGACATGGGACACTTTTTTACTTATTGTATAGAGTAACTATAATATTTTTTAAAAACCTTGATTTTTTTTTTTTCTTAGGAAAACAAGTTATTTCACAGACAAAAATATCAAGTATGCTTATAAATAATGCATTTAAATATTTTCTTTCAATCAATTATAATATGAGATTTTCAATTAGATGCAAGTATCTGATAAAGTCTTTTTTATTCTTAGTTCTGCAAGAGGCATAAATCCTTCATTCCACCAAGGTCATGACATATTTATTTCTTAGTTTCGTGTTATAAATCTGAATTTCACAATAGAGCAGAAACAACCACATGATACAAAAAAAATCATGTGACATAAGTTGTGTGTTTCAAACTGATATCCAGAAACTTCAACAACACAGTAAGAGATTAAATACCTTAATTATTCTTTTCATAGATTTTATTTAAAGAAAAAAAATTAGAAAAAACTTGTGTTTCACATGAAAGAGGAGTGAAAATATTTTCTGCTGTGTTTCTCTTAGAAATATAGATATGAAATATGAAGGAGAAGATTACCAAGTCTGCTTCATGAGAAAAGAACATAATTCTCTGCTCTATTAAAATCTTGTTTTTTAAAAAGAAAATAAAGTATTCAATAAGACTTATAAATGTACTATGAAATTTGAATTCCTCTTTCTCCTTGTTAAGGTTATGTGGAAATATTGCAGTCATCTGAGAATTGTATTACTGTGAAACATATCACTCATGTCAAAAAGATAAAACATGATAATGTGCACTTGGCATCTAGGCTAAATGTAAATTCTATTGAGAGCTTTTGTCTTTTTTCAGCTCATTAAAATAGTCAATATTCCTTGATAAATTTTACCTAGGAATAGACTTGAACTAGAAATGGTATACTAAAATCCCGATTCATGGACTTCTACCAAAATTCATGCAACTATTTTTTTCATTGTCTCCTGACTTAATAATTTCAAAGATAAGCTTCTGAATTACAGTCTCACTTTTTATGCTTTAGAAAATACTTTTTTTCTTTTTAGTAATTGCACTGTCCCTGTATTCCCACTGAATTTGCAACTGGGGATATCTGTTATTTCAATAAATTAGATTCTCCTTATATATAATTTGAACTATTGATACTATGAAAAGAAACTTGCTTGCAAATTTAGGCAAATTCAGAATGCAGGTGTTGGGCCTAAATGTCGTTTCCGTGACGTTTCAGGGCAACTCTGTGTAAGCCCCTGGAGCCTCTTTAGAGGATTGGAAAGATCTATGGACATAGAATATTCAAAGAGGTAAATTCTTGTGTGAAAGAACAAGTTTCTTTCAGGGAACACCCAACTTGTGGGCCCTTGTCTGAGTTGCTCTTTCTGACAATCAACAGAAGGCCATGGACACTATGTTATGGTATTTCCTTGGAGAGGTTGTTTTCAGTAGAGATGCTCAAGCTCATGTGAACAGTATTTAATGGAAAGTTAGGGGTGAATCAGCTTTGGAACCAGGTAGCTTCTCAGGCCCTTCAGATTCTACTCTTCCAGTGCTGTAACTGTGGTTCAAAATGGCCCAAAGGGAAAAGTTGTGTAAGAATTGTGGCCTGAATGTGGGAAATATTTTTAATACTGTTACATGGTTGTAAGGCCGTTACCTTCTGTATTTTTCCTCCTCAAGTCCAGTAGACAGTTCCAACTTTTTCCCTTTCTACTTTTTTCATTCTGTGAATTACAGAAATTGAAAATCTTTAATGCATCATGAGCATCAGTGAATTGAACAAAACTCCCATAAGGAAAGAACCTACATCAAGGTCGATGAGATTGATTATGCCAGAATTTGATAGGTGAACCTAGAGCTGCCCAATCCAAAATCTGATGGTAAAGAAGGAAAAGTTCAAAATAAATAAATTTTAATTTCATTTATATCAGTAGTAAATATTTAGTTGTCCCATTTTACTACACACAAAGTAAATTTATTGTATACGACATCTCTGGCAGTCATCAAATTTCCTGTCTTGGGACCAGCTTAGAAAAATCCATACAGAGAAATATTTTGCTTTCAATGGACTTTGATGCACTCCTGGGCTGAATTCAGAGTGTAATCTGTAAAATATATGTGGTTTCAAAATCCAGGTGCTTCAGTTCTCTGGTGGTGCAATATGCCATCTTTTGCCAGCTTTCAGTTTGTGAAATAACAGTAACTCAATTCTTAAATCTTCAGAATTTTGTAGGAGTTAGCTGAATAAGAATCTTATAGAGGTATGATGCAAGTCAATAAAAGCTTCTGTAGCATTAGGAATGTGTCCAAAGCTGGTGTCTGTATTATTGGAACCCTATCTCCCATCATTTTCTGAGTCCAGCACATGCTCCAGCAATGGCTAGACTTCAGGCAGCTGTGGGACTGCATTACCTCAAATTCCTTTATGTTGGAGCCAACCCGGAGATGCAGTAGCTGTGAGAAGGCTCTGATTTGGACAGTAAGGCACAAAAAGGTGTGCAACTTGCCACTGCCTGTGAGTTTAGTTTCAGCCAATAGTCAGTGACCTTTTTCTTCAATAAGGAAACATATTTAAATTATACTATAACAATTTCTAAAGCACTATTGAATGACTTGTCTGCTTCGTTTGGGTTTTCTTTTACTTCTCCTAAATTTGTACACTGGCTTTTGGACATGCCAGGTATTTAAGTAGGCACAGTGCAACATAATTCCTACATTTCTCTTCTCACTGGTGAACATGGACCATGACTTTCTTCTTGCAGTGTATTTGTTTCAGGTTCTGAATCATGATAGAAATTTCTGCTTTCATTTATAAACATATTATAATATTTTTCCCAGAAAAAAATAGCTATAATTTTATGATGAACATGTTTTTTTTTTAATTTATGATTTATGATTTATGATTCTCATAGTATTAGCTTTTAAATCAGTGCTTCAGAGAGAAGCAAGAGAGGAGATTTATATGCAACTTTCTCTTGCAAAAGATAGAACAGAAGAGGCATTTGATGCCATGATGATTTTTGCCTTTTTTTATATACCCCTTTTATATATCTTTTTATAGCTTTTGTATTCTTAGTGGTTTTTAGCCTACATTCTTAGACTTGTTTGTCAAGCTAGGAGACTAAACATCTTAGAAGCCTCGTAGTTAGGGATCAGAAAGCCCCAGACACCAAGGTCATCTCCAGAACACATTTTGTAAACTGAGATAGAACCATCCAGGGGAAGGTTCCTTGTGGAGGGGGGCTCACTCAAGCCTCTCACTGGGGAATCTTGGATAGATATGCTAACTAGTCAGACCTAAAATGTGATACCCGATCTATCGGGTGTGTGCACTGCGGTGTGCATTTCGGCGCATTCCACCTGGATGTGTGTGGTGATCTGTTTACCCATTGCCTTTCCTATCCCATACTGTTACCCCCATTTCCCCCCTGCCCCAGTCCTGGCCACTCCCTCGGGCTCTCCCTGTTGGTTCCTGTACCCCAACCCCACCATGTACCGCCCCTGCGATCTGACAAAACCCCCTGCACTCGGGCCACGTGGTCTCTCTGCCTCTGGGGGTTGCCGGGACAAGATGTACCCATTAAAAGTCCTCTGAAACCCTCATGGAGAGATCCTTCTCGCCTCCTTCACCATCACCGTGTCTTAAAGCTGGTAGCTAGCCAGAGCAAAACTGCGGGGCCGTCCGGAATGGACCACGGGAGGACAGAATGGCTGTCCTGCCCTAAGAAGCTCGGCTCTCAGGGAAAGCTGCAGCATGCTAAACTAAACCTAGCATTTACAACAAATATAGAGGTAAAATCCCTTTTTCCCTTCTAACTATGTTTGATTCTTGATTTTAAGACCAGGAAAAGGCATCACGTTGACATTTTCATTTGATACCAACATTCTTAACTTAAAATGTACAGTACAGGAATATTAGCTATCTTGCTGTTGCTTTTGTGAAATTTTTGTAATTACAAGGGAAACACGATGCATTACTGGGATATTTTAAAACACTTTTGATAATTACATATTTATACACAGTGATTTCTGTATCCCTTAGGCTTTAATTAGTTTCTCTGCTATTACTTGCAAGTTTTTAATAAGATACTGAACTTGCTGAAGCTTCTACTGGATATGATTTTGTAAGTAAATGTTTGACCTTTTTTCCCCCCAGAAAAAGTAAGAATAAGCATAAGTAGATAAGTATCTCAGTTTCTTGACTTTGTTGTTTATTTTGCAGAAGGATAGTTTGGAGGTGATTTCCAATGGGTTCAATACTGTTATGAAATGAGTCCAAGAGCTTCAGTTGTGACAGTCCCACCCAGTTGATAGCATGAAATTGTTTTCCTCTAGTGCAAGTTTGCATTCCCATAGGAGAAATACATCAATGAGATGACATTCCTTCTGTCATATTTGCTTGAAACTGAGAAATCAGTGAGAAGACTTTATGCACTACTATGCTCTTGCCAGGGGAAAAAGTTAAAAAGCAAATGTTTTCCCTATTATCTTCCAGAGCCATATCTGTGCGCTTCATCTCATTTTTATCTCAAATCACAAAAGATGTTATTTTAATTTCAGGATGTTAGAAGAAGAAGAAAAAAAAGCAGAAAGAGAAAGAAGAAAAAGAAAAAAAAAGGAAAATAAAAAGAAAAAATAAAAATAAAAAAAAAGACAAGAAAAAATAAAAAAAGGAAAAGAAAAAGAAAGTGTCCTAGGTTACAATGTATATGAATTCTGTTATCATCTTCACAAGATGTTAAAGCAGGTGGGGCAGTGTTTGTTATCTCCTACCATGGCTCATCCTTGATAAGTCCCTCTGCAGGGCTATCTCTGTTTAATGGGCTATCAAGGACCCACCACATGACTCTCAGAACTACATTAACCCATTGTGGGATGCTCCACCCAGGGGAAGGAGCCAAGCATTCCCACTTGGATATAATCTGGGGTTTGGAACAGCACAAGTGCCCTTACCTACTGGTCTCCCAGAGGACAAGAGCTACTACTGGACCTTCAGGTGAAGACCAGACCTTTCTACAGGGTCACTGCTTCAACAGAACCATTTCATCTGGACTGCTACCACCACCCTGACTACCAGGGTGTCAGTTTGTATCCCGACTCTGTGAGTGTTCTTGTACTATTGCATTTATTTTAGTTTTCCTATTAAATTATAATCCTGACTTGCAATCTCCCACTAGTTTGTTTTCAAGCTAGTAGAAAAAGAAAAAAGGAAAATTAAACAGGAATAAGGAAAAGTGAAGGAAGAAGGGAAAAGGAAAGAAAAAGAGAAGTTACATATTGTGGTGTTATGAGGCATTTTCTTTCACCAAGAGAACTGATTCATTTCTGCTCTTCCTCCCACCTCCAGCAATCTTTTCTGTTTCAGTGACATGATTTGCTGTCACTTAACTGTCAACGAAGATATTGATAGCATCATAAAGTAGATTTTTAAAATTATACGGGCAAACCCCATTAAAAAAAAGTTTACCATTAACTTGAATTAATTCAGTGATTTGGTTAAGAGTGGTCCATAAAAACATATACACTTAAACTGACTTGATAGAGGAACACTGAAATTGTCTTCTCTAGGCAAGAACTTCTCAATCTGTTTTCATTGTCATCTCACTCATTTTTCCCCTCCTCTCTCCATCCAGTAACTTATCCCTTTCTTAAATGTTTTCTTCTCTCTGAGGGACCAGCAGCTTGTCTCATGTGTTATGTTCTATGATGTGTCCATTGTCATGGTGCCTGAAGCCAGCTGTGCTGGCCTGGGGCAGCTTCTGGCATCCTCTCACAGAAGCCACCCTTGATACCAAACCTGGTTATGTACATCCACTAAAGGCACTCATAATAAGTTCTTTACTATACATTTATGTTTATTAATTCCTTCAGGAAATGTTCTGAACCAACAGTTTTCATTTTTAGCTGACTACCAGGAAGTGAGGGGCAAAGGTGTAGGTGTTTGGATCCTTAAATATCGAAAATATGTAGGAATATATCATTATAATTATTTCACCTATAAAGTAAGATTGATCCAACATGTGCAATAAAATTTTCAGGCCTCTAAATTCAACTGCTTGAGCTCCCCATGTGATCTACTGAATCCTAAGAGAGCCATTTGAGCTTATCTACTGACCTGAGCAGTCCGAGAATTCTACCAAAGGTTAGTTACCTTAACATGTGACTACTGTTAGGATAAATAAATTCCTCCATTCTCCCCTTATGTTAAAATATCTTCAGCAAATTAAGTTATGTCCTCATTACAGAGCTCTTTTTTTTCTCTATTCTCTCAAAATAAGAAAATGTATCTGAGAGAATATACATGTTATTTTGTGGGTTTTGATCACTGCTGGGAATGAATTAATAATAGCAGGAATTTATGGGGAGAAACATTAGATAGTTGTGCAATAAATGCATTACTGACTATACTGACACACACAAATACACTCCTTATTGCAATTTTACTATTGGAACAGAATATCTGAATGTACTCGAGTGCATATTTTATAGTTATGTTTCATTAAGGGGTCTCTTTTCAAAATGTAATCTTTATGATTTTTTTATGGGCTTCACAACTGTCACTGAAGCCACCAGAATGAAATTGCAAATTTTTTTTTTTTTTTCAAATATAAATCTCTGGTAAATTTTACTGTGTTTCTTTTTTTTTTGCCCTAGTAACTCTAAGGTGGTGCATAACTAAAGCTCTCAGCTAATTTCATTTCAAAGCAGCATACTCTTTCTCTGTTTCATTACTAATTCTTTTGGGTATACATTTCTTATCTTTTATTAATCGCAAATAACTTTCTTAAATTTAGAACTTTGTAATTGGTCTCCAAGTAATATGTGCAGGTAGATTTGAAAATTAATACTGAAACACAAGAAAGCTATGTGTTTAAAAACTACTGAATATCTGGCTTCTGCATTCTCAGTGTTTGGTCTCCTTCTCTGCAAATTATTATGTATTTTGTACATGACATATAAAGTGGTACAGAGATTAAAACTCAACATTCAAGTAAGCCAAGGGAGACATATCTTGTTAAACAACCTTTCTGGGAAAATAATTAATTTTAAGGAAAAGAATTATTCATGCACATAAAGCCAAATGTCTGAATCAAAACTCACTCACATTCTGTTTTCCTGTAAAGGAAATCTCATTGATTTTTTTGGTTTTGGCAATAACACAAAACCACAAATGGTGCTGATAATTCTTAAGTGTACCTTTGGAGTTATGTGTAGTGTATTTCCATTACTTTTGCAGCACATAATTAATTATTATCAGAACAATTGATCAGGATTCTAGTTTAATTTCTATAGCGATCTTTTTGTTTGTGTACTCTTTACAGAGTCAAAATCAGACTTCCTAAGCATTAGCTGAGATGTTCAGTTTTATTCAGACTCCCCAGAGGGGATGGGGGAAGTTATAATACATTGTAGATGATGCACAAGTAGAATACTATGAATTTCTTGCAATTTTAGATATCTTAGAGTTATGCAGATTGTTTAGTTGTGTAAGCTCCTTCTATAGTCAGATGAGAGAGACAAGTACCGCTGGAGGTTTTAGCCAATCATCTGAAACACCTGGTGTAAAAACCTTTTTGTGATGACTTGCTCTTCAGACACACCTAGATTTATACATTATTCTCAAGCATCTGATGAAGTCTGCCTAAGAGAAACTATCAGGAAGCAGGTCACATTGGGTTTATTGCTATCATTGTATTTAAAAAAGTTTTAGCCAAAGCCATAAAATTACTTTTCCTTTTTTTTTCTTTTTCCCTGAAAGAACATTACTCTTAATTAAATGTTAAATAAGTTATGGATTGCCTCTGCTCTCTGGAAACAACAACAGCAAAAAAAAGAAAAACGGGAAAAGAAAAAGAGAAATTGAACAAGCCACAGATTTTTTTCTTTACAAATAGTCAGGTGTTCCTTCAATAAACCAGGGGAGATATGTTAAGAAGAAACAACCTGTGTTTCTTCATTCCATCATCCAAAACATTATATATAGTTTGCCATATCTGGAGAGTATTTATCAACATTTCTTTCAAAGATCACAAGGAGTAGAAACTCCCGAAACAATTTATTGATTTATTTGCTAGTCTTCACACTTAGGTTATTCATCCCCCAGTGCCTATCATAATTTTTGGCATCTCCAACAGAAGCATATTTTAATGAACCAATTTATGCAAGCAGTTTAAAATAAGTACTGTACTATGAACCTAATACATGGTGTAGCTCTTCACTTAATGGCTTCTGGGAATGTCATTGCTTCCCCCTGATGCAACTGAGTTTAATATGTAGTCAAATGACTAGCACAAATTTTTTTCAGTGAGTAGGCTAGACACATTAGTCTCATTCTCCTCCTTAATATAACTTGGCATTTTTCCATATTTGATACTTTTAATTCCCTAAGACCAAGAAAAATACTTATTTTAAGTATCTACCCTATATATTCAAATCAAAATCCTTCCTTTCTTCATAGCAGAAAGAAATATTTCTAGTGTGTTTAGCTTTTTTACCTTGTCAGCAATATACCAAACATCTTACCAGGTTTGTTTTCATTAGTATTTGGCACTGTTGAGTTAATGTAGTAAAAAACCCAGAACTGAACCTCGACATGAAGAGATGATAAAGAAGTTAATAAAAACAACTAAATTATTCTCTTGTCAGTGTAAGGTAGTGAAAATACGAAGTGGCAGGCACAGACCACTATGCCAGCTGTCATATATAATTTCTTGCAGGAAATACATAATTTTTAAATCCTATCAAAGGTTCCCCCCTCATTGACTTAAATAGGCTAAAGACAAGGGTGAGGATTCTGACCTGCTTGTTTGCTTGTTTTTTAACCTGCTTCACACCATATAAACCCAAGACCTAACTAACATTTTGCATGTTGTCTGTTGCAGTCTTTTTCACCAATGTGGTGGGTTAACATTGATCAGCTGCCAGATCCTCAAATCCAGCCACTGGCTCACTCCTTCTCACAGGATGAGAGAAGTAGATGAAAGAGTTCATGGGGTGACATAAGGGAAGAAAGGTCACTTACCAATTTCCATCACAGGCAAGACAGACTTGACTTTGGAAAGCAAAAGATTTACTGCCAATTAACATAAGAGTTGGGTGGTGAGCAAAAAAGACACAAAACTAAAACACCTTCCTGTCACCCCCAACCTTTTCACACAGATGGAACTTCACTCATTCATTCCCATGTCCTCAATCTCCTTCCCCTGCTTCTGCTGCTTCCCAAGAAGCACATGGAGGATGAGAGATGTTGGATTATGGAGTGTTTGTAACACTTCCTCTCTGCCCGCCCTTCCTCCTCACACTTTTCCCTTACTCTGAAGTGGGTCCTTCCCACAGGTTGCAGTCCTTTTGGAGAAGTCCGCTCCATCATGGGTGCTCTGCATGGACTGCAGTTACTGTCAGAAATTTGCTCCCCTTCACAGTCTGCAGTGTGGTTGTTTCTTTTGGTGTGGTCCTCTCCATGCATTGCAGGGAAATATCTGCTTTGCTTTGATGCTCTTCGTGGGCTGCCGGAAAATATCTACATTTCTTGGAGCCCCTCCTCCCCCTCCTTCTCTTACCTTGCTGTTCATAGGGCTTTTGCTCTGACTTCTGGGCAGCATTTTTCCTTTTCTTTGTTACTAATAATATAAATGTACCACCTTGACTGTGATATTCAGTTGTGCCATGCAGTGGGTCCATTGGAGCCCTCTGGAACCACCTGTGTTCAGCACTGGGCAGGTCCTGACCCCTTCTCAAACAACCATCCCTGAAGCTCTCTGCAATTACTAAAACCTTGCAACGTAATGTAAATCCAATACATCAAAATATTGACAAAAAATGTTATATCACACAAGAAAATGCTGTCTATATAATTGCAAATCTGTACGGGATCAGTGTTCAGTGCTACCAAACAGTGTATTTGGAGAAGCTAATCTTTGCTTTCAGTGTAGACCACACTCCACAGGGCCTTGCCCCAGCCCCATGGCCACCAAAGACCAATGAAGCGAAACAAAAGAGGACTCAGCACACTGGTCCTGTAAAACTGTGCACTCCTAGTGAAGAGAAAGGAAACCAAGTGATACAGGTGCAGGTGGTACACACCTTTCAGGCATGTACAGAAGAAATGTAAGCTTTGAATTCATTAAATTAAAAGGTTATTCTTAACTAAACTAGCCTTATTCTTAACTAATAAGGCTAAATAAATCCTTGTGATTCATTAGACAAAAAAAAAAGCATGAATTTTTTTTAAAACACATCAGATAGATTCAGATATATTTATGAAGAGAACATTGTACGTTATATTACATCATTAATAATTTCCTGGTGAAAGCACCCAGAGATGTCATTTAATAAATTAATGTGAAAAATATGCAGTTTCTAATTAATGTTACTGCTTAGATAACTAGGAAATAAGATCACAGAAATAACCAAAATTTTTACACATCATTTTGTTTTCATATTTTCCATGGTGCAGTCTCTTCACCTGCATCTGTCACAGTTCACAGATTCTTAGTCTTTACAGTGCTACAATTTCCTTTGTAAATGTAAAATCTGTATTTGAACATTAGTAGTAACTCCCTGATATTCAACCTTTAAATCTTCACTCTTTTCATTCCAGTCAGCTAGCACATACAGTAGGCATTTTTGTTCTACTGCTGAGTAAAGCATGCTTTCTGACATATCAAACTGTTTTGTCAAGTTTACCCATTAGTGGTCTGAATCTAATAACCATGCAACACATTGACTCATTGCACTTCCTTAAATATCAGATCTGGCAGCCTTATTCGTTGCAAAATATAATTTCTCAAGAAGGAAAACATGACACAAGTGTTTGCAGTGTGCAACTCAAACTTCATCACCATTAAGTAAATACTTTGCCTTCTAGAGAGCAAAATAACTGTAATTGGTATTCTTTCTGAGGTAGAAAATAATGTAATTGCACTAACTGAATTAGAATAGGATAAACTGCAAGACCCCATTCCGATACATTTTTTTCTTACAGATTTTTGTGGGAGTTACAAATCCTGTCCAATAAAGGACAGAATTAAGTGTCGAGAATGTTGTTCCAAATTTAAAAGTATTGTCAAATCTGTCTTAAATATTACTACTGAAGAATTAATTCTCATACAATTGGCCAATACATTCAAGTATCCTAATGATCAGTAAAACACTGAATAAAATTAATAGAGGGTAGAGCATTATTATAATAATAATAATAATTATTATTATTATTATTATTATCATCGTCTCATTGTTGCCATTATCATCATTATCTTTGTTACTATATGAAGATTGAGTCCACCTAGATGATTTATCTATGTGCCAGTTTGGACAAATTTGGAGGAAAATATCCTCTGATAGAAGGCAGGTTACAACCACCCCTCCTTCACCAGGTTCGGAAAGAAAAAAGAAATTTTCCTCGGAGGAAAGTGAAAGAGATAAAAAAACTATTTATTTAACAAACACACAGGAAAAGGATAATAATGCTAAATAATAAAACCTCTCACTGTGGAGAGAAACCTGGGAAGATTTCAGAGTCCTTCTGTAGGTGTGGTCTCTCTCCTCCTCCTCGGAGCTAGGTTGTGGGCCCACCTCCGGGGCCTCAGTGGAAAATTCTCCCAATGTGTTCTGATGTTGAAACAGTCCAGAAGAAAAGAAGGGAAAAACCAAAGTCCCAGGAAAACAAAGTTCAACTCTCCGTCTCCCACCGGAGAAAAGGAGCCGAAATCTGGCTGAAAAGCAAGAAGGGTGCTTCCTCTGCTCTTGCTGCTGCCGAAGCAGAGGAGTGTGTATCTGTGTCCTTGAACAACTGCTTTGAAAAGTTCGCTCCGTTTTGTTCCTCTCCCCCCTCTCAGGCTCAATTTAAAGGCACAGAAAGGCACAAAGTTAATTTCTGGGTGCAGAGCAACAATAGGGGATACACACCATAAAGTCACCCCAAGACAATTAAATAAGAAATCTTTGTAGGATTTAAGGTTTTCCTGTTTACTATATGCACAATTTAACCCTCTTAGAATATTTTTATTCTCAGACGCTAACTGTGATTTTTCATATATCACAAAAAAAATATTATGCTGAAAGAACAAATAAGCATAAAATCACAAAAGCATGGAGTCTAGTCTGCCCTCCCCTACATTGGTCAGGGAAATCTTCAATTAGACCAGGTTACTAAAGCTCCATCCCACCTGGCCTTGAAAACTTCCAATAATAGGGCATCCACAATTTCTCTGGGCAACCTGTTCCAGTGTTTCACCATCCTCATGGTAAAATGTTTCTTTCTTATATCTAGTTTCAATCAACCCTCTTTGAGTTGCAATTCATTGTCCCTTGTCCTATCACTACTGGTCCCATTAAAATCTTTTGCCATCATTCTTATAAGTCCACTTCAGGCACTGGAAGGCTGCTCTAAGGTCTGCCTGGAGCCTTCTCTTCTCCAGCCTTAATAACTCCAATTTTCTCAACCTTTCTTCACAGGACATGGCTAGAGGATGGGCTGGCATGCTGTGTATAGAGAAGGAGTCTGGCAGATTGAAGGTACCAAAGTCAAGGTCTCTACATGTCTTGAATTTACACTCTGTTAATATAAGCTGGAGCCTGTACCGGTGCGTCTGTTTTCTTCTCATTTTCAGATGGATCAATAGATAGACAGGTAGATAATAGATTGACAGACAAGATATCTGTTGTATGTGCAAATCTCATCTCAATTTTGCTGTCATTTATGTCTTAAGCACTATAAAACTGAGTAACAATTTCTTAGCCCTGATAGGTTTGAAGAAAAATCTTGAAAGCAAACCCTACTTGCTAGAAAAGCAAAGATTTGAGGGATATCAGAAAATAATTTTACCCTCTTTACAGAATGAGATGTATCATTTTTAATAGCACACAGTGCTGTCATACAAATGTTTAAGAAGTGTAAACTTACTTATAATGATCAGTGAGTAAAACAGAAATACCTTCCATTAAAGAGATACTGCCATTCCAGAACACCATTGATCATCTTTGTCAGATACTAGACATTCTGTCAAAATGTTGCTATTTCTACTGAAAATTTTCAAAGTTCTTGGTACTTTTATTCATGTGTCTGCTTAAATTGTCTCCAGTCTTTAAGTCAAGGGATGGATGATGTGTTGGTGGATAACAGTGGAAAAGGACATGCAAGCTATAACTGTGATTTTTTTTTTAACTTGAATCAATTTGGCATGCACAATTCTTATGTCCTTTGGAAGGACAGTAAGCATTGGTACATCTAACTTACCCCTTTATAATGGAGAACATTACTGCACTTACTAAGACAAAATTCTCATTTGCATTCTGAAACAAGGGAGGGCTGACACATTTCAGCAAAATTAGGCAATGATAAAATTATAAAATAAAGATAATTACATCTGGCAGCACAGGAAAGGAAATACAGAATTACAAGACAAATCAGGATGAGAGGAAAAGCTGGAGGTCATTTAGAGCTGTAGGAAAAGTGTTTAGTGCTAGCTAAATGTTAGTCAATTTAATGATACTGGAAAACAAATGACAGATTAAATTAATTCAGGAATGAATTAACAAGGGTGCTTAATTTGAAAAACAAGAGAATTATTTATCTGAGTCTATTTTGAGAGAATATTTTACGAAAGAATTTAGATAAATACAAAAAGAATAAGAGGAAAACTGTTCTATGGGATTTTCTTAGGTTCAGAAAACCTAAAACTAAAGGATCAAAATATGAATAAATTCCATCTTTTAAAGTAATTATCATAAAGAAGAAAAGAGTCGATCTTTTTCATCCACTGGAAAGCAACAAGAAAATCCCTTTAATATGCAGCGCAGAATATCAAGGTGTTAGGACTGTATTTTCACAACTGCATAGATAATTAAAATATTGAGATAAGCTAAAGACTAAAAACTTACATAAGTTCATTTAAGAAGTTAATGCTTCTTATAACCCTATTGAACTAAGAAGTGAATTATATGGATTAGGATAAAGAAATTCAATATTGGCTGTTTATAAATGCACTTATTGTTAGATACATTTCCCTAAATTTCAGCTGTCTAGCAGGTAATACGTGAAGAGAATTACATAGAATTTCTTGAGACTAAGTGAAAAAAAAAATCTATGTTTAAAGGGAGTAAATTATCTTCTGAAGTGAAGTTTTTGTCTCGATTGCCTAAAGATAACTGCTTCCTTGGTGGGGTTTTTTTGTCTCTTTGTTTATTTTTAATTGCATTATTTGTTTCTGTGCAGGTTAATAATATAGAGCAAATGGGAAACAAAATAATTCTAAAATTTGTGTTTTTCCACTTCTCAGGCATTTTAAACTGATATGTTTAGAAATGTCTTCATTTGGGCTTGATCACAGGATCCTGCTTTTCAGTAGATCCATTGACAATCAGTACCCATAAAATAAGACCATGCAGTAATTGCAACATTTTTTCCGGGGTTTTTTTGGCTAACTGTATGTAACTAATTGTATATCTCAATGTTCCCTAATTTTACATTTATATTACTTGTTTGAAAACACAGTATTAAAGACTAATTTTAGTTTCTGTTACTATTCTGATATGAAGTAGTTCTCTTAATCAGACACAAGAGGAATGTATCTATATTTTATTTCTAGTAGCCCAATTTTCCAAGAAAATGAAAAGCCAGACAGTGTTCTGATTCCATGGCTATTTTCATTCATTTGAAAAGATTCTTTGAGACTGTTTGCTTTCTAAAATTTTGTTGTAAAATCAATGAAAGTAGGCACTACTAAAAATTTATAACTGTAAATCAAGACCTACTGTAATTCCAGATCCTTATTGAAGTTGAGTAAAATGTTCTGCATAAGTATCACCCACTGAATTGGCAGTTCAGTCAAGACCATTTGAGACATTCAAATTCCATATTAAATATTTGAATCTCAGCCAGTGTCTGCAAGCAAGTCACAGAAGTGGGAGATAAAATTAAATAAACAGGTTTTTCACAGAAGAAACCATACTCCTACTTTTTTATTCAGATGTTCATCCTCCCTAAGAAAATTATCAGCAACTCTTGGGCAACTAAATTATTAAATAACTTTTAATAAAAGTAGATTTATTTTCTTGTACTAGTTTATGGGGTTTTTTATTAAATGAATTCTTTTCACATATATAAGATTCTTTTTACATTAGTGGGATAAAAAAGATATACTTTACATCCTAGCCACAATATCCAAGTGAAAATTTTTTAAACAGAGGATATACAATGGCCAATTGGACGAAGGGATACAAGGGCTGCAAAGCTACCTCTGATACAGCAAAGGAATTTCATAGCTTGGCTTGTGTTATAATGGAGCAATATGAGAGAAAAAGTATTTTGTTTTCTATCTGATGAGAATGACCTCTTATGGAAAGTAAAATTCGTATGCCGCAGGTTTCAGCTTGAAGACTTTTTATCACTCTCCAGATTTGGTTATGTGCATATACAGATTCCTGTTTATGAGCAAACAAAAAGGAATTCACTGTTAATTTAATCAGTGGCTTGATAGTTGATTTGTCTGAGCTGCTCCCAGAGTTGAACAAGTGTGAATCCAATCAGGCCGCAGGTAGCCTGGGAGTCTTCTGAGACCCAGTGCTCTAAGTCAGTGCAAAGCCTTAAACTAGTAACTGGAAACATCATATTTACTCTGTCATGCCTTCCAATGCTATTTGGTATTCATGGCTAAGCAGAATTGGTCCTTGCTGATAAGAAGAGAACTCTTTAGACCTAGAGAGGAAGAGTATGGGAGAATTTCTGGGAAAGTTTTTAACACTGGTAGTAATAATACTTTTAGTTCTGTGCCTGGTGTTATTTGTAAGCATCTGTAGGCCTCTTACTTTCAGTCTATAAGTCTATCCAGACGTATTTACTAAAAAGACTTACAGTTACCTATGGAAAATGAGAGTAACCCGAGCTCCATAAATACTTCAGTCTTTTTTACTATTTCAGTGGAAACTCCATGGTTTAAAAATAAGTAGGGAAAGAATATTCCTCATGATATTTGGTAAATTTGAATCACCTGGAGTGTACAGGACAGTGGGACAGAGCTGTCAGATTAGTGGCTTTTACAAATGCAAAATTTCATGAAAGGGGAAAAAGCAAGTAAGCAAGAAAAAGGGTGTCTTGGGGTGACATTACGAAGTATATCCCCTATTGCTGCTCTATGCCCAGAAAATCAATCCTCTGCCTTTCTGTGCCTTTAAACTGAGCCTGAGGGGGGAGAGGAAAAAAACTGAGCGAACTTTTCAAGTTGTTCAAGGACACAGACACACACTCCTCTGCGTCCTGCTGCAGCAGCAAGAGCAGGGGAAGCACCCTTCTTGCTTTTCAGCCAGCTTTCGGTTCCTTTTCTCCAGTGGGAGATGGAGAGTTGAACTTTGTTTTCCTGGGACTTCAGTTTTTCCCTTCTTCTCCTCTGGACTGTTTCGACATCAGAACACATCGGGAGAATTTTCCACTGAGGCCCCGGAGGAGGGGGGCCCACACTGACCCAGCTCCAAGGAGGAGGAGAGAGACCACACCTACAGAAGGACTCTGAAATCTTCCCAGGTTTCTCTCCACAGTGAGAGATTTTATTATTTACCATTATTATCCTTTTCCTGTGTGTTTGTTATATAAATAGTTTTTATCTCTTTCACTTTCCTCCGAGGAAAATTTCTTTTTTATTCCCCAAACCTGGTGAAGGAGGGGTGGTTGTAACCTGCCTTCTATCAGAGGATATTTTCCTCCAAATTTGTCCAAACCAGCACAAAGGGCAAGAATTTCTTTTTTGTTTTGCAGGATACTGTTGAGCAACCGAAATATATTAAATATTGCAAAAAGAAATGCAATGGGTATATATTTTATTGCAAACGTTGTTTGGTCGTGGGGTTTTTTTGGGGGGTGGTTTTTTTTATTTTGGCTGTAAAGTTTGCAGACATAACCATTCGTAAATAGGAAAAAATTATCTGGTATTACTTTTAGACACATATAATTCTAGTTAGGAAACAATGTGAGACATACAGAAATGAAACGACAGGAATGCATTGAAAGATAAATATATACATGTATATTCACTTTTTGTTGCTTGAGGGAAGACCTACGTGAATGTGGTACAATTCAGGGGGCTTTTTAAAGCCTCAGATATGACAGCTATAAGTTAATGATCCATGAGTGACTAAGCTAGTCTGTTACTGTTCAAGCTGAAAGGACCTACTCAGTAAGTAACCTGTAGTTATTTACCAGGTAATGCAAGTTGCTTGCCTACCTATTAAGTAACTTGATATATTAAAAATGTGCCAGGTTGAGTTAACACGCTTTTAATATTATTTCTCTAAATTTTGATTAATCTATAAAAGGAACACAGATATTTTAAAACAAATGTGCAGTATTGGTGAGGGAATATTACCTTCTTTCTGCAGTTTTATTAATTGATTAGAAGCTCTATTCTGTATAAATAATTTAAGCACCTAAAGAAAGTGGACTGAAAGATTTAAGGCAACTGAATTTAAAAGTATTATGCCACCAACTCAAACTCAGTTGTCAGTTAAACAAAGACACGGGAAAGATTCAGGTGTGTAATAAGCTTTTTGCGCTTAGAATAGTAAGGCTCTTCCATCAAATATTGAGGCATGCTCTCTGTGCAGAAACGAGGTGTACTGTGCCTGTGCCACAGGTACCTGTGCCTTATAACATGTTCCAGACTGCACTCATGATTACTCTTGCTCTTTTTCCATTGAGTTTTCAATCTTTGTATTCAGTACTACAGAGTAAACATGAAACACTGCCAGCATGGACTTCTTTGTTAAAAACAAAAAAAAGATGTGAATCCAATCTGACAGGAATAGTTTGAATTCTTTTTCCCACTACCTGGATCAGGGTTTTAATTACTGTGTTATTAAACATATTTGCTGTTGTTCTGCCAGCCACACCACAGAGTTCATTGTGTATATCCAAAAGTCTTGGTAAAACCCTTGATTCAATAAATTGTTTTAGGTCTTGAATCACTGCTTCAGAGACTTTAATCTTTCAGTGTTGCATAATAAAGCTGACAGATTTCAGCCACTCCTTTTCCAAAGGAATAATAATGGATCAAAACCTAAAATAAGATATCTTGTATGGTTAAAAGTGGAAGAATGGTGAGGAGATAGGCGATGGAGATCAGTACATGGATAACTCAGATATGTCTTATAATAAAACCCTTAATGCTTTGTTAAGATTAATATTTTACATTGTAGAATGTTGTTATTTAGGTTGTCATTGGCTGTTTAATACAGACTTCAGAAACTCATTAAATTCACCATTAAGTATATATTTTTTTTGAGTTAAAACATCTATCTAAGTAAAAAATCAAGTGTGAATTTAAACTTCAAGTAATGGAGAAACCAACTTTGTTGGTTTTGGTTTTATTTCGTAGGTTTTAAGTATGTGTAGCAGAGTGTTCTAGTCTGATAGAAGGGTAGGACACACTTTCCAGCAAAGCATTGGATATAATAACTTGCAGGAAGCAAATCTGCACGAATCCTTGCTTGCTAACACCTATTTGTCATTCTTGTAAATCAAATGAGTGTGTGGCAGTCTTGGTGTTTGGGGTTTTCTTTTCCTTTGATATGAACATTTAAACCATATGAGATTTGGGGTTATTTTTTCAATACAAATATGAAAATGAAAGTTTCTAAGGTCACAAGCTTGAAGATTATGACTTCTAACAGTGGCTTTTTGAAATATTTCGGTGATATTTAAGACATTTAAGCAATGAATAAAATTTTGTGAAACATTCTGGGATCACCTACTTCTCTAGATTCTGTTCTTAAAAATATATGATCTATTAATCTATCCTTCATGAAGTTTAATACGGCAGAGGATACACAACAAAAAATTGTATCTCATTACACCTGATTTTTTGGTTGAGTATTACCAAAAGTGTACACAAAATTTATCTTGAACAAACCTACTATAATGACAGATTTCTGTTCTTAACAATAAAACAAGAATTTCACACATATTTATAAACATGTTCCACTTCAACCAAGGTAAATGAAAAACAGAATTTTCATTCCTTGCAAAAAGTTTGGGTGTTTTTGTTCCAAACTTGATTAAAATTTGGTGGATACATGTTTTCCTATTTTGTATAGCACAAATTGGCTCATATAGACAATACAGTATGTTATGAGAGTTTTCACAATTAATTTAATATTTCAAGTGGTTTGAATCAGTCTGTAACCATTTCCTTTTAAATCAGTACAAATCTAAACTGCATTTTTGCATTCAGAAATGTTAGTTCTTATCGGATATCTTATTCTCTTTGAGGAGAAGACATGCTGTCCAAACACCTGTTGCTGATAGACACCGAGTATGAACTGCAAGAGTACAGGCATGGAAAGTAGTCCTGTAGCACTGAGAGATCTTGGAGGCAGATAAAACACAGTTTCCATAGGTACACATTAAAAAGAGAAGACGAGCAGGGCAAAGAGAAGTCAATCCCAGGTTGAAATTATTTGAAACGTTTGGTCAGCAAGGAAAAGCTTAAATATTTCATAGCATGTTAAATTATTGCCAAAATGAGTATTTCTTTTATTCGACTAATTTGTAAACTTTTATCAAAATAAAACCAAGCCCGAGAAACCCTAGAAGCTACACTTTCATCTGATAAGTTGCTCTGTTGGCTCTAAATTAGATTGCCACCTATTTTGGATGGGGTTTTATGTTGTGTACATCCTTCAAAGGTTGCAAATTCTGTCATTATGTACATACTTTTCACCACTGGAGCAGAAAATAGAAGCTTCATGCAATCAAAAAAATGAAGAAAAGACATTCTTCAACAGGCCTTTATGTTCCTTCTGCAACAGAAATGCAAGCATATATAAGGCAGAACAGAAAAAAGGAGAAGAGCTCTTAATGTAGTCCATAATTCGTTGCCACAATCAAAATACTTACTTCTTTCATAAGCAATTGCTAGCCCTTTTCACAGTAGACTACTATTTTACAGATGCAATTGTAGAGGCAAAAGGAAATACTGAGACTGAAAAGAAAATATTCACACAAAAACCCTAAGATACATCTAATTACCAAAAATGACAGGTAAGAAATTTGATGTGTCATTACAGTTTGTTATATTGAAAGTTACTAAATCCTAGGTTTACGAAGTTGGGGTTTTTTTAGATAAATTGATTGCTCACTACATTAATAGAATGACTTTTGATTTCCTGAACAGGGAATTCAGAAAAGGGCTTTTATGCAAAACACTTGCATATTTTCAGACTAAATAGCTCTGGTATGTAAATGTAATTCTAAAAATTGCAAAACAGCTACCTGCACCACCATCCTGCATATTTATTAGTGGAACTGTAAAGCAACATACCATAGTAAAATTATACTTATATCGTACAATCTTAAAGTTCTATTTGCAATTTAAATTACTTTAACTGGAATGTTAAATTTGCTTGAATTTTGTTACTCTTTGGTACAATAGTGAATATTCATCTATGCTAGATGTTTTATGTTGACATTTTAACTTCTTGTTCAAAGGAAAAAGCCTGAAATACTTTTCTCGAAAAGTTTTTAAATAGGAGCTGCCAACATATTTGTTGACATCAGTGTGCGGTTGTATTTTGTTAGTCAATCTACTGCAAGAAATCATATTGGCAGATATAGGGAACTGCCTGAGTATCCCCATACATTCTGCAACTTCTGCCTTTCTCCTCAGTGAAGATGAAGACTACATTGTACAAAGTGATAAAGCCATTTTCAAAACAGTACCAAATAGGGTTTTAACTTGATCAGAAAAAAACATGGGTGCATCTAATGCAAACATGCAACAAAAAATAGTTATATTTTCTAAAAGTTATATTTCCTCTTAGCAGTTTCTCTTCTTTAGGCATGCCTTCAGATAGGAATGAAGTGTCAGACATGACTCTCAGACAATAAAAAGCTGGTGTTTTTTTTTTTTTTAATTTGCTACTGAATTTACTGATGTGTCTCTTATGAATTTCCATTGTATATTGCACTTTAATAGGAATTCCAGAAATGTATCTCGGAATATATTTAGAATAAAATACTCACCACTGTAAGGCTGGAAGCTCAGTATTAGAAAGCAGGCAAACTTTTGGGTTAATTTGGGAAAATAAACCTCTGATTTGAATCTTACTGCTTTTGCTGTGTATTGATTCAAGTTTAATTACATTCAAACTACTGACATCCGACTCAGATATCATCTTTAGTATATTCATATACTGAGAGATAAGTGCATCCATCTTGCTTGGAAGCATAGAAGCTTGAAAGTCTTTATTAGCACCACGCAAACATGAGCAAAAAACAGAAATAAAAATGTGTTCCTTTGTAATATTTCGATCTTTTTAGCCTCTTTGCTTAGATTCTTGGGCTGCTTTTAGATTATTAGGTTGCTACTGCAAACAACCCTAATTCCAGAAAAGTACTGCCTAATAAACCTGGACACGATGCAAACACGCAGAAAAGTCCATGTACATATTTTTCACCACTGAAGCAGTAAAGAAAATAGAAGCTTCACGCAATCAAAGGCTGATGACATGCCTTTCATTGAATGTAATGACAATAATCAACATAAAACACTTGAGATACACATTACTGGATTTTCTTTTCTGACTTTGATGCTAATTCTTAAGTAAATTACAGTTTTGTCTTCAATACTCTAAAATATAAAAAGAAAACAAACCAAAAAAGCCAAAACAAAACAAAAACAAAACAACAACAACAACAAAACAATCACACGAGAAAAAGAAGCCACACAAAGTTTCTGATTCAAGTTATGGCATAATTAATTAGTCCTCAGGTTGACTTCTGCTATGCTTGCACAGTTCTCTTGTCTAAAAATAACAGGAACATTTGTGTATTGATTTCTGAATTCCTCAACGGAAAAAGAATATGTTATATACTACCCTGTTTGTCTAGCAAACATGGACTACCCTGATGACAAATGGAATCAGGAATAAAGAGAAAGATTATGGTTACTATTTTCTCCACTAGTTTTTTTCCTTTCTCTTCCCTCCACCCTTGTCTCCTTATAGAAATTCTTTGCAGTGGGAATAAGGATGAGGTTCATTTCACATATCTTAAGTCATCTAGCATAAATCATTCCATTCTTCCCTGAAATCAATGAAGTGTTGACACCTCTGCAGGTGAGTCACTGCACCTTCCCAGCAGCTTATCTTCATACCAGATGAATCACCTTCCTGATTTCCTCTTTTAAGGGATTACAGAGAGTTCTGCTCCAATTTCTCTTTTGAATCAAAAATATTTCTATGTATATCATGTAAGCCCTAGCCAAGCAAAGAATTTCACCACTTTCTGAACCCTAAGTATTTGAATATTTTCAGTATTCTTAGTGATTCTACTTCTATATTAAGAGTTACCTACTTTTAAAAGTTATATGGATTAGGTAATCTCTTTAGTTTGATCATTCAAGATAGGTTTATTACAGAAGTTATGTTCTGTTTCATATTGATATAGAAAATCAACTTCATTTTATTTCAGCAGAAATCATACAAAACAACAGAAGACAAATCCACTAAGAAATGAGTAGGCACTGCAAACACAGATTTTACTTTTGTGTTTAGAATGATATGTACCTCTCAATATTCAACTCTACTTTTATGGTAATATTCACAGAACATGGTTAAATTTCTTAGGATTCACCTGTCCCTTTGTAAATGCCTAGTAACAAAATTACTTGACAGCTTATGAAATGGTTAATTATAGAAATGGAAATTCATTAAATATAAAAACCAAAATAAAAATGCAATGGTTTTGGCATATTAGATATGAATGATTTAGAGATGAAAGAAATAAGTGAATCCAGAGTTAGTTTTGGAATGTCTGGTTACTTTGTGTGCTGATAAATTGTTTGAAGTATTCTGATAGGACATAGAATTTAATGCATAAAGTGAACACAACTTTAACTAGAATTAACTTCTAAAGCAAAAAGCTAGACCAGTTCTTGACTTGTTTGTGTTTTCCTTCCTTAGGCCAGGGCTTTTTTTAATTTCGTTAAAGTCCTTATCTGTCTATTTTCCCAGCCTGTCTAGGTACCATTTTTTTGCTCACTTCAGCCCCAAGTCTGGAATTATTTGTAAATTTTATTTTAAATATTCCCAGCACAGGAAGGACATGGATCTATTGGAGCAAATCCAGAGGAGGGATTAGGGGGATGAAACACCTCTGCTGTGAGGAAAGGCTGAGAGAATTGGGACTGTTCATCCTGGAAAAGAGGAGGTTTTAGGGTGACCTTATTCCAACCTTCCAGTACCCAAAGAGGACCTACAAGAAAAATGGAAAGATTTTTGCAAGGGGAACAAGGATGAATGGTTTCAAAGTGAAAGAGGGTAGGTTTAGATTAGATATTAGGAAGAAATTCTTTCCTGTGAAGGCAGTGGGGCACAGGAGCAGGTTGCCCAGAGAATTTGTGGATACCCCATCCCTGGCACTGTTCAAGGCCACGCTGGATGGGGCTTTGAGCAACCTGGTCTCATGTGAGGTGTCCCTGCCTGCAGTAGATGGATTGTAGCTAGCTGATATTTAAGGTCCCCTCCAACGCAAACCATTCCATTCTCTTCTATAGTTCAGAAAACTAAAAGGATGAAGACAGTAAGAATGAAAATATCAAGAATATGGTAGATTTTCATTTTTGAATGATTTTATTATTCCTTTATACTATAAAGGATTCTGGGATTTATTTACTTGTTTCATATTAATTAAAATTTTATATGATGGCTGAACATGTAATTACATTAACAGACTTGGAATACCCAGCTAGATTATTTGGTACCTTATCAACAAAAATGTTGCAAAGTGTATCTGAATCATATACTTGATATAAAGTATAAAAGAAGTATAAGCAGAATATATTTGTGCTCCTATTAGAACAAATTAACAAAGCAAACAAAACAACATTTATTTGTACATATTTTTAGAACAAAATCCAGAAAAGACTAATTCCTGTTTAATATATCCCAATTGCATTACAATATTTGCATGCCTCCAGTCTCTCAACTGGTAACATATTATAAACTCTAAAAATACAGGTGACCAGTTAGTATTTCCTTCTGGAGCAAAGAGAGAAGTTAGATAAGAACAGGTTTTATTTGATTTTTGATCAAATATTGTCCTTGCTGGAAAATTTCCTCATGAAATTCTTTTAAAGGAATATGGTAATGTATTCCTGTGATTGTGACAGATACTCGAAATAAGCAAGATGAAGATATAATAGCTGGATGCAAACTTAATTAACTCTCCTCTTTAACTCAGATGGGACAATTTCAGTGGGGTTTTTTTTAATACATTTAGATACATCCATGCATTCATATTGTAGAAAATAAAATGTCCTGCTTCTTGTCAGTGGAAGCTAGAGCAGATATCTGCTAAAACTTTATGCAAAGAAATTTAAACCCTACTCTGACCCAGTGGCCAAATAATGCAGAACAATTTTTCCTATGCAACAGTACCCTCTGATTTACATCTGCAGGTAGCAGTGCTTAGAGACTAGGACAGCACCTGGGGAATTCATGTGGGAAAAAAGTTTCTTTGGACATGCTACTTTTCTATGAAAATTATCATCAAGGTCCTTCATGAGGGCCTAAGAAGAAAATCAGATCAGATTTACAGCCACTAATTCCTTTCTTCACACAAGGATAGTTCTTTAATATTTCATAGGACCATATTTGTTCAGCTGGGGCTGCATAAAGATTTCGCCAAAACATTGCCCTCAATTTTATCTTTTTAATTACCTAGGGTAGATCTTTCTCACTAAAAAGTTTGATGGCATCCTCATCTCATCAGTCGGCTGTGTTTGATTTCACTAGATACACAAAGAGCTAGTGTTCTTAGTTTCCTAGCTAAATAATATTTTGTATAAGCAATGAAACTAAATTCAAACATTAAATATTGCAATCTGGATGGGAGTTAGACACCTTCCAACCTTGAGATACTTTTCCTCTCTGTCCTATTTCCAGGTAAACAAAATTTCTATCTTTCAGGTTATCAAATGCATAATTGGATCAAAAGTAAACAAATCTGATACGCATATTGGATATTTATATTGTCCTGTGAAATCCTCACCACACCAAAAAAAAAATTCTAGAGTAATAAGGGATAAATACCATTTGAAAAAGAATCAATTCAGGTACAGAAAAATTGATGCATGAAGATAAAACATGTAATTTCTTCTTGGACCTTAAACTTCCTTTTTTTGTTTTTTTTTTTTTTAACTTAAATGTAGGATAAATAGATGGAGGAAGGGGGACTATTATTATTACCATGTTCAGTTTTCTCTTAAACTATGTATCTGTATCAGATGCAGAGTCACTATTGCCCTCAGAGTTTCAGACTTGACTGAAGAGAAAACTCAAAACACCTTCCCCCAGCCCTCTTCTGTCCAGGCTCAACTTCAGTTCTGATACTGATACCACACCAAAGCAGCACAGGGAAATGGGGGGCTGTGGTCAGTACATAACTATTCCCATCTGCCATTCCTTAGTCCTTCTAGTTCTTCCCTGCTCCATCATGTGTTCTTCCCACCTGCTGCAGTGTGGGGACCTTCATGGTCTGCAGTGTGTACATCTGCTGTGACATGGCCATTCCCTCCTTCTCTCACATTTGTGGCTGCAGGGCTTTTTTTTGTTTCTCCATAATATATTTTTTTCACACTCCCCTCTCACACCCTTTCCTAAAGGTGTGTATGTAATCAAAGAAGAATCACCATCATGATTGACAGGTTCAACTCTGTCCTGCACTGAGTCTGGTCGGAGATGGCTCTATCTGTCCACAAGTATTAACTGGGAGAGGAGTGCCTGGAGAGCAGCCCTGCAGAAGGGGATCTGGGGGTGCTGGTTGGCAGCAGGATCAGTGTGAGTGAGCTGTGTGTCCTGGCAGCCAACAGGTCAAACCATATCCTGGGGTGCATCACACACAGCACCACCAGCCTGTCAAAAGTGTTGGTGTGTCCCAAGATTTGGGAAGGATATGAAGTTTCTTTAATGAGGCCAGGGTAGGGCAGCAAAAATGGTAAAAGGGATGGAAAAAATGGGGAGTAGCTGAGGACTTTGGACATGTCTAGTTTGGAAAGAACAGGCTGAGCAGAGACCTTATTGCTCTCTACAGCTTCCTGAGGAGGGGAAGTGGAGAGGGAGATGTTGATCTCTTCTTTTAGGGATCCAGTGATAGGACATGTGAGAATGGTTCAAAGCTCCTCTCCTCTCC
>VZTI01000774.1:120312-171769 GCA_013397865.1 Struthidea cinerea | reverse complement strand
TCCTCTCCTCTCCTCTCCTCTCCTCTCCTCTCCTCTCCCTTTTCTCTTTCAAGACAGCTGTGGTATTCTCTCAGAGTAGCCAACTCTACCCTCACTATCAAAACCTTGCCACATGAACCCAGTGCAGAAGTAAAGAAACTATAAAATCTAGACTTAGAATGACAAGACTAATACTGTTTCACTGTGCTGTTACTCAACACAGTAATGAACTATTTTGGCAAGATCTTCAGACACCACAGAGATTAGCTGTGTTCTGCAAGCTTAAGTCACTGCAAAGGAATTAATAGAACAGCCAGAAAACTAGCTAAAGGATAAAGATAGGATAATTAGTCTATCTTCAGCATTTTTTTTAATGCATTCCATTTTCACAGTGAATAATCTCGTGAAACATCCTCATTTTAATAAAGCCTATTCTTTAAGAAACAGGTGCTTAAAAACCAGAGAGCTTGAAACTCCTGATCTAACTACAAGTAAATCGATGAGGAATCATAGTGTTATGCTTTGGAAAATAAAAACCAGACTAAACCAGGATGAAAAAAACCCCAAATTAAATTACAATAGCCTCTCAGGTGAGAGGAGCAGACAAAGAAATTCAATTTTGGAAGGCTGTTATTACTAAAATGTGAATAACAAATCATATTTTGGCTATTCTATTTTTTAATCCTCTTATTATTAATATCCTGCCATAGTAATACTTATTTGGGTAGTAAAGTTTATGTTTTTCAGAGGAGTGATTTTTTTAGAATGTCTATCCTTAAGAAAAGCATCCTTTTTACGATGTAATCAAAACAAAATTGAATTTTTATTCTTCTGCAGTTTCAAGTTTCTGGTTTTTACACTGTGTGTTGTTTGGCTTTAGTTGGAAGAGTCCATAACATTTCAAACTTGAAATGTTATCAAAAACCTTCATACAACATCTGTTTTAGAATCACTCGTTGAAGAGGTGAATTGTAGGTAGTGGATAAGCAAATCTTTCTGGTAAATCTGTACTGCAAGAATCAGGGAGAATTAAAATATAAAATTCATCAAAAACTGAAAGCACAAATCCCACTATAAAAATATACTCCAACTCCTAAATCTCCAAGTAAAAATGCATCGGGAGTTAGCCTTTAACTGGTGCATATTGGAAAGAATTATATGCAGACAAGGAGTCTAATTGATTAATATTATGCTATTATGATAATTCATTTAAAATAATTCTAGATATTTCACTTCATTTTATTACTCACTTTGGAACATTTATTTTGTGATAATTTCTAAGACAGATGTAAGCATATGGTTTGTTGGACAGCTCAATTATACAAAAATTCCATTCACCTTTTAAAGTGCTGTCTGAAAATTCATAATTACAACAAAAAAACCTGCTAGCATCTGTCAGATATCTAATAAGAATATACAACCGTGACTTGCAGAAGTTAGCAATTCTGACATACTATTACTAAAAGAATAAAAAACTTCAGAGTTAAACTTTTTTTGAAATCCCGTCTGGCTCTTTGTGGTATTCAAACTTTTAGATTCTCTGCAAAGTAATCTGAAGACATAAAGGAACCTGCTTTTTTGAGAAATTAGACAAATTGTCCTCTTGACTTTTTCTTAGTGTCGTGGGTTGACCCTGGCTGGATGTCAGGTACCCACCAAAGCCTCTCTATCTCATCCCTCTACAAGTGGACAAGGGAGAGAAAATACAACAAAGGGTTCGTGGGTTCAAGATAAGGACAGAGAGATCACTCACCAAACACTGTCATGGGCAAAATAGATTCAAATGTGGGATATTAATTGAATTTATTACTAATAAAATCAGAACCCGATAATGAGAAGTAAAATAAATCTTAAAAACACCTTCCCCCCACTCTTCCCTCCCCCAAGGTCTATCTCCTTCCCCAGTGGTGAAGGAAGACAGGGAATGGGAATTATGGTCAGATCATCACATGCTGTTCCTTCCACTGCCCAGGGAGAGCAGTCCTTCCCCTGCTCCACTGTGGGGTCCCTCCCATGGGAGACAGTTCCCCATGAACTTCTCCAATGTGAGTCCATCCCACAGGCAACAGCTCACCACAAAGTGCTGCAACATGGATCCTTTTCTGCAGCACGTGGTCCTTCAAGGACAAGCTTCTCCAGTGTGGGTTCCCCACAGAATTAAAAGTCCTGCCAGGGAACATGCTCCCGTGTGGGCTCCTCCCTCCATGGGTCTGCAGGTAGGGACCTAGAAGCCTACTCCAGCATGGGTTTCCTGCAGGGTCACAGCCTCCCCTCAGGCTCTGAGGAGCATGGGTATCCTCCATGGGCTGCAGGTGGATCTTTGCACCCCCATGGACCTCCATGGGCTGCAGGGGGACAGCTGCCTCACCATGGTCTGCACCACAGGCTGTGGGGGAACCTCAGCTCCGGCATCTGGAGCACCTCCTGCCCCTCTTTCTCCACTACCTTGGTGTCTGCAGGGCTGTTCCTGTTACATATTCTCACTGTGCTCTTCCCTGGCCACAATTACAACCATGCAACTATGTTTTTTCTTCTTAAATATGTTATCACAAAAGTGTTACTATCATTCCTGATGGGCTCAGCCTTGGCCAGAAGGGTCCGTCCTGGAGCCAGCTGGAATTGGCTCTGCCGGACATGAGGGAAACTTCTGACATCTTCTCACAAAAGCCACCCCTGTAGCCCCACCTCTACAAAAAACTGGCACACAAACCCAATACACTTAATAATAACTCAACTAGGATAGACTTAATTAAACAAACTTGAAGTAAAAAGCAAAATGACAAAAGGCACAATGAACCTAAGACATAACGGTCCAATGAAAGTGAAAAGCATTTTTTTATTACAAAGCCTAAAATTTAAAAGGAAAATTCCACATGCTGTTTCTAGTTCTTCCTAGGAGGAAGACATATTTTCTTTTTTTAAAAAAAATCATTATTTAATTATAAAAATATAATAATTCATAGTGCTGTAATACCTTTATCTGTCATCTAACCATAGTTTTTTCTAGTTATTTAAGTGTAGATATTTAAGATTATTATGCACTACTGCCCATATAAAATAATGAGACTGGGTATTATTTATTAAGCACATTAGGCCCTGAGATAATGAATAAAAGATAAATTAAGCTTTCTGCAAATGAAACATATTCCTACCTTAATTTTCGAAAAAATGTTTCTAAATTTTTTTTTTTACTATGTAAGGTTTAATATATAGTCCATTATTAAGTCAGATCACTGTAAATTGTTGAGCTGAAATAAGCATATGATTCAATGTGTTCAAGACAACAGCAAAAAAACCCAACCAATTTCAAAATAAATAATAGCATAACGCCTGGATGAATAAAGTCAGCTCTAGAATGCTGAATCTCTTTATTTACTGAATACGAGTTAAATCACCGTAACTCTACGGGAGAATATGTAGCACATTGAAGGAAATTAAGATCATGTTAATGTAAAGTTATTAAGAGAGACTTCCATAATCAAGCATTAATGTTAGCAGTTCAAGCTTTTATTTCCTAATATTTTTCTGAAACATACAATCTCTGATTTTTATTGGAGAGTTGCATCGTTTTCTACATATTATATTGAGATATATTGGGGAATCTATGAGCCATGAACAACACAGTGAAATCAGCCAGCTCATTATAGTGATCTGCTTATTAGAAATAAATCAACTCTGTGACTGGCCAAAACTGAAGTAGCAATTCTAAGAAAGGTCATAAAAAATATAGCATAAGAATTTGAATATATCCTTGGAGTCTGTTGACTAGTAACTATAGGAAGCATAATTGCACATAAACTTTATTATTTGCAAAAATATGTGAATAGATTGATCATTTATCACTGCCCCTTTCCTTTTTCTTGAATGAGGACATAAAGAACAAAAGCTGAAGCTGAAACTGTGTGGGATGACTTACAGATATGTGACATGTACTTATGTAGATGAAATACTCTCAGAGATACAAGACACCATTAGACCAAACAAGAGTAAGATGGAGCAAATAATAAGTTAAACACGGGAAACTCCTTCAGAAATAACCTTGTACTCTGAGCCTTATTTGCATAGGCTGAATTTGGCTTCCAGGCCGCTGAAGGGTAAGAACAAGACAGTGTACCTGTGCCTAATATTGTTGTGTAGAGGGCTAGTTAGAAAATTATACATTTGTATATGTCTGTAACTGGTCACTTCATACTTGGTATTCTATAAAAGAAATGCTTTTTAAATGTTTTTTTGTTTTTGTTTTTTTTTTAAACTTGTCAGGCAACCACAAATAAGAAGTTATAATTCTTTTAAATTAGGACAGGAAAACCAAAGTCTCTTCCACTATTATTTTAATTTTAAAATAATCACAGCAAAAGATCTCTTCCTAAGACTCATTTTGCTACTGAGGATTGATTTTACTTCCTCTTCCATTTCTCCTTCTCCTTCCCCTCCAATCCTTTCTACTGCTACTGAATTTCATTCACATATACCACCAGAACTGGATATACATAGCCTACGCCTTCTTTATTAGTTCAAAAAGTTAGACTGAAATTTTTACTTTTAATATTAAATTCTAATTCTAATGCAGACACTATGAAATATTAATTGTTTATCTCACTTATTCAAATAATGGGTTGCCATATGAAACATGAAATGCATTATAGATGCAGCCAATAGTTTTTCTTTATGTGGTATAATTCTGTACATACACAGTAATTTATTTCATTACCTTAGTGTTTTTTAATCATACTTAATCATGCACCAAACTCTTTCTCTGGAGTAATGAAATACATTGCATCTTTGATGGAAATTCCAGTGTCATCTCTTGGATCACATGTGGCAAAGAGTAATCTGAGTTTCTATTTTCTTTTCTTAAAACAATGGCATGAAATTTCTCTTTGCATAAAATGTGTTTGCATACAAAACTGTTACCTTGTGTCTTGGTCTAAAATTATTTGGTTTTAACATGTTACTAAGTATTTTTTCAAAATATTTTTTCAGGTAATTGACGAATTTGGCCATCTTACAGAAATAAATTACAGATTTTATTACTTGTGGCTACCAAAGAATATAAGGTATTCTTAATTCTGTATACGTTTAGAATTTAAATACACAAGTATGCATAATTTGTATGCATAAACTGGGAATTTTGAATTGTTGGTGGCAAGTCTCAGAGGTACAGTGTAATGTCTCATAAAAAGAAGGACTGAGTATTTTTTTTTTATTTTATTTTTTGTTGAAAGGAAAATGATTTTATAGTGTTTTTTTGTATGCACCTTATAGTGTGTATTTCTTCATTTTAAAGAATGTGTGGGAGATGCATATGTCTATGTGAAAGTCTTTCCAGCAAATCCTACCTCCAATGAAAGCTTGAGTAAGTAAACAATCTTTCGGGTGTTTCTCCAGGTCAAGAAATCTGATCTTTATTGAATTAATTCTAGAATGGAAAGGTAATAAAAAGTGATGTCTGCTAAAAAGCTAAAAAAACAAGACAGAAAGCAAAGGCTCAATAATTAAATTACTAAATATAGTATTTATAAGATTTTACTTTGCTAATACATGCCAGGGTTATTTCACTAGATGTGCTAAAGGGAAATTTCAGTTATTATCTGATCATTTGAAAGTCGAATTTTACTACATTTTAATTTTAATGACATATTCAAGGAAAAGGTTACTGCAATTTTTTTCCCCCAGTGTTATCAATCCGAATGCTTTCTGCTTCTTTAATCAAAATTATAAAAGTCAAGAGCTCCCACCTTTATTAAAGCAATTAATCAATAGTTTTTAAGCAAATGTGTGAGCCTGCGTTTTTTTTTCTCATTTTGGTCAGATTGTTATTTTCAGAATGCACACAAAATGTAGATATTCTTTACTTTTTCAGATTAACTATCTTGTATTGAAAAAAACCCCCCACATTTAGCACACTGAGCTCAAAGAAGTCCTGCAAAGAAGGTGCAGCCATGTACTTTCCAGCGGTGACCAGTGACAAGACCAGAGGCAATGGGCACAAATTGAAACATAAAATGTTACCTCTAAACATCAGGAAACACTTTTGTACCGTAACAGTGACTGAGTATGGGAACAGTGTGCCCCAAGAGGATGTGTGGCCTCCATCCTTGGCAATTTGCCCAAGGGGGCCATGCTTGAAGAGGGAAGTTGAACCAGATAACCTCCAGAATTCCCTCCCAACCCTGACCATTCTATGATTCTGCAAACTCACACACAGTGGAAGTAGGCGCTTTATGAATGCACTTTAACTCTCATATTTGGATTTCCAGAAGGGAGAGGATTTTACGTATTAAAAGGGGAAGGGAATGGGAAGGGGAAGCAGAAGGAGAAGGGAAAGGGGAAGAGGGATAGAAGGGCAGGGAAGAGAAAACCACCATCATGTAGCAAAATGAATCTTAGAAAGAGATGTCTCTTATGACTGCGGCACTGAAAACTTAAACATAGAACAGATTTTGGGTTTCCTGTCCTGATTTTAATGAAATTTAACTTCTCAGTAGTTGTTGACTGACAAGAAGCCTATAGAAGTACTCATCTCAATATTTTTATATGTATGTTTCTGTATATGGATATGTACAGCCATATATAGTATATAACTGTGCATGTTCATTTACACATACAACTACTCTTAAAGAAAACCCTTACTGTTTTCAAAAGACGTTTGTAGAATTAAAACCCCCAGCTTTTAACAAAAAATCCTAGTATTCCATAAATGATCTGCTAAATCTTAAGACTCATAATACTTAAATCTGAAAGAACAATTTATGTCTTCTCATATCAATCAGACTCTTTGGAAAACCCTTAGTCCAACTGGCATAACTTCACTTTGGAGTAGTTAAGCGCTCTTATGCTGCATGTGTTGGATATTATGTAAATGTCCAGCAGAGTTCTAAAGAGTGTATATGATTTGCTGTCCTCAGATATAAGGACCTGATACACGTCTCTTAGACTTTTTGAAGAACTAATTTGATAGCTGTGTACAACTAAGGATTTATTCAACTTTAAATTACTGATTTTTATTAGTTAAATTGAGAAAACTGTGCAAGTTTGCAGCCTGTATTTGCATGAAATCTTTGTTTTTAAACAATGAAATTAGGCAGTGAAACAAATGAAAGAAACAGCTTTGACACGTGTCAGCCTTTATTATCCACAAATAGTTTAATGTTTGGGAGAGTAACATCAACCCTGATAGATAGGATGTTTCAAAAGAAGAAACCATGTTCTGCAGCATAGACAAGGGAAAAAGCTATTTCTTGTAAAACTAGAACTCACTGAAGCAAAGAGGACAAGTACAGGGGATGCTGGAAAGGAAGAAACAGAGATGGAGCCTGATCTGCAGTTCATGTGAAGTCCTCAGGCTCTCCTTTATCTTAGTGACCCCTTCTAAGTCACCCTGTTTTCCAGTAGGTTCCTTCTTCATTACTCTTCCTTTCACTCTCAGTGATTCTTTTCTTTCCTCAATTTACTGCATAGTAGCCCCTCTTTTACAAGGAGGAGGGAATAGAAGCTCTGCCCACTGAGTATCCAAGAACATGGGTTCCAGGGACTTTTCGAATGGCTACACTGGATGCAAGTGTACAGAATTTGGGAGTAGTAATAAACAACACCCTTTCTGTCTCTATGCTATATACAGTACAAAATATTTGTTTTCTCAAACATCCAATATAATTTAATGAGAAGATATTAACATTTTAAAGGTAATTGTAAAATTGTCAATTCTCTGAGTGTAAGATACACACTTGTACAAATTAAGTGAGAAAGACAAACATCAATTGCCCCCTTGTTTTCAAGCATTTATGAAGCTCAGAAGTCACACTCAAGACTGTTGGATTGTTATCTTTAAGGAATTCATTAATATTGCCCAGATATTATTATTATTTTCCACTCATCTTAGAAGTCTAAAAATAACAGACTCAAAATGCACATAAAAGGACTCCAAGGACTGAGCTGGTTGCCTCTGTTGCATGAAAAATAAAACAAAAACCCACAACAAATGTCCATGTGCATTTGGTAGGAAATTTCTTTTTTGCTAAGGGGTTAATTCAGTGCCAGTATTTAAAAAGTAAATTCTAAAAAAAAAAAAAAAAATCAAAATAAAACAAATAAATAAGAAATAAGTTAACAGGCAGTATTTATCATTTACTACATCATTTAATTACTATTGTATTATTATCTGTCCTTCTGTCTTTAATTACCACACTCTCATATGTATCACTTTGTTGCTATTTTTCTTGCAAATAGTTTTATTTGAAAAAGGTAATTATATGCCACTTAGTTCTTTATATTCGGTGTGCAATTATCACTAATCCTCAGTGAACCGAGTGGTTAATGATAATATCAGGAAATATTTGTTTTCTCCATTCCAAGGAAGCAAACATTGTTTAGTGATGACTCTCACATTTGTTTTCAGAGTGTCCAAATATAATGATGGGAAAATATTGAGCTCCTTTTTTATTCCAAAGGAAGAGAGCATTTTTTATCATAGACCTATGTCCAGCACTTAATGACACTTCAACAAAATGTCACACATTTATATATCATCATCATCGGCTGTCAATCACCGATACCTTTTTTCTAAGTTCCTTACCATTTAATAAGTTAGTTACTACTGGAATGCTGTTAAATGCTAATAACCGTAGAATGTATTTTAAAATGGCTTCATTAGCTACACAATGGCAAATAGTGTATTATAATTTCAAAAACAAAGCACAGTTTTTGGCTTTTTACATTTTAATATGTGTCATGGTCTTATGTAGTCAGCATTAAACATCACTTTTAATCAAATGTCATAGACACTGTATTAAATACAGATGGAATAACAATATTTCTAAAGCATAATTATATGACAAAATGTGGGTGATTAGATTTCTCAAAATAGCTAATTCTATTGATTAATTCAAAGCATATTATTGTATAAAATCTCGCATTATGCCCTACTAGGAAGCTGCAGCTCTAAGATGCTGAGAAACAGAAGCAAGTAAACCACACATAATTGTTCAGTTTACAACAATGAAGCTTTCATTTCTGTTAATCTTACAACCAATTTGCTTGAAAATTAAAATTATCAAAAAAGGACGAAACAACAGCAATTCTATTGTTTATCATTATTCTTAAAAATAGTATTAGAATTTTACAGGATTTGAAACAAAAAACCACTTTGCATACTTTTTTCAGTGTAAAAACCATTTGCCTCATTTTTTTCCCATTGCTCTATGACAAATAAAAGACAGTAAGTTCAGAAAAAAAAAAATCATAAATCACAGAATCACAGAATGATTGAGATTGAAATGGACTTCATGATAAGAGTGTGGAGCCATCCCATTCAAGTAGAACCACCTAAAACCAGTTGCCCAGCCTCATGTTCAAGTGGCATTTGGACACCTCCAAGGTGAGAGACTCCATGACCTCTCTGAACAACTCTGCCAGTGTTCAGACACCACCACACAAGTTAAAAATGTCTTCTGATGTTCAAAGGGAACCTTCTGTGCTTCAGTTTGTGCCTCTTGAGCTGTGCCTGTGTGTCACTGAAAAGAGCACATTATCTTCTTTGCACCTTCCCTTCAGTTGGTTGTATAAATTGAAAAGACCCTTCTGGAGATTTCTCCTCTCCAATCCCAGTCTCCCCTCATAAGAGAGATGCTCCAATTCCTGCTTCTTTTTACCAGCCTTTTGCTGGCGTCTTATGTCCATGCTGGACCCCCTGCTCCAGCGATACCATGGCAGAGCCAGTCTCCAGCTGCCCACAGCCCTGCTTTGCCTGGGCATGTGTCCCACTAAGCCAGGCACACCTGCAGACCTGTCTTGGTCTGGTTCCATCATGTACCCAGACCCTGTAAGGAGACTGATGCCAGGACTGGACGTGACCTGGTGCTCCCTGGCTGCCCTCCTCCTGGCGGGATGATGGATTATGGGTCTTGCCTGCCAGTCCCTGACATGATATTCCAAGGGCACATCCTCATCCCATGGAGCAGCCAACCTGTGAGGATTTCTGCAGCTGTGTTTGAGAAGTTGAGTGCTCACAACTGAGGACGTCAGTTAAAGTAAAGTTAAAATAAAGCCATCATTTGGTCTCCTTGTGTGTGTACCCTGAGGTATTTTCTGTGGAATTCTTTCCTATTAAATTCAAAGAATGACTTTTTTCCTCAGCATGGGTAGAAGGACTGTAGCTGGTACACTGCAAAACCTTTCTTAGCATTAAATGTAAATAGAAGTATTCCATGGTTTTACTCTAAGGTGATGTCAAGCTGCCTGTTAACAACAGTTTAAAAAGTAGCTACTATGTACTTGTCACGTTTTAGAAGTCAGATTTAATGCCAGGAAGTTTTTCACAAAATGTTAAGTATTGCCAGCTGTAATGAATTTCAAAAGAGCAGAATTTTGAACACATGAATTACAGTATAATAATACAGACAGACCCTAGAGTTATAACTCTAATGCTAAGTTCATATTCCCTATTTGTAATAGATGAATGCATATACCTTCTCTTAGCTGGATGCTGCTAATATAAACACATTAATATTCTGAAGCACTCCATTACTCATAGGGCAAAGATAACTCTACAAGCAAATGAAAACATCTGTATGTGGAGAAAAGATGTATACAGTGTGGTAAATGCAAAATGGCATTGCATATATTCAGTGCAATTTATACTTTATACAGGCCAAAATGTACATAAGGCATGAGGCATGTGAATGTATAAATTGAATATACACAAGTTATATATATATATATAGTTTAGATTATTTCTCTTTGTGAGAAGTTTGATGTGGATGGGTCCAGACTATGCTAAGAGGGTGAGTAACCTTCCCTCACAGATCTTTCCCTCTTCCCCTCTTCCTTCTTCAAATCCACAAGGCATACAAAGTCATGTTTGAACAGAAACTTGAAGCAGAAATTGAACAGAAACTTTAAGCACTATCTCTCAGCAATACATCAAAATGAAAAAAAAAAACAGAAATAAAAAATGGCATATAAACAATATCACCACCACTCACCCTTTAGGGTGCAAGACAGTTTTCTCTTTAGGCTTATTTTCCTAGAATTTCTCATTTGCTCTTAAAAAACAAACAAACAAACAAACAAACCCAGACAAGATACATTTGGTTTTTTTGTTTTGCAGAGATTTCATCTGGTGTCTACCTTAACTTTTTGCTCTTCTCATCAGAGTTGCTTTCACGTGCTTTATCAATATCATTATTACATTATAAAGAAAATGAAGGAAATAAAAACCATATTGAATATGTATAATGAAAAGACAGTATTGCATAGATTGAATACAGTTTTATGCAACCATTTTTCTGATTACATAAATAATATTTTACTTTGAATGATAATGCACAACCTTTAATTCCATTTCTTTTGTCTTTCAAACAAGTATATCTTTAGCTCAGTAAGACCAATCTTGTGTAGTAAGTATCATCTAATGATTCCCAATCTCATCTTCGGTGAAAAGTGATGTAACTTTTGGAAATAATTGAGCTGATGTTTTGGGTAGCTGGTCAGAAACAGTAAGCAGATCCTCCAAGAACTACCCATACCACTCCTGTCTACTGCAAAAATTAACCCTATCCTGGCTGGAAACAAGGACACCTTCATATGGTGGATTTTGTCAGTGTTGGAATTCACATCTTAAAAAAGAAATAAAATTAATGTCATAATTAAGCATCATGTCCATTTCCCATGAAAAATTTAATTCACACTCAAGAGAATCAGAGGCAAAGAACTTAATACTATGTGGGAAGAGTTTAGTAAACTTCTTTTTTCTTAACAATATTTAGTAGCATTAAAAAATCCAGTTGTAATACATTATAGATATTTTCAAGTATTTATTGTAATGTCTTTGTTCATATTGATGTGATGCAGAGAAAACTGTCAGAATTGCAAAATAAAAACAAAATACTCCCAAAGCCTTGTTTAGGTTTTGTATGAGTTTCAATGAATATTTCTGTAAGTATAAAAGTCAGTGCATAGACACAGAAAAAATAGACGAGCACAAAAAATAAAAAAGGAATAGGAACTTTGATATTCAGTAGTTAAGTTCAGACTACCTTGTTGTTTATCAGAAGATTTTCTTAGGTCCTCTGACATCCATTTTTCAGTGATGATGTGAAATGTGTTATGTTTCCTGGATGGGATGTGTTGAGTCAATGATCAAAATTTGAGAACACTTGATGTGACATGTAACATCTTGAGCTGCAGCCTACTAAATAGACTGGAAGAAAAGCTTTTATGTTTTTCTCACCTTTTATTCCCCCACTAAGGGGTCAGAAAATGCTTCTGAGTCTTAACAATATGACAGTGTTTTTTCAGAATCAATCCCAGCTACTGTGTAACAGCCACATTTCCTTTAGGGAATCAATATCTTAAGAGTTACTCAGAGCAAAAGTTAGGTCTATATTATAGGTCAAGCCACGCTGACAGGTTGACAAGGTAGAGAGTGTCATTTATCCTTTATGGCGGAACCAGAAACAGAGCTCTGTTCTGATCAATCCACTAACAGGATAAGAAAGTGTCTCAAAGTGACATGCTGTGTCCATTGAACTTAAACAGCACCAATCTGCTGTTCATTTAAACCTTGCCTTTGGCAATTTTCTGGAAATGTCTGTTGAACGCTTTAGACAGTTCTTATACTTCTTTCTGCAAGGGTCTGTCTAGAATTTTGTCCTTGGAGAAAAGTTTATATGTGCCACCACTTAAAATGAAGATCCAAATTTTACATCAAGAGGCTGTCCAATGGAAAAAGCTTTGATCAAAAAGCAACTGATGCACGTCATGTTGCTATATGAGCATAATCTTGAAACAATATACATTCATTTCAATAACTATTCAAAAGTGTGTGTGTGTGTCTGTCTCTCTGTATGAATATACCAATATTCAAATGTGAATTTTCCAGGTAAATTCAATATTATTTAATCAGATTTGATAGTACAAAGTAATCTTTAGGATCTATCATAGGTTACCTTTCTCTTTTTCATTATTTTGTTCCCGTTCCTTCTTATAAATTTATAAACCTTTGGCGACATTTGCGACACAATGAAATTAGACTTAATTTTCCTGATTCCACAGGTGATGGCTAAAGAAAAAAAACTGAAGTACCCACATTTTAACTTGACACGTTTAAAATGATTCCATTATTTTAGGTCATCAACTCCAGCTCTATAACTTCAATACTTCAAATATTCCCTGATGGCCAAAAAGCGCATGTATGTCTGCAAGTGCATGTGTGCACACAGGTTTGAGAAGAAAAGAAAGAATGTAAGAGAAAATTATCCTGCTTCTCAGACATTTCTTTGGGTAGTCATTCCCATTTTATAACCTTAGGATAACTTTTAAATTAGAAAGAAATGCTTGGGATAGCAGGATAAGAGGTTGTGGGTGTGCCTACACGATCCACCCACAGCAAACAAAACCGTCTGGAGGGCTTTTGCCAAAAACCCATCTTGTTAAACAGGAAGAAAAACATCAGCCTAAAATGAATGCTGATCATCAGCTGGACTCCACAGTAACCAGGAAATACCAAAAAGACTTTTGAAGCAAAGGAGGAAAAATCAGTCTGGTCAGAAATAGAAAAGAAGCGTGAACATTTCTAGAATGGACATAGAGACCTTGGAAAGGAAGAATCTCGGTGCTCCTTCGGTGCTGTCAGTGTTCCCAGGACATCTGACAACTGCCCAGACTTACAGTGCAACCTCCCCAAGGGTCACTGAGAGCAGCCTGGTTCCACTTAGCAGAATGACAGGACCCAAGTGTTTCATTGTGCAAAAGTAATGTTATGGTTTGCACATTCCATTATTGATACTAATCTGGAATGTATGGTTCACCGACTGTCAGTTAAATAGCCTGTCATTAATAAATTCATTAATTGCTTTGGTCAGGAGTCTGCCTTAAAGAATTCAAATTGAGTATTTTCTCCTTCCAAGGAGAATATGAGAAAATTTCTGACATTTTGCTTATCAAATAATTTGGAAATATGGGAAGTAATGTAATTTAATATAGATTGAGAAATGAGATACAAGAGTAGTTCAACTTAAGTCAAAGCAAAGTATGCAAATCAACACTGATTAGCTGAAGTCCTAAATCTTGATGGCAGGAAGCAATCATTAGGGGAGGAGAGGGTTTTAAAAAAAAAAACCATGACAGACCATTATGGACTGCTTCAATCTTACCTGCTAAACAAGATATCTTTTACTTTAGGTCTGGCACATGAAGCTCTAAGTCTAACACTTGCTTGATCAGAGATTTTTCACGAAACCCACTAAAAAGTGGAGAAAAAGAAGAGTTTTTCCTCAATATCTATCTGATATATCTATTTGATATATATTCTATGTCTCAGCAAAGACACTGCACTAGAATGGACTGCCCAGGGAAGTGGTGGGGTCACCATCCCATCACCAACGACTGGATATGGCACTAAGTGTTATGGTCCAATTGACAAGGCAGAGGTCAGTGAAAGGCTGGACTCAGTGATCTTGGGAGACCTTTTCCAACCTGAATGACTCTGGGAATCTGGGATATCAGGAAGGACATTTAGCATAAAATCCTAGGGCTGAACTTTTTCTAACTTTAATTCTGCTGTGGAATAAAGATATTCACGAGACCATTCTACCCAACACCTTTACATAAGAACACACTTTCAGCAGTACGGCTTCAGAACCTGGTATCCTCTATAGGGTTGCTTTCTCAATGTCTTCACAGTTATTCTTCTTCCTCCACCTTCCCATAAAGTAATTATTTGATGGGATCTACACTAATGCCATTTTTAGAGTTAATGCTTTAATGTCTTGTTAATGCATGTAAAAAATACAGTAAAAGCATACAAAGGAGAACACAGCATATATAAGAATATTGATTTATTGATTTAATCATCATGTGGATTTATTCCTACTGACTATAATGACAGCCTTAGTGTTCATCTGCCTTTAGTCATACTAATTATTTTTGAGTTCTATTATGCAAATTCAGGCTGTTTTAACACTGAATTTTTTTTCTGTTATCTCCATCAATCCTTTTGTCAAAGGCAAGTGTGGGATCAGTAAAAATACTACTGGTAATAATGATGGGAAAAAATAAAACAAAATGGAAAACTTTCCCAAGCATCAAAAATATCTATTTAGAATCTGGACACCAGCTTGTGTTTGTGCTTAACTGGACTATTACATTCATTCTGAGACTTACTATAGTTTCACTCACCTTCCTTTGAGTTTTTGAGCAACTGAATGAAAGTGCAGTTGTGCAAAGATTATAATTTTTCATGTGTGAAAACAGAACATTCCCAGGAAAACACAGAATTATTTCTCTTCTATGTATATAAGGATAAACACAGATATATGCATCTAGCATGCATTAAACAGGTTCATGATCTGAGCAAGAACCTGCTCAGAACTTTAAACTCCTGTTCCTCCTGACTTAAAAGAGTGAAATATTTCTTGATACTTATCTGGTATTTTGCCCATATTTAACTAGAGGCATGTACAGAATTTACTATTCTTCATTTAAAATATCAGTTTTCTTTATACTTGAAAATATTTATTTTTTAAATGTTGTTGCTGAGCTAATTACTAAGAGATTATTAGCTTTGGGTGGGTCACTGTAGGTTTTTCTTGATTTCTCCATTACATAAGCATGTTATCACAGGAAAGGATGAACACAATAAAGATCCAGTGCTAATATTATTCTTGTTGTTATTTCTTTTATATGTATATCAACTCCCACAAATTTTGTGGATCTGTTTGTGAAGTGAAATTAAAAAGCCTTATTTGACATAAAATTAATTCATATAATTTCATTGACTGAAATTTTATTCTTCAGATCATACTGAGAAACAGTTTTACCATTAACATTATGTGAAGAAAATGCTAACTTCTTCAGAAAACTCAGTTATTACCTCTTATCTTTGTAAATGGAACTGTTTTGAAGATGAACTAACAAAACTACTGTTTTCTTATTCCTCTCTCTCTCTTTCTTTTTTTCTTTCTTTTTCTCCCCTGATTTTTATGAATAAAACTGGGAATTTGTTTAGGAGACAACCAAGGTAAATTGATTGTCTTTTCTGCTGGAAGTTTATTTCACAGTTTATAATCCAGGACAGTACAGGGGAAGAGGCTTACATTGACTGTACATTCATGTATGTATTTTGTATAAACTCTTTGGTGAATCAGCATTTTCAAAACCAACTAATTAATTTGTCAAGAGCATTTGGACAAGATTTTAAAATAATATTTTTTTTTAATTACTAAAAATTGTTTTTACATTTGAAATTTTGCACTTGTAGAAAAGATTTAAAAAGTGTATGGATTATCCTGTAAAAAAGATTAAAACAGCAACTTGGAAAATCTTTTCCAAAAAATGAAGTCATTCTTTCATAATAGCACAGAGATAAGCATTGTAAGAACACAGTAAAGACATTTAAAACTTTAACAAGTAAGGGTCATATATTCAAAACTTGTGTCTTCTAATTCCCGAGTGGAGGGACATTTTAAATTCAGTCCCACCAACAATTACAAATCTGGTGTAAGTACCCATGAGGGAAAAGCTAACATTTCAATACGCTCAATGTAATTAGACAAAATTGCCTTTTACTGCAATTCATAGGGAGAAATTGTTCCCTCAAATACAGACAATAGTTTGCCAGACTGCTTGGTATAACTATCATTGTTAATTTCTGGATATTAAGAGACATATGGACTGTACTGCTGAGAGAAGTCAGATAAACTTATAGAAGGGGTCTGGGGCATATTTAAGGACATTGAAAGGGCAAGATATTGCAAGTAAATTCTGCAATAAAAATTTATTCAGTTCAACCTTTATTCTTTGTTGTCCCAAAACGCTTATTTTGTCTTTATTAGGTAGTTAAATATGTAGAAAAATATAAACTATAAATCACCTTGGGAACCATACACCAAAACTGGAGTCATTAAAAAATAGACACTAATTGTCTTTCAGCTAATTTTTATGTGTGAGCCTGACTGCAGATGATGCCTGGAAGTGGCTACCTGAAAACAGAGGCTAGACAAGAGTAAGAGAATAAAAGTAGGTATTTATTTGAAGGGCCTTCAAAGGTACACCTTGGGCTGTCAAAAGGCTGCACCCAAGATGGACCCCAGGTCATGGGTTCTTCACACTTTTATAAGTTTGGTCCATTTGCATATCAGGGTTAATTCTCCAACTGTAACTTCAGTTAATGATGTAATTACCCAAGTTTGCCCCTCCTCTTCAAAGGCTTTTAGTTTACACGTTTTGAGGCCTGGGACAACAAGGTGTCCTTGAAGAGCAAACCTAGAGAGGCTTTGTTATGCCTAATCAGCATGAGAGAACAGTTGTCAACAGGCCACACGAAACTTCAGTTATACACTAGGCAGTACAGGATTTGAAAAATATAAAAGTTAAAACCTAAGACATCAGAGACACTGCATGGAATTCCAGAAATGATGTTTCACTCATATGAGGAAGCATGTTTTGTTTTCCATGAAGCAAGGAATTGCTTTCTTGAGCAAAAGATGGATATCTGAGGAAAGTAGAATTAAATCTTAGTTGCTCACACATATAATGATCAAGTTTATTTAATCAAGTGGTCCAAAGCCAGCACTTCAGGCTTTGGCTAGAATGCTTTCTATATCCCAGTAAACAGGACAAGATTCTTTCTCTTCTAAAAAATTTATCTCAGAAACTATTTTGTCCCTGCTCTGTCAGTCGTGTCATGAATAGTGTGTAAATATACAGTGAAATAGAGTACTAGAATAAAAAAGAACTCATAAGGCCTAATTCAGATTCCCCCTGAAATGAGCTGGAAGACAGCCTACAATATCAGCTGGAAAATATGCTTCTAAAGAGGACTAGAATCATTAGGATTAAATGTTTATAGTGGTTATTGCTAAGGGATTTTTTGCTAAAGACACCTCAAACCCCTACCTGACAGACAGGATTTTCAATGCTTTTGAGAAGATGTTTCATCATGCTAATCATTATCTTTACTGTATTAGGAAAAATAAGTATGTCCCATTTTAACTCAAAGAAACTCAGCTACAACCTAGAACTTTCGTGGGTAACCTAGAAACCAAGAATAAGTACTTTTCAGAAAAGCAGGAAAATATCATACTATTAAAATTAAAAATACAGGTTTTATTTAAAAATTTTGGACTGTAAATGAATAGCTTAACTATTTTATCAATTTTTCTTAACCTGCAGTATAGATTTAGTATAAATGCTAAACTTCAGGGATAAGATGTTTCTTATATTTGTATCCAATTATTTTTAAACGTGTATTACAAATAAACCAGGAAAAAAAAAAACAACAACAAAACAACCCAACTACAAAATAAAGAAATAAAAAACCCAAACAAAACCCATGTCACCAAGAAAATAAATGTATAGTACCATCGAGAAAAAAAGGAATGATTGTGAACTAAGTGAAACTTTGCAGCAGTATAAAACTGAGGAAATATATTTCAGTTAATAAGTTACGCACCTAAAACTTTCGTTACAACTTTCCCGCAATAAGCAAAGAATATTAAAAAGAATTAGTGAAAAATGCTCTAAAGGAGTTGCAAAAGGGAGCTTGGCTCTTCTAAAATACTCTATCTATCGAGTTACCTTTATATGAAAAAAATTAAAGTCATTCTAAAAACCCTATAAAAACCCTACTCTACACTTTCTATATTTTTCTATACTTCCTGTTGAAGTCTGACACTGAACAGTGAAAAAAAAAAACTTACCAAAAAGTACTCTGGTAAAACCATTACCACTTTATGATTGAAAAAAAGTTGGTAAGTGATGCAATTTGTAAGGAATAGATGACCATCAAACTTCCTATGAATTTTAGCTATGGATAGGGAAAAAACTATTCTGTAATATAACATATGATATTCTAGAAAGCATATGTATGAGCTCATTTTTCCTAAGAGGCTTTAATTTGATGCAACTTTTTATCTGAAGATACATTGATGCTGCGATTTTTTTATATTTATCAATAATTTCTTTTTCTTCTCTCCAACCATTTTGTCCTGTCAAAAATTATTAAGATTTAGGTCCTACAGTGTGTGAATGTTTGCAGTGTATGCCACAAAGTTCTGAAAATAGCCATATCCGTGATGTTTGACCAGAATATTCTATTTCCTGAATTCTTATTTTAATTTTGACCTCCATTTTGACTTGTATTGTTTTGTCATCTTTTGTGTGGTGAATAATGGCAACCCTTATCAGGAGACATATCAAAAGCTTTCCTGTTTCCTTCTCCTCCGTTTCGGATAGATTGAATTGAGTGGGTTTGTGGATAGAGAAGTAAGTGGTCGTTACTTTTTCTGAGTGAATAAACAAGTAAATACTAAGTGAGTCTTGAAGCACTCTCCATTCCCACTATATTTACATCTAAAACGCAAGCTAGAAATGTGGTATGTCATAAAAAGGTATGGTGCAGTCATTCTTCCCATTTTATAAGTATGTCTCAGAGGTATTTATGGGGGAAATATATTTAAAAGAATATATGTGCTAGTGGTACAAATAGTTTTAGGGGATATTCCACGACTCTGGGACTTGAACAGACCTTGCCTGGTCTTTTTCCATTCCTACAAGCACTTTTCCATGCAATTCCTAGGCATGGTTCCATAGTTACTGTGGGTCAGAGACATTTATCAAAATCTAATATTGATGCATCTACTGACGGTCTCTGTCTCAGCATGTTTACCAGTATGGAAATCAATTATTATGTGACCACAGTCAGAGAACAGGCTCAAGGCACTTTCAATTTAATGGAGCAGGAATAACTCATGCAACCCTCTTCCTCTTCAGGCTTCTCCAGGCAGAATCTTAACATTCATTTCATTTTAAAAATGATGCTGTAGCACAGAGGAAATAGATGCAATATTTCATAGAATTGTATTCAGCCAAAAGTTATCTTTACCTCCACTATTTCTAATCCAATTGATAATAAAATTTCCTTCCACAACACCAGATGCTTAGTGAGAATTATGTATCAATTAATATTCTTTTCCACTGAAATAAGTCAGATTTACCTCATCTACCTTTACATTTTTATAATGCAGACATCTACATCTCAGATTGTCAGGCAGAGGTTTTACTCATTGAATAAAAAGAGGCACTTCTATAACATGTTTTATCTCATTGTAGTATAGATACCTAAAAGGGTTAGAAGAACTTTGTTTCGGAAGTAATACATATCCCCTTGAATTATATAGTGAATCTGGTTGCTGAATCAAGATGAAGATATGTGCACAGCTGAAACTGGGAAGGCCTTAGAAACAACTTAATTCTACATAAAAACATCCTGACAGAATCCTTAGCTCAGGTCTCTTATTTGAGTCTTTGCATTTAATTGATCTCACTTTAATTTTGCTTTTTTCAAAAATAAATAGGAAGCCCCAGCATAGCATGCTGTCTTTAGCAGAGGCATGTTAGGACTAAATGTAGCAACTTTCCAATTATGTGATCAGTTTATAAGAACTTCTTTTGATCCATAATGCTGAATCAGCAAAAGAATAACTAATGGAAAATAAAGTTAATATTTATATTGTATGTCTCTTGAATATAAAAGACTCTTCTATGAATCAACATTTCAATGTACTTAATGTAATTTTTTTCCCAGTAATTTCCTTTATTGCATCATACATATGTCAATTTGAAAAGCTTCCTTTTTTAATTGATAAGGGTTCTTTTAATCCATTCATTTTACAGTGTCTTCTCATACTTGGATGACACAAATTTTTTAAAAACTGTCTGGAAAGAAAGGACCAGATAGATGCCCACACACTCATGTAAATCACTGCTATGTCTGCCAAAAAAAAAAAAAAAAAAGTCCATTACTGTTTCTCCATATTCTTACATCATCCTGACCTGATTTGCCTTTCTGCTAGTGCTCATGAGAATCCTCTGCTTTGTGTTAAATAGGATTTCAATTGCAGAGAAAAAGAGAGTTGGCATTTTAAATGAGAGTCAGGCCCTCTCTATCCATGTCATTGTGACAAATTTTCATAGGAACGTTACAGATACACAACCAGTGATTAGCTCCATTGCTATGCACTCCTGTATCTCTGCAACAGAGAGCGATCATCAAATTCACATTATCTGGGAACTTGGGAGTTAGCAGAAGCTGACCATGCCAGCTGGAAGAGGCTTAAAACATGTGTTATGCTATTAAGTGGTATTACGATGTACCAATAATGGATTACAAAAATCTCTTACAGACCTTGTTACTCAAAGTATAGATGTACTGTGCACATTGCACAGCCATGGCAATGCGGTTTGCTGAAAGAAAAATGATGAATTGGTATAGCATACAATTATGCAGAGTTGAAACTGGATGGAATCAATTTACTCAACAAAAATAAATGCATAAAAATTATAATAAGGACTGGACTGATAACACTATAATTTTAGAATGTGTTTTGGGGTGGTTTGTCTCATGCTTTACCTAAAATGCATTTTCACTTCTGGCATTGATATGGGTCCCACAAATGACTGTTGCATTGTGGCTGCACCTAAGACAATTTATTTAAGGACACCTCAGCATGTATGAAAGAAATCATCATCAAAAACCATAATAAAGTCCTCCAATTTAACTTAGGAAACAGGGATGAAAATTATTGACTCTAGAAATTTTGAGATCTTTCATCCTGCAATTGTTTTAAACTGGTTTTTGTTGGCATTCTGGTTTCATACCACTATGGATAACTAAATTTCTAAATAGACAAAAAAATTCTCTTCTCAGGTTAGCATCCATCCAACACTGTTACACTGGTAGAAATAACAAGACTCATTGCAGTGTAGTTAAATAAATTATAGTTTATAAATGTCATATTTATCCATCCATCTATATATTTATCCATATTTATCCATATTTATCCATCCATCTATATCCAGCCCTGATACACCTGTCATTTTAGTTTTCAATTTTCACAGGTAGCTAATGGCAATAATGAGATTTTCTTCAGGAAAAGCAAGTATCTGTGCTGTAATTTGTACCATTCTACATATTCATAAATGAACTAGATGTTAGCAGCAAGTGCAAAAAAAATTGCTGACAGTATGGAGTCAGTCTAGATAATGAGGACATACAGCCAGACCATGCAGAACTGCAGAAAGACCAGAAATAGAGTTTGTGACATCAAGAAAGTTGCAGCAGCATGGAAAATTAATTTTAATGGAGACAAGTATAAAGTGATTGGGAAAAAAGCAAACATATAACATATGCTCCCTGCACTGGCTATTATCTTCAAGGTAAGACCTTGTAGTAAAGAAAAACTGGCACCTGTTCAGTAGTGGTCAAAAAATAAAGGCAAATGTGTAAATTCCTGTTTCAAACACATCTTGAATATGGCCATGAAGAAAGATGTTTGAAGTCACAAAACAATTCTCACTTGAGGTATGAGTGCTAAAAGTTCCCTGATTGGAAAGAGCTAAGTGAGGAGAATAACAAAGAAATCTACAATTCTAAGTCTGATGAAAAGACAATACAGATAAGTGAACAGTTCATTCTAATATATTAAATAAGGAACATCAAATTAAACTGATAGCATCTAAGTGGAGAACTGAAAGCTGAATCTTTCCAGAAAACAGGACTCAGTGCCAAAGACTCACTGTAAAATGCTTAAAGCTTATATCCATTCAAGGTTTAACAACAAGAAATGGAATCCATATAGGATAACTGGATTCATAAGCAAATCCATTGAAGACAACAAAGGTGCAAATAACTCTGACCTAGAAGAGTGATTAAGAAAATAGTTGTGTTTGTATGTCACGTTATCAGTTCTTTGTGTGGGTCCTTTCACAACAAGCTAACACAAAGCTGGATTGCAAGTCTAATACAATATAGGTGCCCTCGTACTTATCTGCATTCAGTTCTTGCATAAATTCATAGAGGAAAAAATATTCTACCAAGATGAAGTCACCACCTCTGAATCACTGAGTGTCTGAAGCATGATTTACAACACCTTGAGAGAATGCTGTTCAATACTGTTCCTCATCTTCTCCATCCTGGTGATCTTTCCAGCACTTTGTGCTGCTCACCCTCCTGGTCAGAATTCTGGTCATTGTGGATCTTTCATCTGAAAGTTCAATATATATTTTTTTTAATGTTTGTAAAAAATGAAAAAGATGTGAGATAATGGAATAAAAAATGGAAGAATAAATCACATTTTATATAGGTACACAAATTCAAGAGTTCAGAAGATTGATCACTGTTCCTGGAAGACAGGAAGTTATTGCAGCCAATGAGAAATTTTATGTCCTCTGTGTTTTGAAGAGTTTGTATTTTGGATAATCTTATGTAATGAGTAGTCATTGTTATAGTCTTGTACTTCCAGACAGTCAATGCAAATCTTCCCCAAAAAAATTCTATTTAAGAACAGGAAGGATTCTAAAGACTTCTTTATTAGTTTCATTTTGTCTTCCAAATTGCTGCAGGAGATACAAATTCAGTTTATTGAAGCCCTGCAATTTTGGGGACTAAAATTGCAGAGAACAGTTATAATTTTAAGATGGGAAAAGTGATGTCATTGGTTACATTCAAAGTATTTATCCTGTGGCAATGTTAATTTAAAATTGCACACACACACACACACACACAAACACAAACACACATATTTATAAAAGAAAAATGGAAATAAGAAATAAAGGAAGTAAATAGAATCTGTCACTAATGACTACATTTTTTATAGAATCATAGAATGATAAGGTTGAAAAGGACCTTAAAGATCAACTAGATCCAATCCCCTTGCTATGGGCTGGGAACCTTCCAGCAGATCAGCTTACTAAGAGGCCCAGCCTGGTCTCAAACATTTCCAGAAGTGGGGGATCCACAAACTCTCTGGGCAACAGTGCCTCATGACTGTCGCCGTGAAAATGTTTTTCCTAATACCTAATTTAAGCCTACTCTGCTTTAGGTTGCAGCTGTTTCTCCTTGTCTCATCACTAACTGCCCTTGTAAAAAGTCCATCTCTCTTGTAAGTTCCCTTTAGGTGCTGGAAGGCTGCTGTAAGATCTCCCCAAAGCCTTCTCCTTTCACATCTGATTTTTGTTCATTATGAGTATCTGAGAAGTTTCTATTGGCAGATTTTCAAATGTATCTTTTAGAGACATTTATTCTTCAGTGATATCTGATTTTATGCAGTTGAATGTAAAAAAAAATATTTAGGCAACAATACTATACATGTTCACATTTTAATCAGTGAGAGAGGTACCTTCAGAGAGTGGGTCTGAGATGAGGCACCTGAAGTAAGTGTCAAAATAATTTGGAATGGTCTCTACTGGCAATGAAGAAAGTTCTGATAACTGTGTGGAAAAGATGCTCAGTGTGTAGACAGATAAAGTTAAGTACACTTAAAAATCTTTGGGGAAGGCCAGACAAAAAGTTCTTTCTCCATTAGTGCTACTTTAAAATCAGAACCATATGAATCTTTGTGACATAAACTATTAGCTTTCTATTCAATTATGAATATGCTTCATTTTCCAAACATCAGCCTGAGATTAGTTCCCTTTATTGTTTAGTCCTGTCTCTTTCTATTGCAGACAATAACCTCATGAAATAGCTTTCATAAAACCATTATGTTTTTTCTAAAAACTGTTAGTATTCTCTTAAGCCCACTGTTTCCTTTGGGTGGCTGCTCCAGAATTTCACTTGTGTCATGGTTAAATAATTGCTTTTAAGTTGCAGTGTATTTGAGATGATGCATAGTTGGTACCCACTGTGTTCTAGAATGAAAATGTTTACCCTTTAGGTGCTGGTGCTTGTTTAAATGTAGATGTATTTGTAGATGCATTTCTAAACAGCAAATATATTAACTCTGACTCTGTCTGTATTGTTAAATACATCCATTCCAGGGCATCAACTTTTTACTTGTGGCCAGAAAGAATACAAACAGGTACGTCCAGAAATTTCAGAGCAAGAGTACTGTAGAGCATTAGGTTCGGTGTTCTGCTGCTGTGACTCTAGAAAACTATGTAGTTTTGCTACATAGGCTGTTTCAGGGATTTTTTTACTTAAAATTTATTCAGAGAGTTTGAGACCATAATAAAAAAGGCTACACTATAAAAACCTGATATATAAAACTGAGTATAAATATTGCTAGTGTTGTGGTGCAAAGCCTTCTGATAGATTTTCTGACAAAAAGAAAGGTCAAATGGTACCTGATTCTGTGTTGACCATACTGACGTTTAAAAGTAGATACAGGAATGAACTGTCTCCAGAAAAATGGCGAGGCTTTGTTGAAAAATATTAGTTGGAGAATTCCAAATTAGAGTCAAGGAGCTAAGCTGGTCCAGGATCAGCTGCTGGAGTTTTCCCCTAGTGAGTTTTACTTGAGAGAGTCAAATAGTATTCTGAGTTGGAAGGGAACCACTAGGATCACCAAAGTCCAACTCCTGGCCCTGGACAGCCATGTGCCCGAGACCATGGTCCAAATGCTTCTTGAAACCTCCCCAGCACAACTTCAGGCCATTTCCTCAGGTCCTGTCACTGGTCATGAGAGTGAAGAGATCAGTGTTTGACCCTCCTCTTCCCCTTGTCAGGAAGTTGTACACTGCAATGAGGTCTCCCCTCAGTTTTCTCCCCTCTTCTCCAGGCTGAAGAAGCCAACTGACTTCAACTGCTCTTCATATGGCTTCCCCTCAAGGTTCTTCACTGTCTTAGTTGCCCTCGTTTGGATACTCTCTAATAGCTTTATAACTTTTTCATATTGTGGCATCCAAAACCTCACACAGGGCTCAAAGTGAGGCCACCCCGTGCCAAGCAGAGCAGGAAAATCCCCTCCCTCGCCCAACTGGTGCTGCCATGCCTGATGCACCCTAGGACACAGTTCTGGCTGCCAGGGAACTGCTGACTCATATTAAATTTGCCATCAACCAGGACCCCCAGGTCCCTTTTCTCAGTGCTGCTCTCCAGCATGTCATTACTCAGTGTGTATGTATGTCCAGGGTTGCCCCGTCCCAGGTGCAGAATCCAGCACTTACCCTTGTCAAACTTGATATGGGTGGTAATTACCCATCTCTCTAATTTGTCGAGGTCTCTCTGCAGGGCCTCCCTGCCCTCAAGGGAGTCAACAGGTCCTCCCAGTTTTTATTGTTTGCAAACTTTCTCAGTATCCCTTACAGTCCTGTGTCCGAGACATTTATGAAGATGTTGAAGAGCACAGGGCTGAGGATGGAGCCCTGAGGAACACCACTAGCGACAGTCTCATGTCACCCCATTCACTGTTGCCCTTTGTACCCAACCCAAGAGCTGGTTGCTCACCCAGCATATGACGTGTTTATTCAGCTGCCTGCTGGACATTTTGTCCAGAAGGATCCTGTGAGAGATAGCATTGAAAGCTTTACTGAAAATTGAAAAGATTACATCAACTAACTTCCCTTGATCAACTAGGTGGGTTCCCTTGTCATAAAAGGAAATCAGGTTCAAGAAGCAGGACTTCTCCTGAATGAAGCCATGCTGGCTGTGATCTATGATTACAGTGTCCTCCAGGTGTTTTTTAATGGCTCCCAGAATAATTTTCTCCATAATTTTACCATCACTGAAGTGAGACTGGCAGACCTGTATCCAATGCTATCTGTCTTGCCTCTTTTGACAATTGGGGCAACAATTACCTAACTTCCAGTCAACTGGACCTCTCCAGATTTCCAAGACTATTCAAAAATCACTGAGAGATACCTCATTAGGACATTAGCCAGCTCTATGTATTTTCAGGTGAGTCCTATCAGGACTCAAATTTATAGGGATCCATCTGGAGCAGCAGATCCACACAAGGTCAACTGGGGGCTTATCATTCTCACCAGTCATGGTCATCCAGCTCAGGGCACTGAGACCCCCTTAGACTGTCATGTGTGGAGAAGATGGAGACAAAGAATGTGCTCAAAATCTCCACCTTGTCCCTGCCCTGTTTCTGAGGTGACAATCCTCATTCTATAACAGGCCAGTGTAATTTCGGCTAGGTTGCTAAGGCACTATGCATCATTTTTGAAAAATCATGGCAGAAAGGAAGTCTGAGGGAATCTTCATTTGCTAAGCACATTGTGATAAGCTAGTTTCTTTTGCAAATTAAAATTTATATTTATTTATTTATTTATTTATTTAATTGTTTAATTCTACATAGTAGCCCATGGTTCTTTCTCGCTTTGGGTAATTATATCTGTACACTGACTCTAATTGAGGTCTCGCTGATGTCTTGCACAAAGGTACTACTATTTCTACTTAGCTGGAAGTATTTTGGTTACTGATTTGGGGGACTATAGTTGCTGTTTTTACAGCTTTATTCCATTATTGATTTACTATCATCCTTATAAACAGATATATACCTGGGCATTTTAAAATTAATTTCTTGTTTCCAGCTGAGAAAATTCCAGCTTGTTTGCAGGCCCAAGACTGTCCTACAGATTCTTGTTCTGAGTGTATAAATGAATGGGTTTTCACTTTGTTCTCATAAATTCCCCCACGCCCTATTACTTCACTCTCTAAGGCTATTCATTTATTTATGTGTCATATTTCACTGCTCCCCTCTATTCAAAATGACTGCCAACTTTGTGATATCATCTAATTTCATTACCTCACTTTAACCTTTTAGCCAAGGTCAGAATCCAAGATTGAGATACAGTGACTGTTCCCAATCCTCAATAAATTCCAAATATGACTTCTCCACAGTCTAATATTTTCTCTTTAATACAACAAAACGTCTATTGTCATGTGATACTTTATGCTTTATGTAAGCTCACATCATGTGTGTTTGATTCCTCAAGGATTTAATAGTTCTTCCTTAAATATTTGTTTTAAAAACTTACATGATTTAAGGACAAGAAAATTCAGGCGTATATATGTATATATATTTCGATTTTTGTTGTCTTTATACATATCAATATTTAACAAATCACTTTTCAGATTTATTCATACAGTGTGATGCATTGGTTCTCCAGAGTTCTCTAAGGGAGATTATCGTGCTTTTCTGTCATAGATGCATTTTTTTTTTTAGATTCATTGTTTTCAATTTGCATATCATTGTTTTATATCACCAGTCCAGGGCACAATCCTGTCTGGTTTCTTTGTCAAATATGACAAAAATATTAAGAAATTGTTATACACATAGTTTTGAGCAGTAGTCAAAGTATATTTAGTCAACATTTTACTCACAAAATACAGTACTTGTTTTTCTGGGTGCCTGTTTTTCAAAACAACTTCAACAGATTATTCTATACATTTATACCTTGTGCATCACTGTTTAGCCTTTACCAAACTTTTATGACCAACTTAGAAACTCCATTTATTTATAATTGAAATCACAGCTCAAGTTGTATATCAGTGTATGATTGCACCATCTTAATTTATGTTTTCTCACAATGCTGTAACTATTTGTCCCTAAGGGGAAGGGGTTAGGGTTCTCAAACACCACTTCCACGCAGAGTAACTGAATGGTGCTGCTTTCTCCACCTGAAGTTAGCATTCTGTTACTTTTTAACTTCTAGTATCTGAAAGAAATTGAGTCTTTTGATGTAGTCCCAGGTTGCTTACTCCAATGCAAAACCAAAGCCCCTCAGGTCTCAATAGAAATGCTGAAAACCCAATAACTTAGCAAGAATTATGAGGAGATATCAAGTGAAGGATCTATTTTTAAACTCACCATGCAAATAACTCAAATTTCTTCCAAATCCTAATTTCAAAAACCTGTATAAGATTTTTGCCTTTATATCTTGGGCAGCTTCTAATAAAGAATAGAACACTGAAATTTCAGGATGCTAAATTTTCTGTACCATGTGCTGATCAGATAAAATCACGGTACTAGAATCACAACTTTTTTTGACTATCACTCCCTAATAAGGATGCTTGTGATTGACAAAAGATATTCTCTTTTCCATATTCTGTATAGGAAGATAAAATGCTTCATTTTCCATTTTTTATTATATACTAGAATTTTTCTTTGCATTCCTTAAAAAAATGTGCTGCACTCTATTATATAAGACCTAATGATAATATATGCATACTAATCTACAAATGACTGTGATAATGCTGATGGTGAATGTCATAAGAAAATATTAAAACTAGTAAAATATACTAAACCAAACTAAGCAAAATGTTCATAAGCATAGCAAATTCAGTGATTAATAGTCAGCAGGATTCTAGCTTTCTATGTCACCACTTGGATTTTATGTGGTGTTACTAAGCAACAAAGGTTACTCTTCAGCAACGCTTAGATGCAGTATTTGCAGCTTTAAGCAAATCAGCTACTAAGTGAACAGTATTTTTGTGTAATATGTTTGCCGGTGATAGATAAGCAGTACAAGCAAATCAAATATATGCTAATTTATCTTATATAGTGTAATTATAACAAGTCTCCTTTTAGTTGGTTAATGGGCTTTTCGAATGTACATCTCTGTATTATAATTTATCTTACTGTGAAGGTTCTTGGTAACAGGAGCAATTCAGGCAACATTGTAGTTTTTCTTCCAAGCTCCAAATAGTATTTATAGAAATGTACTAGAAGTGGCTATTAAAGCTGTTATATTGACATCAAGATAAGAATAGCCCACATAAAAATATTGGAGTCAGAGCATCTTTTTATTGCTTTTACGTAACAATTATTTTAAAAAACAGAATCCCAAAAGACATTGTAAATCACTTTTTAATTTTATCTTCTACTTCTCCCTGCTGTACTAACAGAGAATACTAGACAAAGTAACATGACAGGTTGTTGAACGATCCATCAGTTCTGCTGCTTTTGATATGCTGGTTGTTTTAAAAGTGAAAAGAGCTACCCAAAGAAAGCTTCCTTATTCCAGGCAACATAGACTGTAAAACAACAATTTGCATCAGCTACTTGCTAATAGAGCAAAGTTTGCTTCAGATAAAACATGATTTCTTTAAAGTTGAAAGGTCATAGAGGTGAACATTTTCTATTAATCTGTATGCCACCATATGGATGGTTTTGGTCTCATATTGTAATGATCCTGCAGAGTTAATTGTGGAATTCCCTTTAAAAAACCCTCCCTATATATAGAGTTTAAAACTGTATCAATTTAAATTCTATTCTGTGATAGATTCTATGAAATGCCTAATAGCTGAAAAAACCGGGACAAGAACAAGAAGACCTGAGGAATAAAGAAGTTCTATGTGCCATGCTTACGTGTAAAAATGGTAAACTTACTTAGTCTGCTTTTGGAAGTTATGTTTTTTCATAGATAGTATACGAAGGATAGTAATTGTATCGCTGCTATTGTTGTTATGCTAATTTTTTAGAGAATTTCTCATTAAAAAATTTCTTGTTGTCTTTTCCATCCTGATATAATTTAAATCTACGTTGTTTTAGAGAAAGAGGGAAAAGGGAAGGAGTGCAGAAGAATACAGTTAGATAGTATTTGCATACAGACGTCCATCCATGAAGCTCAAAATCCAAGCCTTTAAAATATTGTCCCATGAGAATCCTGATGTAGCCCTTCAAGTACTGTAGACAGTAAGATTGTACTTGAACATGTTAGTGAATATAATCTATTTCCTACTTAAAGGTTATGTTGCTGGTTTGTATTTTTATGGCGGTACTTAGGGATGTCATTTGTGTCCTTCTTGCTCCTGAGGCTGTGTGATGCAATTTATTGCAGAAGAGAGAGACTATTGCAGAGATATAGCAAACCAACAAGCTAAAATAAAAAAAAAAGTGAGGAGGGAAATACTAAGATCTGCAAATATTTAGATTACAAAGGCACTCTAAATTAGGAGTCAAGAAACTCTGTAAATGACTGAACCTTTAGGGGCAAGGTAGCTTATGTGTAGTTTTGGCAGAGTGTTAGCTTGATGGCTTATTTTCTTGCACAGGCCTATCTCATTTTATTGAGAGGCAGAGCCTCTAATCACATTATAAAAACTACAAATAGTTTAATGCAATTTTCTAAGCGCAGTGGAAATAAGGTTGGTATGGTTTTATTGGAATAAAAAGGTTTTCAAGCTCATATTCTGAAACCCATATTCTGAAATATGGAGCCCTTCACATAACTTGTGTATGCACTACCTGTTAATTTAATATATGCAGGAAATTACTGACAAAGGATCTAATCTCAATCCCAGTGGATCTGATGAAATTTTTGTTGTTCTGAGCATTCTCAGTCTCCAAAAAATACCTTGGGCTTTAAATATTGCATTAACATCACCATTTGGATGCTTACATTTTTGCAGCCCTGGAAATATTTGACAAGCTGTGGTCAATTAACACAAAGAAATCCCAATAATTTTTTTTTCCTCCTCAAGTAATAAATCATATTTAAAAAAATATTTTTCTAGTATTATATCTCCCTCTACTGGTAAAATATTATTTTCCTTATGATTGATTTTGAAAGCAGACCATAATTAAAAAGGAATGCAACAAAAAATTAAATGACTACTTTAAAAGACTACTTTAAAGAGAAAAATAATAATTAGGTCTAAATATTGTTTCAAAATTGGGTAAAGCAGGAAGTTCAGAAAAGGGTTACTGATTTATTCAAGGGAGATTGATCTACAGGGAAAATAGAATGATATTTTCAGTACAGGGGTCAACTGGAGTTTTCACAGTAATTTCTCATAAATCCAGAACAAAAAATATGTAAATATGTTAGTAGCCTGAAAAGGTTAATAGTCTATTACAAGAAAGGAAAATAACAGGAAGCACAGGTTGTCCCCTGGTGCCCCCTAACAATGTGAAACAATTAAAGCTTTTGAAATAATATTAGAAGTAATGATTATTAAAAAGAAATTATTGCTGTAAATATAGGTAACATTCACCCCTCTGTCAAAACGATTAGAAAACCTCTAAACCAGTGCAATATGGATAATAAGTATAGTAAATATGTATTCAGTAAAAACACCCTCAACATTCTGAAACAGATTTAAATGGAACAGATCAAGAATACCTTGTCCATTATTGACTAGTAACATTGGACTTGGGAAGGAGTTTTCATTTTCCCTAGGTTTTTGCTACAGTTCCCCAAACACACACAAGGGAAAGACTGTAGTGCAGGCCTCCTCCTTCTTTAGAACAAAGACGAACTCATTTTCCGTATAAATTTTCCAGCTAAATCACTGGAAACTAAGTACCTGAAATCCTGACTAAGGTTTTCTTAGGATTTGCAGCATAGAGACTGCTTGTCTTGGGGTGACTTTGTGACGTTGTATCCCCTATCGTGACTCAGGCAACAGATTTGCCCGTGTTTTAAAGCACAGCTAGAGGAGTTGGTTGGGTCACCATCTAGCTTAAATATAATATCTTCAGGATGACAGAACTCACTCCGAGGCCAGTAAGTTTCATTTCTTCAACACAAATAAATATTTCTCCCTCCCAGGAGAGTGCTGTAAAAAGCAGAAACCAGGCAGAACAATGATCCAAGTTACATTTTAGGTGAATGTGTGATTTTGCAATTTTGAGTGAAGTATTTTGGTCATCACAGTGCATGAACTAAACATTTTGTGACAGAATGCTCTCATTCTTCAAAATCTCCCTCTTTCATGGTAGGGAAGATGTTATGAAGATGATGGCATTTTTGAGGAATACATTTTCACTGTATGTTTTTCCAGAGAGTTATCAAAACAAAAAAACCCCAAACTTTAATAATTATCCAAAGACAGTGAAATTATTCTGAAAAAAAATTTAAAGTCCCCAGAAAGTCCAAGTAAGCAAGAGAGAGAAAGATTGAGAAGAAAAGAAAGGAAGGAAGAGGGCTGGAAGGGAGAGAAAGAGAGGGACAGAGGCAACAGGGCCAAACAGAAACACAGAATGTTCCCTATGAACATCAGGAAACTCCTTTTTTTCAGTGAGCATGACCAAGCACTGGCAAAGGGTGTCTAGGAGGTTTTGGAGTCACCATCCTTGGAGATCTTCAAAAGCTGTCTGCAAATGCCCCTAGGTGACCCTGCTTTGAGCTTGTGATTGATCAAGAAGATTCTGGAGGTCTCTCACAACCTCAGCTGTTCTGTGTTTCTGTGAAAAGAAAAGAAGAGGAAGAGGAAGGAAGCAAGGAAGGAAGGAAGGAAGGAAGGAAGGAAGGAAGGAAGGAAGGAAGGACGGAATATTGTTTTCACATAAAAAAAGAGAAATACAAAAAGCTGTGCTGCCCCACCTTTGTATGAATATAACCTGGTATTTAACCACGTGATCAGATGAATGTGCCTTGTATACCATCAGTGTCAAGGTAAATCGATTCATTGCTCAAGGTGTGCACTGTCAGCGTCTATTGTTGTCTTTTTTTTTCTTGCTTGTCACTTAGATTAATAACATTAGTGGTGCTATATGCTAGCAGCTTTCTTTCCCACGTCAGTCACAGAGGAATTTGCTCTGCTCAGGTAATTTCTCTTCTGTGGATTTCTTTGTAGTACTTCTTTCATTAGTTTAAATTGGCAGTAAGAGCACATTGTATCTCCTTCTGACTACTTGCATGAGTTCAGTATTTCTAAAAGCATGATGATGCAGTCACTCAATACATGTAATTGCTTTCATTTTCACTGTTTTTCTGTTTGTTTGCTTTTTTCACTCAAACTTGAAAGAATGTAGTTGGCAGCTAATTGAAAGCCCCAGAAAAAGAAAGAATACTTTTGTATGTACAACACTGAATGAATCTTTCTTTTACTTCAATATTAAATTGTAATTAACCAAACATAATTTGAGAAAATAAAACCAACTGCTACCGCAAATGAAGCCTACATATTATAAATTATGATATCCTATTAAAAGTAGAGCCAGAAGAGATGACAACTGATTTTGATGCAATGGGAATCAGGCTGGAGAGAAATAGTAGAGTAGTGCTCCAGTTATTAATATTTTAATTCATTACACTGAAATCCAGAACTTGCTAACAAAATGTCAGATGATGTAAATCTTTGAGATATTGTTAAAACAGAAGAGGACTGGAATGCTAAGGGGAATGAACTGTATGAAGAGTGATATAAGGCAAATGGGAAAAACACCATAATAGAAAGTGCAAGATCATGAATTTAGGGACTAAGAAACAGAATTTCTCCTATCAGCTAGGAGCTCAGCAGTTGCAGATATCATTGAAGCCGAAACCTGTATGTGTGAGCTTATTCATAAAGGAGAAGAATTATGTGACCTCAGATAACACGTTGCTTCCATTTGAGAGAGAAAAATATTAAAGCCTTACTACAAAGGACCACTGAGCATGTCTCAGTGATACTCTGTGAAGTACTGTTTAATTCTAGTAGTACAAGTTTAAAGAAAATAATAACTAGAAAATATCAGGCAGTGATGCAGAGGAAATTATTTGTAATCTGTTTGTAAAAACAAACATTCTGGGTTTGTTTACCATTTTTTAACCCAGTGCGACTAGTCAGTTAAATTGCCAGTCAGATAAAAGGGTGCAGGCAGAAGTTGATGAATTATCCAGACCAATACCTGGATTTGTGGTTGGTTTCATCACCAGGGCTTACAATTGCTGGATATTTTTTGATGCATGCAGCCTAGTTGGGAGAGACAGGATCCACATATCTAGAAAAGGCAGGTGCATCTTCACTAGTAAATTAGCCAACATAGTTCTCTTGCCTTTGTAAAAGTTTAAAGAACAATATACTAAGTCCAGCCACCTCAAGTGCATATATACCAATGCAGTTATTCTGGACTACAAATAGGAGGAAGTGGAGCTCTATGCCCTGTCTGAGTGTTATGATGTTGTAGGAATCAGAGAAATCTGGTGGGAAAACTCACATTACTGGAAGACCACAACAGATGGCTACAAAGTTTTTCAGAAGGATAGGAAAGGAAAAGGAGAACGTGGAATTGCACTTTATGTAAAAGAGAAAATTGAGTCTCTGAGGTTGAGCTATGGAGACCATAGAAGTTCTATTGAATTCCTGTCATGATCTCCTCATTGATGGAGAACTTTTATTACTTTTACTTGTTGGTAAAACAACACGGTGTTGTTCAACTTGCCCATCAGGTTTCTGCAAGTGACTGAGGACTTCTTCCTGCTGCAGATGCAGGACATGTCAGCTAGGAAGAGCACATTACTAGGTTTACTATTCACAAACTGAGACAACTTACTTGACCACATAATTAACATTGATAGTCATGGATACTCCTATCATAACATTGTGGAGTTTAAGATCCTGCTGAGCACACTCGACATCAGGAGTAGGACAAAGGCCCTGAATTTTGGAAGAGCTAAATTCAGTATGTTCAAAGCCCAGCCACAAGGAATTCCTAAGGAAACAACCATGTAGGGCAAACGAGTTTGTGAGTGCTGGGAGTTTGTAAAAAACAATCTTCTGAATGGCTGAAGAGAGGCAAGAACTATCCATCCCCCAAAAAGGGAAAAGAAGAAAGCAGAGCAAAATACTACCCAGGCTTAGCGATGAGCTTTTGGATGTGCTTAAAAGCAAAAAAGAAGCATGCTAGCTATGGAAAGGAAGCTAAATAGGCAATAAGGACTAAAAAGAGCCTTGCTAGAACATGTAGAGGTGCAGTCAGGAAGGCTAAGGTACAGCTAGAACTGAAACTGGACAAGAGAGATGTCAAGAAAAAAGGGTTCCTCAGACACATGGGCAATTAGCAGAAGCACTGGGAAGATGTAGGGCCCACTGTTACACAGGGCAGGGAAACTATTTATCAGTGCTGATGAATCAGAAGTTCTCTATACCTTATTTGCCTCTGTCTTTACCATCACAGGGTCAAGTAGCTATGACAATAAGTGTGGACCCACCAGTAGTGGAGGAAAGGCTGATCTTTAGCCTCTTGCAACGTCTCAGCCCACATAAATCTATGGGCCTGGATGTAATCCACTCCAAGGCATTGAGAGAAATATCTGACAATGTTGCAAAGCCGCTATCTATAATATTTGAAAAGAGGTGGAGAACAGGGTATGTCCCTTATGACTGGAAGAGGTAAAATGTCACGCTCAGATTTAAGCACGGCCCAAAAGAGGACCCAGGAAACTACTGGACCACTAGTCTTACTCCAGTCCCTGGTGAAGTAATGGGATGAATCCTCCTAGAAATTAGTACAAACCAAACAAAGCAGGTGGCTGGGAAAAGTCAGCACAGATTTATAAAAGGGAAAAACATGGCAGAGTAATCGGATCCCTGTCTAAAACAAAATGACATTTTCTGTCTAGATGGAGATGGTTTACCTGTTCTTCAGCAAAGCATTTGACACCATTACCCCCAGTCTTCTCCTGAATGAAATGGCAAGATGCAGGTTGGACGGGTGATCTGCCAGATGGGTAGGAAATTAGCTAACAGGCAGCACTCAGAGGGTGGTTTTTACTCAGACTGGCAGCCTGTCAAAAATGCAGTCCCGCAGAAATTGATGCTGAGCCTCATGATGTTCAAAATGGTTGGGATGATAGAATTGAAAGCATCCTCAACAGCTTTGCTGGCAACACTAAACTGAGTGATGATGTGGACAAGTTTGAAGGGAGAGCCACGGTTGCAGAGAGACCTGGACAGGCTGGAAGAGTGGACTAGCAAGAGTTGTATGAAGTTTAATGAAGACAAATCCTGGCACTTGAAGGCTAGGTTCCATGCAGCTGGGAAGCAGTTACATGAAAAGAACCTGGGGGTCCTGGAGGACAACAAACTTCATCCAATTGCACAGGATATTAGATAGTCTCATCTAACCTCCCTTTCCCATGGAAGTTTGGATTAGGTGTTGTTTTGAGGTGCCTTCCAACCTGTTCTATGATTCTTTATCTGTAAGGTAGGTCTACAGTAACACAGATGGAAATAACTTGTGAGAGATTTAGAATTACTTGGGATTTAGGTAACAAATTGATCTAAACAATGTCCCTGGAAAACTCCAGAAGAGACTGCATAAAAACAACTACTTTTCAAATTAATAAAGATCAGTGAAATAAAGATGAGGCATTGCACATGTACATTTGTTGTGTGAAATTAATTTTTCAGAAAAGTTTACAGTATGGATACATTAATCTGATTCAATTTCTCTCGGATGTATTTGTAGTCAATGAGAAACAGGAAAAAACCAAAGAAACAAATGAAAAACATTACAAGGATAGAATTCGTCTGCATATTGTACATTTCTATTTTAAGACAAAATTCTAGAAGCGACTATTTCTCTTCCATGACAATGAAGATCACTTGAAGTGGTAAGCTTAGGTAACACGTCTACACTGTAGAAAATCAGTTTTGGTAAAGTGAATCATCATTATGTCTTTGCTTGATTGTGCCACACACATATCTTTCTCAAGAGGACTCGATGCAGTGAGAGAAATAGTGGCCTTTCAGATTTCAATTTGACATAAACAGAGTAACTAATGTGCACGTCTTTTTCCTGATCTCAGTCCTTTCCAAAAGATTTATCATCATGCTGGTTGATTTGGAAAGCTGTATACAAATATTTGAATTTTCTCTGGCCATATCTTGGGTTTTCTTAAGTAGGGTTTCCAAGAAAATATTTCATTTCATGGCATATCCATCCCAAAGAAGTGTTGTCCTTGCACTGTCCTACCAGGCCATCCCAGGTAAGTGTTAAGCTGACAACAGAAGGCTCTAGAGTATCTGAAAGATAGAACAATATTTCTGTAGAATCTGCATATCCTAATTTTAGGGATAGTAGTGCAGGCAGAGAGGAGAGAAGAAGTATTTTTAAGTGGCTAGCAGGAATCAAGAAAGACCTTGTGGAAGTGACAGAAGAATTGGGAATGGTTGAGTCCAAGGGGTATTGATAAAATATTTTAAAAATACCTCTGCAGTCTGGCAACCTGCTACATGCATGTAAAATAACTTAAAATAAACTAAAAAGACTGGTGTGATTCTGTAGTGAGAATCAACAAAAGTAAAATAAGAGTAATAAAAATTTGGTTACATTATCTGCCAGATTCTCTTGCCTACCACAAGGCTCAAAAACCTTGCAAGTTAGGCATTATCTTGTTTCACTGAAGTCAGTGAGCAAAGTGCCACACAAAGAAGTGGGACTTATGCCATTGATGACAACTTCCTCAGTTTGAAAGGAAAAAGCCACTACAATATCTTTAAGCTACAAATTTGGTATAGACTAAACTAAACTTCATGAAAATTCATTGCAAATGAAATTTGGCTATGTAGTCAGTGTGGTGTGCTTTCAGTGAAAACGGTTATCAAAAACATTAACAATAATGAAGATCTGGCTAACTATGTTAAATTAGAACTTAACTGTTAATATCTCATTCTCCACAGAGGAAAAGATGTAAAATTTTGGTGGTTTTCAGCAGGAGTTGCATGGTAAAAATAAAATTTGATATATGAAGCTATCACTATCTGATATTGATAGACATTTTTTCTCCTTATTATCGCACTGTATGTGGGTTTGTGAAGGGTAGCTGTGTTTCCCTGAAATGTCCCTGGCAAGGAATCATTCCAGTGAGTGCAGTATAGCACTCCAGCAATCTTACTCCTCTCACCCATGCAGCTGTTGGTGCAGACTCTCATGCACACACACTCAAGCCGGATAGCTGATGCGTTACCAGAGGCAAAGAGTCAGGAGGGCTCTCCCGTATGGCATTTCCATGGACAATGGTTTATTGCATCCTGCCACAAAAGGAAACCAGAGACGAAAGGCAGTGGGCTTCACATGGTCCAGGGTTTATGTACCGGAGCTGAGGGAGCATCAGAACCAATGGTCTGAGGGCACGGGGGCGGTACAAAGGCGGGACTAGGGAAAGGGAGCCAATGGAGAAGGTCTGGGGGTGTGTAGGGATACAAGCCATTCAGCCAGACCAAGACTGCATGGTGCCACAAAGCGTGATGGGAGAGGATTTTCCTTTCTCACCATGAGGTCAGGGGATGTTCTTAAACCTCAGAATCGGTCCACCAGCAGGCCTCTGGTATTTTGGGGCTCCTTGGCCCCTCAGCCATCACAGTTGCTGGCGCAGCGGCTACAACACCTTATGAAAGGAATATGTAAGCTGAAATAGTCTTAAATAACAATAAGTATAGTGAATAATTTCTGTTAATATCCCCCAAATGTCAGTTTCTAGACATTTCTTTTCTGTCACAGATATAAATTCTCTCATATTTCAAAGCCATAATTTGATTTAAATTAAAGCAGTGAAAGAAAACAGCAAAAGAAAAGCATGGACATCCATATTCTGTAGCAATACTTGTTGCAGTGAGCCATGGCCAGAGCCATGGTCAGCAGGACCAAGCAGACCAACAGGTCCAGTGGTTTGATGCCTCCACAGCACAAGGACAGTGAGCACACAAAAGGCTGTGTGAAGCATGCTGACCATTGGCTGCTGCCCCCCCTCCTCATTACAGTTCATATTTGGCTATTTCTCTGGAAAGTTCTATGTTCCTTGGTTGGTAATTGGCCCATGTTACTCCTCTACCTGCCACATCTTCTCCCATTTGCCCTAATTCCTTCTCCCCCCTTTTGTAAGACCCCATAACTGATATTTTATTGGTTACTGTATAACTGAGTAATGTTTAATGGAGATTATTTCATGTGAAGAATGCTTATCTCTTACCTTTCATTTGCTCAGAAAGAAGGACAATGGGCCACCATTGACATAGTTGGATTCAAGCTCAGAGCTGTTGTCAAGCACTGCTTTTCACAGTAAGGCATTTACAGAAACCAGTATTGCAACTCATCTATTTAAAACGTGTCTTTCCTGAAAAAAGAACTCTACTATTAATCCTTTCAAGGTTGCTAACTGCTTTCTCACAGCTATGTTGAAACTAATTGAAATGAACCATTGTTCAAGGCAATATTTCAATTAAATATTTTGGGTTCTGATAGGTATATTTTTTGGGGGTGTGTTCACCCATGTTGGAATGTGTGTGAAAAAACATGCAAAAGTAGACTGAGATTAGCCCTGCACCATTAATTCAAATCAGGCCTAGATATAAGCAGAATATGTACAGAAATAAATTTTCTTAATGCTATGTTCAGCATTATATTGGTTTCTGTCAAATCACAGAAATTATAGAAAACTGAACAACTAGGAGGCCTGTCAAAATAAAGTATAAGCTAAATTATTCCAGTTAGTAACAGGTAATCTATTACAGTTCTGCAAATACTTCTGTGAGGGAGACAGCACTCTAAATTAACCTAATTTATCTAGCTTTTTGCAATATATTTACAAAGAGCTATTAAATAGAATATGATGAAAAAAGCATAAAAGATATAAACCAAGGATTATGAAAGGATGCAAATGAATGTGAAAGGATATAAACAAAAAAAATCCACCGAAACATCAAGCAAAGAAAGCCCAACCTAAAGCCAAGAAAAAAAAAACAAAAAAACCCAAAACAAAACAAAACAAAAAAAAAAAAAAAAAAAAAAACCCAAACCAAACCAACAAACAAAAGATACCAAAAAAAACACCAAAAAAGAAAAACAAACCAAAGAAAACCAACAAAGAACCCAACACATCCCCTAAAACTATCACTTCATTTTCCTTGCAATGAAATCCCAAAACATAGGAGTGCTACAAGGTTCCCTAATTGCACGATTCTTTGTCTTAAATTTTAAAGAGATCTAGTGAAGAAGTTGGACAGATAAATGTCATAAGCTGAAGGTGACAAAATTACATATTTTTTGAAATCCAGAAATTAAGAGGTGCTAGAGGGGTATTTTGAACTAAATGACAAATAGGGTTTGATCAGTCATCCTCATTCAAAGAAATAATCTGTTCTCACTTGAATAATTGCAACAGCTTTATGGGATTTCAAAAGAAAACTTTATTTTTAGAATTTATTTAGATCAACTTGAAGATTTGCAATTGCTTTCAAAAATTATGATTTTATACCAATGATAGTGGTACATGTTTGAACTAGCTGTTTTCAGATTTACAGTTACTTGTAATAAAACTTCATCAGCTCAAGCAGAATGAGAACTATACTGAAAAATACAGTTATAATAAAAGTTAATAAACGTGTGTAATCAAATTGTTATACAATACATTAAAATCAATAAAAGAGAAAGACAGTATAAGGTATACTCTTTTCCTGGACCCATTATTATGATCATCTCCTTTTCGGTGTAACAGTTTTGAAAAGCAGTTCAAGACAGAGACCTATCAGACTCGTTAACTAGTATCACTCTTGCACTGACTGCCAAACCCAGTAATGAAACACTCAGAAAACCACCACAGATTCCTTAATTGCTGCAAAAATGAGCATCAAAAGTTATGGAACTAATCCTAAAACATTCAATATGAAAATAAAAAAATACACAACTTGATAGTCTTATTTCACACGCACCAGAAATATGCAATAACATTTAAATTTTTATTAGTGTACTATGATATCAGATTGTAATTCTATGATATTGTATTATTATGTACCAATTATAATTCAATGCTGGAACACTATTATTATAATAAAAAAGCTCATAGGCTTGTCAATTAAGACAAAAAAGAAAGTACTGATGCATTTAGAAAACCAAGCAAGTGCCACGCCATAAAATAGACATTAATTCTTTATCACACACCTTAACTCTACGTGTAGAGTATAGGCAAAGTTGGGCCCTTCAGAATGGCATCACACCAAGGCTAAAAAAAGATCTAGCAAAAGTAAACCAGCAGGAAAATATTGAGATTAGAAGAAAATATTTTATATCAGGCTTACTTAAATTTGCAATAAATAATCTTGAACGTTCTATGATGAAGTAATTTGTGTAGAACAGTTTCACCCCATCGATATGTGTTCAGTCTAGCTGATCAAGTTGCTCAAGAGATTGGATGAGACTTAAAATCATCATCAGGCTTAACAATCTGTTGATAATTGAATTTCTCAATGCTTCCATATGAAATGTTACTGTACACATGTGGACATAAAAAATTTAAGACATTTTAAAGTCACATAATTCATTGTCTCGGAATTTAGGAGATGATGATTTATTTATATAAAAAATACTTATTTATATATGAAAAGAAATAATAGCAACATTAATTCACTGTTTCATTCCTTCTTACTTTTATCAGGAGGAATGATGCAATCAATTGATACTATGCAGTGAGGATAATATTAGACACAATATATAAGAAAGAAAGGCAAGTAATGCATTTTATAAATTTGAGCTTATGTAAAAGAATATTGCCATGAATCCCAAACTTAGTGTAATTCCACTGTTATTAATTGGTACATTAAAAAGTACTTTAAGTAGTGGTGTTGGTGGTTTGATGATTGCACTGAAATACGTTCCTCAAGCTATAGGAAAGAAGATGATTTTTTTTGTTAAAAATTAAATCAGTGCCATAAAACTCTTATGGTGTCAAGGAATATGTTGACTTTTAATGAGCAGTCACCAAAGGCCTTGCATTGGTTTTGATTCCCTCTTAAATTATTAAATCTGCATAAGTATTTGCTAATTAAAGACGTCTGGTTATTTTCTGAGGTTAGTGGGAGTCAGTCTAGATTCAGATCTCACGGAACAACATAGTTTTTAAATTTAGCTCAGCTAGAGGAGGACTGCTCAGTGCTAGGGATAGCAACTGTTCAGTGACTTTACTTCCAGATAATGCATTTAACATAAATAAAATGTCTGTATAGCAGTATAACTATGAACATCCACCAGATACTAGAAAAATGTGCCCATGAGTTATTTATTATAATTTAGGGGGTTTCCAATATGTTAAGAAAGATGAAGGTGTAAATGAAGATAAAGTTTGCTCATTCTTGCTCAGAATATTCTGTACCTCAGTTTGAATTATTACAGATATTTTTATTCATTATAATTGCAGAATGCCTCAAGATTAGATTCTGAATTTCTTCCAATGACATGCACATTTGATAGCATTAGGAGTATTGCATTTAATGGTCTTGGGAAGCTTAAATATTATTAAACTTTTATTAACTAAGGATTTTCTCAGTTTAATTGAATAACTGAAAACACTTGACATTTTGCTGAATTAACAGAGATTAAAACCATGCAATAAATTGAAAAAGGAATCTTAGATTTCACTTTTAAATATTTTAACTTGAAATAAAGCAAAACCAGTATTGACAGTTCACATTTTCTTGTCTAACAGTATATTCTCCCCATCTTCAGCTCAGTTTTTTTCTGCACAGATATTTATAGAAGATATTAGGCTTAGCCCAGTTTTTATTCTTCATGTTATGGTTTTGTTTCCAGTCTCCATGAACCAGCACTTTTTCAATAAGGAACAGACCTCTAAATCATAGAAATTGATGTGCAAGTAGTATCCTAATATCACTAAGTTTTTCAAATATTTTCCTACCTGTTATGATAAAAATATAAAAGTGGATTCTCTCAGAAAGTTAGAGAAGATCTATTTTTAAGAGTTTCTTTTTCCCAAGAAAGTATTGTGGTTGAACCCCAGTCAGTAACTAAGCACCACGCAATTACTTGCTCAGTCTCCTCTGGTGAGATGGGAGAGAGAATGGGAAGGGTAGAAGTTAGAAAAATCATGGGTTAAGATAAAGAAAGTGTAATAGGTAAATCAAAAGCCATATATGGAACTGTTCAAAGCGGAACATGGAGTTCATTCGGCATTTCCCATGGGCAGGCAGGTGTTCAGCCATCTCCAGAATAGCCAGGCTACATCACGTGTAATGGTGACTCAGGTGGAAAAACGCCGTCACTCCAAATGTCCCCCTTCCTTCTTCTTTCCACAGCTTTATATGCTGAGCATGATACAAGATATTATGGAATATTCCTTTGGTCAGTCGGGGTTAGCTGTCCTCTCTTTGTCCCATCCCAAATTCTTCTGGACCCCCAGACTATTCAATAGTGGAGTCTACATGTATCATTCTATTTTACAAATTTTGCAATTATTTGCTGTTGTGTTTATGTCTAATTCAATATCCTTTTAAAACAAAGACTACATCTTCATAATCATCTATCTGCCATTCAGCGCAATGTGTTACTTACCTATAACATATATGAAAGATAATTTCAGGCTCTGGAAATATGTTTCTTTTCAGCTGGTACATGCTTAAGAATACAAGTGTACACAATTAACAAAGAAACACTCTATACAGTCTGCAAATCATGGACACTTCCAATTTTCTTTATTTTTGTTTTACCAGATCCACCAAGAGGATCCACACTAACAATTTGTAGCATTTGTGAGTATCACAGTTTAGAAAGTGTAAAAAATAGTTTTCTGTGATGAGACTTCTTGAAAGTAAGGAAAGAAAGAAATACTTAATTTGAAAAATATATATTTAATTTTTCCACTCCTTATAACAGTTTCTGTTGATTTGTGGCAGTTTTTATGGTGAGCATCGGAAGTTTTGAAGTAGGTTTTTGCTTTGGATGGCAAAAAACCCCCACTGAAACCTTTGAAAAATAGACTTGTACTGAAGTAATTTATTCTCAGTTGAAATGGGTAGGTTTCAGATTCTTCCCTTTTTTCTACTTTACTTTATAATTCACTCATCAGAGTGTCCATGCTGAATCTCAGAAAACTTCATACTGAAAATAACTTCAAAATTAACATGTACGTACTCATTCTTGCTTTGCCAGAGCAGAAATGTTTCAGCAGGAAAAAGCTTCGAAAGAAATGGTTTGAACCACTCTGGTTCCTCCATATCACAGTAATTAGCTTCAAATGATATGGCTATAGAAGATTTATAGACTTTAAACTTGTGACTATTGGCCCATCATGAAAAAGTAATTGTTACCTTAAGTCACAAAGCTGACTAAGGATGCACTGACCTGCCATAGAGTGTTTTTCTGGGCTTAATAAATGGACATCTGAGATGCATGAAACACTCCAGAAACAGAATGTCAGCCTGAGAATGTCTGGTTTCTTTCCAGGGAATTCCGAGAGTAATGTCCCTGTTTTTATAGGGACAAATTACAGATGTAGTTGTTGAAATTGCCTCAAAACTGCATTACCACCAGGAGTCACAAATAGAACATTGAAGTTCCACTTTTCTCAGAGATGTAGAATTTTTTGTGAACTGGGAAGGAAAAACAAAAGAAAAAAAGGTGTTAGGCATGTAGATATAATGGAATAGATATTGATCAAAAGTTGTTGAAAAAAATTCAATATATGCATGAGTATGTACTTATGTATATCATTATTTTTTGAATGAACTATTCATAGACGTTAGGACATTAATGTATTTGTGACTATTCAGTCAGTCTAAATCAGCAAGATGCATGACTATGTTGAGGTAGTAAAACTTTAAAGTGTGCTATCAAGAGGCCACATCTTAAGGGCTACTGAATAAATCCAAAAAAGCAAATCAATCCAAACCTAAACTAAAACCAAGAAAAAAACACAAAACCACAGCCAGCCTGAAAAAAATGTCACCTCCTCTAGGAAAACCTTACAATTTTAGTGTCAGGGATTGCATCCTTCTTATATCTGAGCTCTTGGCAAATTTGTGCCTGGTTGATAGGTATATACTGTGAATACATCGCGAGTTTCAGAGTTTCAAAATGTCTGCAAAATGGACTATAAGATCATATTGGAAACAGACCCCAATACAAATCAGTCTAGTCAATATTTACGGAACAAGGTGTTTGGTTTATCACTAGCAGATTTATTTGATAAGAAACTTGGAAAACATAGTAAAAATAATAACTTAACTGTCAAACACCAACCAATTTATATCCATAGTTTAATGAATCTTCTTTCAATCAATCATCACACTGCTACAATTCTGATTTGTGTACACACACACATATATTTGTCCTCTTTTGTATTAATGTGCAGTATTTAGCAATAACACAAACACTGCAATGGGTTTTTAAAAAAGAGGACAAGTCAAAATTATGGTTGAAAACAACCAGCTGAATAGAAAAGAAATTAAATTTATTGTATTGCATAAGTGTTCCTCTGCTTTTCTCTTTCTGCTTTTATCAGTTGCTTCTGCAAGCTGCTCCAGCAGTGCAACCGCTGGCAAGTTGTTTGTCATATTACCTAACCTAGAAATTGAAGCACTTTATAATACCAGAAAAACCCCAACAGGAGCCACCTTATAAATATTTTGTAAAGTCCGAACAATTTTTATTACCATAAATGCCACAGTGGAGTCACTAAGAAACCCTGATGATGAGCACAGGATGAAAGAAAAGATGCTTTTATAGCTTGCTTGTAGGAATTGGAACACAACTGAATTGTAAGTTCCCTTGGGTTATGAATAAATCTCTTCAGCAATTTTAGTGAAGATCATTGGTATTTCCTTACAACATGTTTTTTTAATGAAAAAGATAGTTTAGGCAAAAATAATAATAATAATAATAATTCTGATTGCAATTTTTTAATCACTTTTTGTGTAAATGAAAGACCAAAATACTCAAATGCTAACTTCACAAGGAAATATGAGAACTAAGTAAATAGTGGACTGAATTGCTTGCAAATGTCTAAAAGTAATATTTAGCTATTTAAGTATTCCCAAAGTTACATTATGAAGTTTCAGATACCACTAAAAATTTCAGCATTTGAAAATACTACCTCATTTTTACAACTTGCAAAATACCAGAAGTTTTCCAACTTGAAAAAGGAGTTCAGTTTTTAGTGCACTCCGATAGCAAAATATGTATCTATTAATAAGGTATGTACTGCCTTCAGAAATATGAAGTATGGTCTGATTTACTGAAACTTTTGTCTATCATGAAGGTAATTGAGTAGTATCACTACTGTAGTTTTCAGTCCACAACAGCTCTGTAATTCATTTAAAGTTAAATGCTTCTACTGTGTATCTTTGTCAAACAAGTACTTGCTTTGACATCATCATTAGTTTACAAATTTCTGTTGAATGAAACATATGTAAAATTAGCATTCTACATTCTGAAGCCAAAAGCTTGTCTGTTTCCATCAAATATCTCTGTGAGAAGTATAATGCCATTTAATTTTTTTGTCGACAATTTACATGAAGATCAAGAGTAGTGTGTTTGAATGAACTGCTTAGGAGGATGTTTGCCATATCCAATCTGTGACAAACTAAATTTTCTGGAAATGTTTAAGAGGATGATCTCTTCCTTCGAACAACTGTACCTGTTCAGCAGGAAGAAATTCATGGAATGTCAGGACTGAGATGGAGCAAGCAGGAAACTGGCAGCGTGCGCAGACTTTTGGAGGTGCCTGAAGAACGACAGCTCTGCCTTTGGTAAGTTCTGAAGTCAAGCCTCAGTAGTGACAGTGGGGCTGTGCTGAAATCCAGATAAACACTGAACTTGCTGAAAAAGAAACTAGGCTAGATGGAGGACTGTATCAGTTACTGGAAAGGAACTGATCTTTCAGTGGAAGCTATATCACTGTATCTTTCAGTGTAAGCTATATCACACAGCTCTGAGATTTCCTTACATTAAGTGTGTAAGGCATTTCATAATGAAATGCATTACATATACATATTCTGCTCAGGTTACCCAGCCATCATCTTCAAACTTCCAGGGAGACATGGGAGGGCAGATACTTTTAATTCTCTGAATATCTCTGAGCTGCTTTTAGCTGAACTTTGAACTTCCTTGAACTCTCCACAGATCTGTGCTTTGCTGTTGAGGGCAGGAAGACTGAGATCTTTATGAGATATGTGGCATCAGGTTGCCACATGCTTTAGCTCACGCAGAATCTCTTCCTAAATGTTCCTCTCTGCCTCTCCTTCCTCTTCACACTTTCCCCATGCTCCAGCATGGATCTTCTCCATGTCCCTCAGGAGCAGTCTGCTCCAGCATAGCTCCTCCATGGTCCACAGTTCTACTAGAAAAGCTGTTCCTGTATGGTTTTCTCTCCATGGTTCACAGTTCCTGACAGGAGTCTGCTCCAACATGGGCTGGAACATGCACTGCAGTGTGGATATCAGCTCCATTGTGAGTTCTCCAAAAGCTGCAGGGGAATCACTGTCTCAGTGCCTGGAGCAATTAATTTTTTCTTTTACATGCACTGGTGTCTTACATTTATTATGATCTTGGTTACTCAGGAATTATGGGATTGTTGGCAAGAAACACACACTTTGTGTGAGGAGCACACACAGACCCTTCTTCAAAAGCTAAAAACTTCCAGTTAAGTATACAATTTATTGGGGTTAAACTTAATTATGTAAATCAGTTAAATAATATGGCAAATGGACTGCTGGAATGTGGGGAGCAGAAAAGGATGTCTGCAACAGGAATGGTAATGAATCCATTAGCCTTCATAGAGAAAGGGAAAGGCAGATGAATATCACTTGTTGAAAACTGAGTGGTTCCCTGGGGCAAGATACGGAGAAAATTATCTGTAGTAAAATTAGTACCTCTGCTGCGCCTATAAATATTAGCATCCTCTTAATAATGTAGAACTTTATTTTAAATATGTGGGCACTGGTAAAAAGAAAGGGAGAGAGCTTTCCTAGCTCCCATATTAAACAAAGTGGTGCTCATGCTGATATTTAAAGCATATTAAAATAAAGTGGCATAGAATACTGGATTTCTTTTAACAATGAATATTTGTACTTTTTGCTCCCTCAAATCCTCTTTGCTCTAATCTCTAATAATCCAAATTTCATTGTTCCATTCTTTTCAGACACTTTAGCGTAAGAAGCAGACTTGTCAGCAGTAAATGCAGTTTCTATGTATGATAAGTGAATGTCTGTATAGTGAGGCATAACATACAATAATGTACAAAAATCAATAAATATGTAGTGCTCCAAGATATCTGTCTGTCTATTAATTACCAGCAGAGTGACAGATTGATGCTTGTTAAAATATATTCAATTCATCCTGTAAGATCTCAAAGAGTGCTGAGTAGAGAAAATGCCAACTAGAAACACTCAAGTCAGCATAAAAGATTATCAGTAAGTTTTCAAAAAGATAGAAATACTAGTCAGCAGAATAAAACTATATTTCTGTATGATTTTGATCTTTTTAAACTGAGAATATTCCAGTGTGATTTAATAGGACACTGTATAAAATATCATCTCACAGTTAAGCTGTCTACCAAGTGCACCGTTTAAGCCCTGCAAACTCCCACTAAGTAGTAAGAGCAGGTAGCAGCCACCCAATGCCAGGTGTCACAAAAGGAGCAGAAGAGAGTGGGGCGGTTCTTATGGTCCCTGCGGAGAGTTCAAATTGCGAGGGGCCAAGTATAACTAGGTCCGTTCTGCTCACCCACAGGTTTAGGCTGCAAACTTGATGGTTGCCCCAGCTAGGAAGTGGCCATGCAAAACTACCTGGAAGCTTGAGACATCCAGGGAGTTAGAAGTATAACTTCTTTCAAGATAATTACCATTTTTTAAAAGTACAAGGTGACTGTGACCTGCTGAAAGAAAAACTATGCTGGCTTCTGCACCCAAACTGACCTCCAAGGGACTGAAATAGCTGTCCCGACCTCAGGTTGGAGTTCCAGCACCAGGAAGCTCCTCTAACATCTAAACACAGTGGTGGATGTCATAGTGTCAAGTGTGCTCAGCTAGAAGTACTTTTCAAACAAGTGGCTATGTTACAAGCGACGCAACAGACAGCACAATATCTAGGAATGTGAGTGATAGGTCAGTACTATTGCCTGTGTGTTGTCCCAGGCTGAGCAGTGGCCTGGCCTTAAGGCCATGTAAGGAAGGTTAAGATAAGCCTGAACTCAGCCTTGAGCTGGCTGACACAAGTAATCCACAAGATGAGTTACTACTCGGGGCAGAAGGAAGAACCTGCCACTAATGAATCCTTACATAAGAGATAAAATGCTCTGAGGGTGAAGAATTAAGACAATATGAGTAACAGAGGAGAAGTTGATCCAATTACCCACCTACATTAAAACCAGTGCCACCAGAAAAGTATTTAAAGTAATCAGAGATTCCTTATTGAGACCCACGGATGCACCCATCACCATCCAGGCAGTATCTCTATAGAATTTTTTCATTTGTACCAGTCCATGTAGGGTCCAATGATACTGTGATTGGGAAATTTAGTGTCAGAAGTATTGATTAATATTTTCAGTTTGAGCTTATGAAGTCAAATTCAGTCATGCTTTAGCTTGTTAGCCATTTCAAAAACACTCGTGCTAATAATAATAACAATAATTATATATATGTATATCTCACTGGAATATTACAAGCTTTCCAAACACGCATGCAGACACGCTTTTTACCTAGGAGACCTTCCATCCATATAATCATAAATTGATAATTTTATGTGTTTTGGATTATTGTATTTTTGATACATGTGGAAATAATGATAAAATCATAGGATGGTTTGGGTTGAAAGGGACATTAAAGATCATCTTGTTGCAGACCCCCTGCCTGGAGAAGGGACATATTCCACTAGACCATGCTGCTCAGATCCCCATCCAAACTGGCCTTAAAATTGATTAAACTTCTTAATTTTAAAATTATTCTACCTTCAATTATAGTGGGACACCTCCTCTTTGTTAAAATACACAATGTTCTTTATTCTTTATTATTTCTGTTGCTACTAAAAGTGCGAGTCTGCACATAAAATAATTACTTATGAGGGAAACACTTGACAACACTTGAATAAAATAGTGATAGTTTCAGAAGAGTTTTAAAGAAATGTGGCAGCATGTGTTATTTTAAGGTTTTATAGTCAATGGTTCAGCTCCCACTTCCTCGTTTATGGTATATGCCCAAATATTCCTTCTGTTTTTTAGCACGATTATATTGGCTTTTCACATAATTTAATTTAAAAATATTCTGCTTTTGGTATTGTAGTCTATGAAAGTGAATGAATAAATAAGAAATGGCAACAAAACTTAGTGATATCTATATTACATCTCTATGGAATAGATGTTTCTTTTGCGATGGACCAGACCAATGTATCACCAGAGTGGCAGCTCTTATCACAGCTACTCTGATGATGTATTAATGTAGCATATCATCATAGTGCTGTCACTGTGATAATTGAGTAGTCTGCTACATGATCAAATTGATGACGAAAAAAAACTGTGCCCAAGACAGAAATCACTGAGAAGTTTTGTTGAATTCTCCCAGGCTCTGTTTGTGTGTACGCTTAAATACATCTACAGAGACAAGTGTTATAAGAGTTTAATGCTCCCCTACTCTACCTGCTGTCTATTTCTATCTTCTGTTTTATTCTCCTTCCTTTCCATTAATTTTGTCCTTCCAGACTATCTTTCCTTTTGCAGTTTTCAGCTCCTATTGCTTCCGTCTACTGCCCTTTCCCTCTTTATCCTGATATTTGTTAACACAGGTCCAGAGTAGGCTATAGTGTTCCTTGCTATCCACCTGTCTCCTGTCCTTTCCTGTTCTGCTTTTCCACCATTATTTATATTACTTCTGTATTTATTGCTCTGGCTCTCATACTTTGTCATGGTAGTCCCTAGGTAATCCCTGTGGCACCTATTCTATCTTTCTGAAAATGGTAACCTCTAGCTTAAAAATGTGTATTTCATTTGGATTCTGTAATTGCCATAATGTGGATTTTAGTGTCTTTTCCTTCATTATCTCCTACATATTTTCAAATGAGGTGAGATGAGGCAGGCTGAGGTGAGGCATAAAGGGAAGGGAAGGGAAGGGAAGGGAAGGGGAGCAGGATACTGCAAATGGGGACAACGCTTGGGGAAAGGATGGGGAGTAAAGATGAACCCCAGCTGTCACCACTCGGGGGGGCTTTGGGGAGACAGGAAAAAGCTGTGGGCAATGTCTCAGTCTACTCAACCCAGCTCATCC
>VZTI01000774.1:80483-120251 GCA_013397865.1 Struthidea cinerea | reverse complement strand
AGGGAAGGGAAGGGAAGGGAAGGGAAGGGAAGGGAAGGGACCTAGAGGTTCTTAGAGTCCGTCACTAATTAAAATAGGATATGAACTGAGAAAACTATGCTCTGTAGAAGGACAGCTTGTCCCCCTGTATTTTCTTTTGATTTGTCTTGTCAATGAATGGCAATTTAACTGCCATTCTTATTATGAGCTCACAGTTCTCGAAACAGAAAGCTACAGGTCTGGAATAAGGAGTTGAAATATTGTCCCATGTCTTGGATGCCATGTTATAGCCACAGATCAAGACATTTTTTTAAAAAAATCAGTTGTTGTTTGTTTGTTTATTTAAAAGGTTTCATCTTGATCTCTTAAAGATTAAGTATTTCTTCAACTTTTAATTTGTTTTGTAAGTGCAAAATCATGTATCTCCATGATAAAATCTTGATGTTAACAACTGTCAGCATAGATTTTTGTCATAGTATTAGCCATGTCTTTCACCCTAGGAGAAAAATCAGTATGTTCCACATATGCTTTAGGAGGCATCTCAAGACTCCTGTGTTGAACAAATAATGTTCTCAAGCACACATCTTACACAGGATGTCCAGGGGCAAGTAGTGTAGTGGATATAAAATGGAATTACGACTTCCTAATATGACTTCCTTCCAGTTTTTGGTCATTTCTGTAAACTCTTCATTGGAATATTTCAAGTGATCTGGTGGTGACTGTATTTCCTGGGCGGTTTGGGTTTTTTGGGTATTTATCCCTCCATATTACGTATGTGCTTTTGTAAGATTTTCCACATTTCATTGTTCATGTGAAAATAAATTTCTCTATATTATTAATATCCTGGTTTTGGCTGGGACCATTTTCTTCATAGTACCTAGTAGAGAGATAAATTTTGAATTTGTGCTGACAACAGAATTGATGATGCAGGGATAATATTTTAGTTTTTGCTGAGCAGTGCTTACACAGTGTCAAGACCTTTTCAGCTCCTCACCTCATCCCACCAGTGAGGAGCCTGGAGGTGCTCAAAGTGTTTGGATGGGACACAGCCAGGACAGCTGACCCCAACTGACCAAATGGATATTCCACAACATATGGCATCATGAGCATCAATAAAAGCTGGTGGAAGAAATTTCAAGATGACTCCTTCTTTCAAACCAGTCTAATGCCTCTTTCCTGCAGATGACTGCCTGGAGAGGTCCTGGACCCCCTGGGAACTGATGACAAGAGCACAGCACATGCACAGAGGCATAGTCCTGGTGTGCAGATATACCACAATTACAACAAAATGAAAAGTGTGACTTTCATGACTGTCAGTCATGCATAAATTAAGTTTCATACTTCTCACCAGTCTCCTGGACTGAAGAAAATATGGAATCTGTTCTCTCAAATAAGACTGGAGCAAGTCATTTGTGCCTCACTCTCCCAGTTATGTCAAAGAAATAGTAATTGTAGCAGGGAAATACAGAATATCCAGACTAAACAGTATGATGCCAAAAGACTTTGAAATAAATTTCATTATTAGTAATAACTGTACCAAAACTGCCACACAGAACTAGAAGAAAATGTCTCTTTTTTCCATTCTTAAAATATGTGTTTCAAGAAACATGGTATACCAACACAAGTCCTTTTCTTGAGATCTGTTTTAAGGTGTGTAGAAATGTAAAATTTGGTTGTGATCTCATGACAATGCTTCTTTTTGAAGAGCAATAGTTTAATTTTTAGAGAGAATGCTATTTCAGAGTTTAACAAATTTATTTTTTTATAGATATTCAGTGTCAATCACAGTGATCAAACATAAAGTATATGTAAATGTCCTTCTTTTCTCTAAGACATCTGCTTATTCTCTACTAAAGGCAAAATTTTCTGTTTCTTATATTTCTCTCCTCTTTTCTCTGTCTCTTTTAGTGACATGGCGAGTGATTTCCACTGCAAAGTCAAACCAGTACAATAAGTTTACACAGATGTTGAAATACAGCGCAAATCATAGAACTGAGGAATAAACTCTAAGTTCAGTTTGACTATCTTTTAATCCAGATTTGCCGTGAAAAGTAAGAAGGTACAAAACAGAATCAGGCATTCAGCTGAGTTAGGCAGAAATGTCTTTTGGTTATGCTACTATTTCTTAACTATTTACTTACGGCCTGAACTAAAACTTGCTGAAGCCAATGAATACTCCTAGTGGGCTTTCAGTAGGACCACAGGATAGCAAAGGAATGTTTTCCTGTTTTCCTAACTAGTCGTGGTATTTTTCAGTCTTTCTCTTTGACAAATATTCTTAAATCTGGTCCAGCTATATTTGCATTTATGTTTCAAATGTAAGAGGGGAGAAACAACAGGACATATAATGTAATTGCAACATCAAAAGCAAAAGCTATATGAGAAAAAAAGCACATAAAACCTATATGCAGTCTGTTGGGCATTGTTTGATAAGGTATGAACCTTTCACTGATATTGAAGAATTTAATGAGGAAAGCTGTAAATAACAATGTAGCACAATTTGATGGCTTGCTCTGATGTTTTTACTAGCACTCACTCTGTGCATTCTATACCCAAAGTGACGGTAGGGGAAGTTAAAACCTGAAAACATACGCTCAGGCAGTAATGGGTCAAGTCACAGCAAATGTTCCCTCTTGTTTTCTTTCAAAAGTTCCAATAAAAAGGACTAATAATTTTTAGAGGATTTTAAGCTTGTTGGTTCTGCACCAGACATTTTTAAGAACATGAAGTTGACAAGATTTTTCTCTGCCTTGAAGTACTGCTCCTAAAGATAGAAAAATGTTTTCTGCACTGACAGAAATTCAAAACTTGAATACATTCTTTACATCCTTTCATTTTCCAAGGAGACTTTTCTGAAATTATTCTCCTGAATATTTTTGAGCTGTGGTTTGCCCTCTGATTATCACCTGACATATTACCCGGTATTAGCTAGTGAGCTCAGAAATGGTCAGAAGTGTAAATGCAGTTTAACCTTCAAGGCATGAAAGTGCAAACCTGTTTTTGAATGTTTAGGCACAAATTTATTACACTTGTCCCTAGAAATGAAAATGTGCAAGAGGTAAGGTATCATATTATCTATGCTGCTTATATGCCTATAGTTGATTTTGATCTTCTTTCCTTTTCCTTTGATAGTGTGAGCAGATTTACAGAGATTGTAGAAGCCTAAATGAAGTAATTCTATTGTTTCTTCTCACTGCAGTCAAGGAAGCCCTAATAACAGTCTATTATCTTTTACATTATTCCCATTATTCTTTTAGAAAATACTGTGCTATTCTAGGAAATGGCTTTTTATTTTTTTATTTCATTTATAAACTTAGATTTCTAACCCTTTTTTATTTCAGTATGCAGTAACGTATTAGTCATAAACAGTCAACAGGAAGACTTCAGAAAATCTTATATTAGTAAATTCAAACTAAACATAGGCTCTTTATAGGGGGGAAAATCAGTAAATATTAAAGTTTATAGTTCTAGAAAAAAAAGCAGAAAGAAACTTACTTTAGATTATGCTTCCATTTGAAATGGTATAAATGAAAATGTAAGTCACTGTACAGAATATACCAACAGGACCAAATTCTGGTTGTGGTACTTTTCCTGATAGTCCTATATCCAACAGCATTGATGTGAAACACCGTGGGGCACATCTTAACAGAAAACATAGCATATCCTGAGATGATACAGCCTTAATACATGTAGTAAAGCAACAATTAGGGAATTCAGTGTAATTAAACTACTTCCACTGTGGAGCTGGGAATACAGATGGGAAGACTTGGGCTAACTGCATTTTACATTGTAGGATTTTGGAATCCCAAGTGGCAGTTCAGAGCAGTCAACCTGCTGAACCTTTCAGTGGTCAGTCAGCAAATTTAGTATATGGCTGAATGAAGACTAATTAAAAAGTGCTGAGGAAGAGGACAAGATGCAAATTATGCTTCTTGAGCACTATATCTAGAAATGCAGGGGGGTGTTTCTTTTTGGTTTTCAGTTACAAGTCTAAAAGTAGATCTATATTTTCTTAGAATTTAATTTTACAGATATCTTACTTGGGTGTACACAGAAAGATAATATCCAAGCAGTGAGAACAGGATTGTAGATAAGTAATTACTTTCTTTCTTTTAGGGAATTTAAAAATCCTCCTTAACACTGGTTAAAAAAAAAAAAAAAAATCTTGTAGAGATCAGGACAACAATAAAAATCCCTGTTTTCAGTGAGATGTGTTCTTCCAGGTTAAGTTCGCTTGCTCCTAGAATAAGTTAAGCTTTTTTCTGATTGCTGTCCTGAATGTGTATTTTAATGCACAGAAGTCATGCTTCTAAGGAATGGCTCAATGTATTAGGAAGAACATCTTTACTGTGCAGGTGATGAGCACTGGAACAGATTGCCCAGAGAGTTTGTGGAGTGTCACTCACTGAAGATACTCAAGAACCATCTGGTTGCAATCCTGTGCAATGTACTCTGGGAAGACCCTGCTTGAGCAGGGAGGTTGGATGAGATGACCCACTGTAGTCCCTCCCAATCTGATCCAACCTGTGGTTCGGTGTTTCGCTGATTCTGCATGACTGCTCATATCTACTGCCCAAAGGGAGTGGAAAAATAAACCTTGGTCTTGAGAAGAACCAGGGAATCCATTTTTTTGCTCAGGGACAGTAGACACACATGTGTGACATGAAGGTTTGCAGTGCTGCTGCTGACTCTAAACATCTGTCTGCTGAAAGATGTAAATCTTGCCAAGATGAGGTTTATATGATTGGGTGAGTTTTTAATTCAGATAAGCATCCATTTTTTTAAAGGAGCATATCTGGTTTGGTGGCAGACATTTAGGATGGGGGATTCTTCTCAACTAATTTACATGTCAAAGGGAGGTATATATTATTAAAGTATAAATGGGTTCCTGCAGAACATTACTAATTTCTGCCTTTTTTATGCTTCTGTTTTGAGTCTGGCTGGGAAGGAGTTAACTTTCTCTATAGCCTCCCTCATAGTGCTGTGCTTTGTGTTTGTAGCTTAAACAGTGTTGATAAGACACCAGAGTTTTGGCTACTGCTGCACAGTGCTGCACAGTGCTGCACAGCATCAAGGCTGTGTCTCCAAGCTGCTAGCACCACCAAAGGCCAGCAGAGCAGAGGTGGGCAGGAAGATTGAAGGGGTGGCTGTGGGGGAGGTCTGGTAGCGTGGTCAGTCTGGGACAGCTGACCCAGACTGACCAAAGGGATATTCCATGGCATATGATGTCATGCCCAGCAATAAAAGTTAAGAGGAAGGAGGAGTAGGGAGGCAGTTATTATTGTGGTGTTTGTCTTGCAAAGCAGCCGCCATGTGTACTGTGGCCCCACTTGCCAGGAAGTGGCTAGACATCACTGTCTCATGGGAAGCAGAGAATAAATTTCTTTGCTTTGCTTTGCCTCTTCATGCAGCCTTTCTTTCTCTTCATTAAACTTCTTTTATCTGAAGACTTTTTGATCTTATTTTCTCCACCTGTCCTGCTGAAGTCAAGGTCAATCCACTGCAGTGTCTTAAGGTGAGCTGAAACTCTTATATTGTATTTCTCTCCACTAGCTATGAGAGGGAGCTGGAATGATCTTGAGCAGGGAAATATACATATATATATATTACATTTCACCAGATTATTACTTTCATTTTTTTTCTTTATACTTCAAAATATTTTTAAAAAATGACCAATTCTTGAGCCTTCTTGCTTTCTTTTTCAAAAACAAATAAGGAAAAAAAGCCCAAACAAGAAGAACCAATTTAACCATGAGATTGATGTTATTATGATAATAATTTTTAAATTCTAGATCTTACATCAAACAATATTGATTCTTGCTATTTTCATTAGTACAGATCATCTTGTGGCTCTCATCAGGACTGATACTGTTTTTCAGTAACTGAGGCTGTTGCTATGTATACAATAACAAAATCCTCTTTGGAAAGAGTTAAGGGGTACATGTTCCAAATATATTTTTCTATCCATCATTATGTAAGGCTTTTCTCAAAAAGTTATCATCTACAGAAAACACATTGATATTGTCCATGTTTTACCAAGTCATTTCTGCATGGCAGGACTTTACTCACATTTACGTTTGCATGGCTATTTTTTTCTCATGCAAGATGATTTCAAACCAGAACAGCACCTATTACGTTTGATTTAATGAAATAATAAAACGGCTTAGAAGAAAAATGAAGAAAATGCTTTTATTTATTCCTCAAAAAGATCACATGTTGTATTACAAGTTGGGGGATGTTTATTTTTTTAAGTAAACCATGCCTCTGATAAAATAGAATATGTGCTACAAGAGTAAGTATTAAGGGGATGGAATGATGATGATGTACATCCTTGATGGTTCTTGAGTATCTTCAGTGCGTGATACTCCACAACCTCTCTGGGCAATCTGTTCCAGTGCTCATCACCTGCGCAGTAAAGATGTTCTTCCTAATACTTTAAGCCATTCCTCTTTCACTTTATATGTTTTACATATTTGTGCCTAAACTCCTAAAGCTGTCAATGTAGCTGTAAGACTAACTCTTCATTTTATATTCATCTGAATTCATTTGCCTTAACCTGCATGATTTTAAGCCGTTTAAGATTTCCTAGCATATAGAGTACCTCTTTCTGAGTTGCCAAATAAAGCACCTGTAAAATAATCATGCCTTCCTCTAGCAATAGGTAGAGGTCAGACATGAAACACCTGAACATTTCATATTATACCAAGACATCAAGATTTAACCACCCAAATTTCACCACTAGATTATATTTAGACATTAAAATTACAAAAATTTGAAATTAATTTGCACAATTAGTATTTAGCTTCTTTTTCTGAAAAATAGTAATTAGGTGGTTCTTCCCACTGTTATCTCCTAGCAATAATTTGAATTGAAGAATAAATATGTACGCATGAAAATATTCACCCTTGAGATTTTCAGAATTCAGCAACGAATAAATATTCATGGTATTGCTCTCTCTTTTCTAAAGGATGACACCAGAAACTAAAACACATTTATTTTTAATGGAATACATGCTCGAAATGACTCTAGTTCAAGAAATGGAACTTTCATGAGTGCAGTTGTTACCCTTTAAGCTTCTAATTGTTCAAGGTTATGATGTGATAGTAATTATTTAGTAATTATATTTTTTCCAGTATTCTAGGCACTGCCGTTGAAAAATTGCTTGTTTTCCTTGTTTTCAGGAATGCAATAATTATTCAGATAGAAGTATATGTGAAGCATTTTAATTTAAAATAAATTGTAATTAGAATATATTTGCTTAGGAATAGGAAGTCACATAGCTCTGTTAATGCTTTGTTGTTTTATGTATGTAAGAAATGAGTGATACCTCTTACATGCAAAAATAAATGGAAATAATTTTGATGTAAATCCATGCTTATTTCTCATGATAATGTGCAAATGTAATTTGATACATCTCTTCATTGTTGAAAGTTTTCAGACCATCTGTGTTTTAGAAACATTATTTTGTAGCACTTGGCCTTCTAAAGGTAATTTCAAAATGAGTTTATTATTTGCTCTTTGGAAAAAATATATATTTTCCAGTAATGATTTTTGGAAGTTTAACTTTGTTGTCTCACATTCCTGCTTATGTACTGAAAAGTACTGAAAACTTGCTCATTACGTACAAAACATTCAAAGACATAATTAAAACCAATTTTTCTTTTTTAAATTTGAAGTACTTTAATGTTTTATAAATTAAATTTTAATCAGAAGAATAATGTACAAGGTCTTGTTTCTTAACTACATTGTTGTGAATCCTGACCATTTCACAGATTTAAGAACATACAGATTGTTCATTTTTGCTCTTTTTTAGAATGCTTTGTGTTTCTCTCCATGTAAGATAAGATAAAAATTTTAAGTCTTGAATGATGGTTCTGCAAAGTCCTTATGTTACATGGAAATAGAAATTTATTACAAGTAAATTGGTTGCTAAGTTATGATTCTCAAGTGCTTTTCAAGATGCATTAAGACTCCCATCTTTTGTTGAAAGACGTAACATCAATGCTACTATCAAATTCTGTAAAAATAACGACACTTCCAAGCACTTTGAGGAGAGCTGTGAAAGAACTACTATGCCAAGAAAAAGCAACTTGCATTTATCCCTTTTCAGAAGTTTACAGGATTCTGTGTTACATCTCTAATAAAAAGACCAGAACTGTAAAGAAAAGGTTTTACGACTTGTTCAAACAAGTGGAAATACATTTTGCAAATAGAGTAAGTCAGCTAACACTGGTAAGATGGCAGAACCTGTCTGAGACTAGAACTCTGCTGTAGTTTTGTATGTTTCTTGAATTTAGATTGGCTGTGGCTTCACTTCTCTTAGAACAGTTTTCTTTTAAAAAATGTCTGTGTTCTTTTACATAGTTGCTTTAGAATAGTACTTCCTTAAAGAAGTTTAAACCTCTTGTCTTCTCTCAGCAGGTAATTTAAATGGATTCAAGTTCAAGTTCCTCTCTTTCATATTACATAATATAAATGTATTAACCCTTTGTTAATCATACTTTTCATATAAATTCTGGATTAAACCTGAAAAACTGAGTTGAGATTAATTTTCTAAATATTTTTTTTTACATTAAAATGTGCTTAAAATTATTAAAAATCAGTTGTAGCATAACCACTACAGATTGAAATAGTAGCAAGGAACAAAATAGCATTAAGAGGATGAATGCAATTAATACTGTTTTATGAAACATATTTCAGGGAATCCTTTTTTCTACCTTTTAATTTTTAAAATGTTTTTTTAAAATTACTTTTATCTTAATATCATTACACATTATTTTACAAAAATCAAATATTGCTATTAGATTCTGTATTTTTTTATTTGTTTCTGTGAAAGTATTACAAAGTGCTTTCACATTATATTTCTTTTAGTCTATTTATTAAAACATTTTGAGTAACCAGTAGTCAGTGATTCTATCAGAGTAGATTAAAACTTTAAACTACAGCAATCCTAATGTCTAGAATACAATAATAAAATAAAATAAAATAAAATAAAATAAAATAAAATAAAATAAAATAAAATGTCAGTAATAGGACAGATTAAGTATTTCTTAGAGATGATAAAATTGAGAAAAATAATATACTGTATTGAAAATGACAAAAAAAACCCAAGTTAGAATATTGCTTTGAAATCAAATTTTTATTATGTAATATTGTTAGAGGAAAGTAGAACACTCAGGATTTGAGAGCCCAAGAGGATGAGGCTCCACAGCCCCAGGTCCCCGCCAGAGAGATTGAAAATGTCCAGCAGACACAAGTACACAAGTCACACACGCACACACACATATATATACATACATGCATACATGGGCAACAGCCCCAATTCTCACACAGCCATTCAGGTCACTGGCATGAAAACAAACAGCACCAATGGGCTCAGCCATTCAACCTGACCTTCACTTCCAGTCAGAGACTCTCTGGCTCACCTGCACTCACTCCAGCTGCTGGCAACCCAGGCTTCCATAAATGCACATATATATGAGAGGCCCTTACTGGAAAACAGCAGAAAGTAGAGATCAACTCACACCCTCATACACACAGGACCAAGACTTCTCACCCAGGTTAGAATTAGAAAGGAATTTAATGTGAAGACATGACAGATGTCTCTGATCAGGCACAGGGTATAGCCAGACAAGCACATGGACCAGCTTCTCTCTTTTATTCCCTTATCCTTCTATTTCCCAAAATTGTTAGTCTCCAAATCATCCAACCCTCTTCCTTTTCCTGCCATCGGTACCTCCTCTAAATATCCCAAAATGAATCCTGTGCAATCCCAAAACGCTCTTCCCCTGCATCTTATAATGATCTCCAGCCCCCAGGCAGCAACCCCCATCAGTCTGAAAAGCATTCAGGAGAACCTCTCCCCTTGACTCCTGCTGATGGGTTTCACAGTTGGATACTTAGGCTGAGGCTATTCTGCTAGGTTTCCCTCTTGCCATTGTGGTTCCCTGTGCTTCTCTGTACTTGTGAAGATGGACCTTTGGTGGGCTGATGACCCCTGTGAAAGACCTGGGAATAGCCAGGCAGAGTATATTTGGGGGTTCTCATCTGCCATAGTCTCTGTGTTCTTTCGTGGGTGTGAAGACAAGATTTTTTAACCACAAAATCTACCAAATATCTTTCTAGAAAATTTAATTTTTGATTTTACTTTAAATAAATAAAATAATAAGAAAGCATGAATGTCTTTTGACCAGATATGTGTATTAATGGTTATTTTGGAATATTATACAGAAGTTGAATTTATTCTGAAGATTCCTTTGGGCACTAAAGTGAATGACAGCAGAGACAGTAATTAGTAGACAGTATACCACCACTTCTGACAGTCTGAAGCATGACTCAAACGTTGCTACAAGGCTCTAGGACTGGGAGAAATAAATCACATCAAGTAAAAGAAAAGCCAGCGTAGATAGCAGCTGTGGAAAAAAATATATATTAAGGCTTATTTCAATTAGAGTCACACAGATGAAAGTTAGAAAGGCTGGATTGGTTGCAATTCAAAGGGATAGGAGCTTAAACAACTTCTGTCTCCAGTGAAGCATTAAAAGATAACAGAAGCACATTTTTAAGAGAAACATCTGTGGTAGAACCACCATGGATTCAATTTCAGCACTTCAGCCTATATTTCTAAAGTGGTAAAATGAATATAACCTTAAACAAATAAACAGAGTTTAAAAACTGAACAGGAAATATGTAGGTTGACACAGGTTGGTCTGATAGGTGAAGGATGCCTATAGTTCTGGCTTGGTGTGCTCATTGGGAGATAATTGCATCAGAAGTGGATCCCAAACAGCAGCTTTTTTTTAATGTCTTTTGCAGACCTATAGCATCAGTAATATTTTATTTTATCAAGCCACAGTTGAGAAAGTAATGGTGTCAATAGAAAAAATGAGTTAGAAAAATAGCTGGGATCAAAATGTTATCACCAGTCAAGGACATTTTATGATCGTGAACAGAAAGCACTATTTTTTTAGCCTTTGATTAATTAGACACTTATATGCTAGAAGTCATGATAATGAAGAGTTGAACTTACACTCTGTTTTGCTGTGTTTATAAAATAAGTACACATGAAAAAAATCCCATTGAGTGCTATGCCTCTAGGAACCCAAGGCTTCTTCCTCTGGCATGGCTACTTATCATAGTACCTAGCTACTTATTGAAGAAAGCCTTAAAAATCTGTGAGTTTCTTTCCCATTAGGGAAGAAAAGAAAAAAAGTCAAAGAAAGAACAGAGACATCTTTCCAAAGGCATCACAAATGCAAAACATATTGAGTAGGTCTGTGGATATATATAAATTCACCTGAGACATGTTGAAGAGAAATGACAGCATAAAATGTTTGAGAGACAATATTACATTTTCATCACTACCCAATCTGATATGACATTTTTAAAAAATGTATATCTATATTTTTAGGTAATTCTTCTTAAAAAGGGATTAAACACGTAGATAATGCCATTAACCCAAAAGGAAATAGATCTTACTTACAGTCACCTTATTCCAATATTGATGCCACACATCAGGTCTGACACCCTGAGCATGCACAGAACACATTGGCCAACATGGGTGAACATGGAGCTGCAGAGGTCCCGTGTGCAAACATGCTGTACCATTGCTGGTCTTTATCTTTAAAGGGTGTGTTTAGAATGCTTATCTAAAGAATGCTGTGTAGGAGTCAAATCAGAAAGTTTCTGCTCTGTGTTTCCAGTTGTCAGTCATACCTTTCAGCTGAGACTGGTGACTGGTCATGTCAGCACTTCAGTCTATTTCAAATAAAATAAGATTCATTTAAACTACCATAGAAATGTCTTGCAAGTCTGCTTGAGAGACAAAACCATGTATGCTTATGTCGTGTATGCCAAGCATCAGATAGGCTAAGATATTAAAGGAAAATATTCTCCTTTAATATTCCACTTATCCTAACTTATTTGTCCAGTGCTTAAGGTGCTTACGAGAGAGAAAGGTAATCTTTGGCATGTGTATTGCATTCAATATCCGTCAAGAATAAAAAATTAACAAGCAAGCCAAAAATTGGTAGAATTATTGTTTTTTTAAGAATAGTCTTTGTCCAAGTGAATATCCTGAACGTAAGATTGAAGAGTTTCACTCTCACTTTCTTTCCAAGGACTATTTTTTAATCTTTGCCACAGGTGTGAATCTTAATCACTTGGACCAGAGAAAGTGAAGTTCTTTGTCCTGTCTCGTTTAACTAGAGTGAGCTGTGGGATAGAATTTAAAGTATGGTGCTAAAGGGAGCCTGGAGATGTGAAAAGATTTAGCAGATTTTTTTTTTAAAATGAATTCTCTAACCTCTGAGGCATTTAATGAAGGAAATAAATGTTACTGGTTCTTTGTTTAGTTTGTTTGTTGAAAAAAACGAAAAGTGCTTCCTTTGGAAAAAGGAACTTATGAAGAAAATTTTAAGTGAGGATAAAGTACAAACTGGCCAGATTTATGAGGTTTTAGCTAGATTTAGCAGGAGGTGGAGGTGGTGGATGGAGGTTTAAGTAACAAAGACCCAAGCCCTCCTGATATTCTGGGAATTTACAGGGAAAAACTATTGTGCAATGGCTCAAAGGAATTAAGACATGTTCCTCTAAGAAGTTGACAGATGATAGCGCAACTCTATATCAATGCATGGGTAACAACCAGGAGTTGGTAGCCACTGCTCGTCTAGAAATATGATCTCTCTGCTATCAATAAAAAAGTTCTGGAATTAATTTAATTACTGAAACACTGCAATGAGCAGCTATAAATTCAGAAGAGACGGAGAAGGAAGGAGAAGAAGTGGGATTTTCCCCTTTGTAGAAAAATGGGCTGACTGCACAGAGTGGTCTTTCAAAAGCAGTGATGAACAGGTGATGAACAGCTTATGGGTGAAAAGTAGGGACCAAGACAGCAAAGGAAACCTCACATTTGGTGTTTGCTTCAGGCCACCCAACAAAAGGGGTCTGATAGATGAAGAGGTTTTTACTTCAGTTACTTAGAGCAAAACAATTACATTACCTTCATGTAATTTTTTGTGTGTTATCGAAAAGACCATTGTCAATAGCTGTCAATAGAATATCAAACATATGGTCTTGAAGACAAATGAAAGCTATACATCCAAGTGCTAAATACCTAGTGTAGAAAACACCAGTAAGTGTTCCTAGATCTGCCGCTCATTCTAAGTATACCGAGAGTTTTGGTCGAAGTAACACGGAAAACTTAGAATATTGAAAAAAGTGGTTTAGCTATAAGTAAATTATGCACAGGACATTACAATTCTCTGTGTTTTGGAATAAAAGTGAAATTTTAATGGGAATGAATGAATGAATGAATGAATGAATGAATGAATGAATTCTTATCCTTTTCTTTAAATGTACCTACCCATAATATTTTTTTTTCAGAACTGACAAGAGTTTAATTAATAATGTAATGGCAAATCAGAACAACTATATCTGACAGACAGCAGTAGATCTTCTACCTAGATTCTAGTTCTGTTGCTTGAAATAGCATGATGGAAAAAAAAATCCTAAACATTTAATTTGGACAATGACCCAAATTTGCAAGGGACATACGAAGTAGATTAACTGTTACCATCCTTTGCATGTATTAACTAGACAGAGGTTTTACAGTATGAGACTGGAAAGTGGCCTTAAGGGGTTTTGCAGGACCAGACAGCAAAGATAGATGATAGCAAAATGACATGATAAAAAGTTGCAGCTTTTGCTAATGTCATGTCTACTGATTCATTCTTTAACACTAAGGGAAATTAATCACCACAGTGCATGGTATTTCTGACTCCCTACTAGGCAACAGCAGTGTCTCAGGAAGAGTTAAAACAGTAAAAATGGGGGTTAGATAGATAGCAGAGAGCTACTTTATGGTGACCTATATAAAGCGGCTATATATTCACATTTTTTCCTTCCTTTTATATAGTACTGACAATAAATACACCTCATAGTTTAATGACATTTTAGGGTTGTGGGTTTGGTTTTATGGGGCTTTTTTTGGTTTCTTTTTTTCTGTTTTTCTGAGCATTAGCTGGACTTCATTCTGTGAGGCTCAGAAACAGAAAAAAACAGGTAATGCACAGCACAGTGCAGTGTCATGCAGCAGTACAAAAAACAGTTCACCAACAGAGGCTAGAATCATGTAAAATATTTAATGTAACTTATGGGATTTTCAGCCCAATTTGTCATGAGTACCAGCATTCTTATAATACTTTTTACACTCCTTAACTGACAAAAAAGTCATTTGTCATTTAAGAATCTTAAGGATGAAAGTCACAGAAGACTGAGAATTCCAATTTACATCACTATATACTAGGTTATTTTGGTAAATGTAGTAATGATGGAAAACATTTTAAAACAACCCATGGAACACTCTAAGTGGTATATAAAAGAGAACTCACAAGCAGGAAAATATCTTGCAACAACTTGAATTACAACACTAGTCTATTTGGGGATAATTGAATACATGCTTATCACAAGTGCCTTTTTAAAATTTTCTTTGGGGAAAAAAATACATCTGAACTTAGACTGGGTGACTGCCAGCAATTTCAAGAAGATGCATTCATTCAGCTGTAATATTCACATCAACATCTGCAGAACAATCCCTTCTGTTCATTTCCATGGAATAAGGAGTGTAGGCGTAAATACCAGCATCAAGTGCCGCGTGTTGAGTTAATACCTCTAGTCAGCCTCTACACCTATAAATTAATAAGAGGGTTTTTGCTGACAAAAAATATCCCTTACTTATCAGTATCATCCAACTAATTCAGCAAGAGCATTAGTAATTTTTCATTTGATTGCTTTGAGTGCTATTTTCTCTCCATTTATTTCTGTATTGTGTGTTCTGATGTGGGTCTGTGCATTCAAGATATTTTAATTATCCATATGTTTGGTGCCCTAAATATCTGTTCTGTGATGAATTTGCATTATTTCTTCATGAATTTCAAGCTGAGAAATCATTCTTTGTATTCAGCTGAATGCCTGCTGACTGGTGAAGTGGACATTAGACTTGCTTGACATGTTGGATTCCTCCAAGCTAAAATAATCATTTTTCACTTGTAAAAGATACCCTTGCTGTAGTAAGGACCCTTACTATATTATTCTTTTTATCCTTACTTCTATGTTACTAAGAAGAAAGCATACAGCCCTACAGTCTGTGAACCACAATGCCATGAGATTTTTCCGTAAGGGCAAGTACTTTATTCCTCATAGAATTCCATTCCATTTTCATAGCAATAGATAACGGGTAGATTCACAAAATGTGTATACAGGAGCAAAAAATCTCAGTTCCTAAACCTTTACAGTTTTGCAAGGTTGAGTCAGAATTTAAATGTTGCATTAATATAATGCACTGGATAGTTGATTACACAGTACCAACCCCCAAATACATTCTAAATATTTTGTTGCTGCCATAATCCTACATACTCAGAAAATAATACTAAGCAAGTTAAATGCAAGTGTGAACCACGCTTTATGAATTTTTTTACATTTACATGTTATTAGCCTAGGTTTTCTTCAAGAAATTACCAACAACAAATCTCAGACAATGATTGTTTTATAGTTCTCACTGTGTACATGCATAGATCCAAAATCACAATTCTGTACACTCATCCTGCATAATACTATTTATATAAGTACTGCCTCTTCAGAAGTTATTTTTGTAGCCTAATTATTGCAATTTCTCACAGGAAAAGTTCATCTGCCAATGCAGTTGCTCAAACTGACTTTCAAATCAGAGGTTGTCATACATGCAAAATCTCCTTTCCACACTTAATTTGGAATTCTTAAGTCTGTACTTTTATGGTTTGCAGAAAAAATGGTTTCTGCTCTCTTCTTCTATTTCCCCAGGACAAGTCTGCATGTATATTTCAAGACTTTTTATCATGCTATAAATAACAGTTCTACCTCTGTTTCAAAATATCCCCTGTGAAAAATGAGTGCTTTTGTAATCAACTGTAGACACAACAAATTTACTGAAAATGTTTTTTTAAAATTTTCTTGTTCCATTTTTAATTACAATTATTACGATTTTAATACAAATTATGATTTCTCAGCATGACTAATAAGGAGAGAAAAATTCTGTCAGAAAATAGAATAATTTGTACCATTACCAGAAATTTTTAAAGCATTAATTATCTTTCCTTTACTAATGTTTGAAAACCTTCCTCAATGCTGTCATGTTTAGACCTGAGCTTCTCAGATATTGAAATGTTTTCAAAGTTTTTCAGCTTCTGTGTCCGGGGATTTTTTGTAGTCTTTGAAATTGCTTAGATTTGAAAATACTTGTTCTGTCTCCTCAGTTAGCTGAGTCTTCTTACATGCTAGGGATGACTCACAGAAGGCAATATATTTTAATAGCCAGAATAAATCTTTGATACTGACTTATAGCCTGAAGAAATCATTACATGTTCCTTCAGATTTTGAAAATAAATTCAGCTAAAAACTTGTTATACCCAAGGGAACAAACAAACAAAACAAAACAAACGCAACCCATATAAAACCCAGACAGAGATTTACTAATCCTAAAAGATTGGTGGAGGAGAAATCCTTCATGTGTCTGGACTCTGGAGAGGAATTGGTCTAAATGTCTGTAATGTAGACGTGTCTTTTTAAGGTCAATATCTAGTCTTTATTTAGAGTAAGAAGAGAACAAATAAGTATTTTTAGCTACATTTAATCTTTTCTTTTAAAGCAGACTTTAAAATAAGTCAAATGACTCATGGTCTAAAGTGTCTATTGTTTCATGTTGACTAGAGGGAAAGCCTTTTTCAGAACATTCATTTGACATCTCCACGTCTTACTATTGCCCTGTGATGACACACTTTGTGTGTGTGGTCTAAGTTATTTTTAATAATAAAAATATTTAATGTAATTTAGTTTTATATAATACTCAAATGTTTGTCTCAGTCAGTTGCTTTGGACTGATTGCTCCTGGTCATAAATGTACCAGGATATTTATCAAGTTTATGTCCTGGTTCTGGCCAGGACAGGGCTAATTTTGCAGCATCTAGGAGGGGGCATGGCTAGGGCGTGGAGGCTATTCTATACCAACTCATGTCTTTGCTGGAGGTGGGGGAAACAGAGTCTTTTTCCTGGAGAAGGAATTCTGGTTGTAAGTGTGGCAGAGGAATTGATCAGGGTAACCCTGGATCTGAGCATTTTTTATGTGAATCACTCACCTCTGTCTTGTACACTTTTGTTATTAATATTGTTCTTGTTACTGTTCATTTTCTGATCTCATTGCTGTTTCTGTAAATTGTTGTTATCTCAAGACGAGATCTTTACCTTTTGTGCCTCTAATTATCTGCTCCATCCCACCACAGGTGACAGAGGGAGGGCAGGAGTGAAAGAGTGGCAGTGTGGTTTGGAGAGTACCATTTTTATACCATGAAAGCTTGTTTAAATACAGGACACCGACGCGACAATTTTATTAAAAAAAAAAAAATTATAAATTATTTTAATAAAAAAGATGTACTGAAATGAAATGAAACATTGTGATGTACATAATAATGGGGTTATTTTGCATCAGCAGGCAGAATGCTTCAATCTTAAGAACACAGTTTTGTGATGAAATTAAGAAAACCCTCAACCTTTTAGCCTTTAGGTGAGCTCTCAGAAAAATCGACAGCTGTCTTGGATATGCTATGGTAGCTTTGCTTTTTATATGATATGAAATCATGCCACATGCCCCACTAGAGAAGTGTGTGGAAGGGACAATCAAATACTGTGAGATCTCTCTTCATAAAAGACATAAATGCATAGCTGACTTTTCTCCCATATGTAATCCTGAGGCTTAAATTTATTAGATAACATGTATTTATATCTTTATTACTAGTTTTAATATTTTATGTAGGACATCTGTATTAGTACTCACTGCCATTGCAGATGTAAAAGTCCAGACAAGTATGCATTGTGATCATATAACCTATCACAAAAAAAGGAAAGAATGTACTTAGATACTACTGATTCCAAGCTGGAGTTACGAGTCAAAAAGTAAGATCACTTTCAGATGCTACATCTGTGTCACAGATGTTATTTTAGATGTGAACCAAAGTATATAAACAATTTAAAAAAAAATAGAGTTCTGAAATACATCTAGGCAAATTAATATTGAAGTAAACGAGTTTTTCTCATGTAATTAGACTATATGTTAAAATAAAGGAACTTGGAAGCACTTAGTGTCAAATACTATTTGAATACATTTTAATGCCTCGATGTGAAGTGGATGATAAATTTTTCAAACGTGTTTAAAAATAAAATATTATATGGTCATTATATTGTTTTAAGTTGCATGCTTTCACAGTCATTAATATTTCTTATATATTTACTTTAAAACAAATACACAATGCCAAAATTTAAGGACTTAGAACCAAATGCACATCCCCCCCAAAATTTATTCACAAGAAAATTCTAAAAAAAGTTCTTTGATCTACTAAATTGTTGATCTATATCTAGACTGGGTAAGGTAATGCTCCCATACAAGTGTTTCTAGTAGTCCCAATCAAAAAAGCACTCAAACACCATAAAATGTCACTTATTAGCACTAACATGAGAGTTCAAATATCCCAAACTAGAACAAAATAGAGTGCAGATGACATTACATTCATTCCATAATCTTCCATGTATTGCTGAATTGGAAGGACCTCCAGTTTGGGGAAAACACATGACAGAGATCACATCCATTTAGAGTTTCCCTGGTTTTTTGGTCTTTACAGTTTTGATAGCATGCTGTCAGAAGAAAACAACTCTATTTTTCATTTCCATGTTGAAGCACAAGGATGTTCACATGAGAACATCCTGCTTTACCTTAAGAAAGAGAAAAGGAATTACAGGTGGTGTAAGGTTGCTGCCAAGTGGGAGATGCCTGCTAGTCCGTCTGTCACAAGCAGTTGGCTACCTTTATACAGGGGCAAGGAGGATGTTTGGCACACACAGGCCTGAAGGCAAAGAGCTGTTCACAGCATCTCACAGACCTGCATGTACTCATGTTGACTGTTGGGTCGATCAGTAACTCTCTCCTGCAATAGCCTTCCAGTCAGAATCGCTACCACTGATTTGTGATTCCGAAAGTGTAGGTGAGTCTTTAAAATAAAATTAAAGTATAAGCTCAATACTTTTGGAACTATATCTCTAGGAGAAAAAAAAATACCAGTTAGTTTCCTAAATATTTCTTTGATTGAGATTTCTTTGAAAATTTATTGATTTCTTTGAAATCAGTAACCAAGTAGGGTGTTTTTTCCTTTTCTTTTTTTCTCTGAAGGGTGTCTTTGGTCACCTTCTGTGCAAAGTCTGTTAGAAGATTTACAAAATGGAAAAATATCTTTGCATAAACAGTTCTAGTGATACCTTTTTAATATTTACTTTTACATATTTCTTCCTGAATCTGTGCAAGAGATCCATGTTTTCAAAAACATGGAAAAATAAACCACAGGACGTAACATATTCCTCTGCAGGATGAAAGGGAAAATCTTTCCAAATGTAGCTGTTCTCCCTGTGAAGCTGTTTTCATTTAGCCTGGAAATCAAAGTCATCATAGATTAACAATATTCATAAGTTTCCATTTGTTCTCCCTCATATGCTCAATTTGATAAGAAACCATGGCTCACTAGCTTAGGTTTACAACAAGCTTTAAGTTAAGTTAAGCAGCTATTAAATCAGCTTTGTTAATAGGGTTTAATAAAGTGTTGATTGCAGTATATTTTAAAATACAGTCTAGAGTCACTTGTATTACTCTAGCTTTTATATCAACGTATCTCTCTGAAACCAGTGAAGTACCTTGGGCATGAGTCATTGCTTCATTATTCACCCTAAAAAACACAATAAAAAAGCTGCTGATTTTGCATCTTTCTGGTAACAAATTAGATTTATTTAACCAAACTGTGTAGTTTTCTTTATGCAGTCACTGATATGGGTAGCTTTTTTTCAAGAGCATACAAACTCTTTTTCCCCAGAAAATTCATGAATTACAACATTGTTTCCATCTGGAAACACCTAACTTGTGGCAGTAAACATTGTAACACAGCTGTTACTGCTCAGAGCCAATAATACTCTGTATCTATATACACTTATCTTTACATTTTATTTCAGCTTCTGTGCGACGTGAAAGATGTTAAACCTCCCTTGCTTTTATAGCAACAGAAACAGTAACTATACAACATGCCACTATTTCAAATATCAAGCTGAATTCCTCTGGTAGTAAATTTCAGATGAGAAAAGAGATTACTCACCAAATAAGTCTTCACTGAAATTACTTTAATATGTATATATGCTCATGCTCCACAGATTCGGGGTGGCTGTGTGTGAACATTTCCATTAGCTGTTAACTCCACAAACCAAGGAAGGTCATTATATCATGCTGTGAGCACAAAAAACAACACCTAGGGATAAAGTAGTACACTGACTTGGATTTGTATTTCCAAGATGGGACTTGTAAAGTTCTCCATAATGTGTATTTTGCAGAAGCATACTAGCATTGCTACTGATGAAAACCATCTAACATCCCATTGAAATACAAACAATTAAACTTATCCTAAGACAATTAGGTCTCCAGATTCCATCAAACATATTGAAAAGGGGTGAAACATAACCTTGTAAAAGCATTTCTTGTGGTTAGTTATCTGAAGCACTCTTATAAGCCTGAACAGTCCGACACAGATCTAAAAGGAGACTAGAGTTTTTCTGGATCACTAACATACAGCCACTCTTACTTACTCTAATGAGCCCCAAGTGGCATGAGACCCCTATGATGAAACAAATGAATTGTGGTTTTGTTTTTCTTTGTGTATCCTAATAATGTAAACTTATAACCAAGTGGCACCACATCTAGACACTTCAGTATAGGAGTACATGATCCGGAATTGAATTCCATCCTTGATTTCTGTAAACTTACTTTGTTTTTTCAAATATTATCCACCCTTGTGTGTTCAGAAGTTTTTATGCTATTCATGCGCTTGTATCCAGCGTAGCCTCCAGGGGACGTTCTAATTAAGTTGTCTAATGCCATAGAGTTTGCACAATTAGGTGTATGACCAAGTCCAAAGATTAATGTAGTGTTTCAGGTGAGCACTTCTGTGAATGGCTGATAGTCATCTTCATCTTAGCCTGACCCTCTGTGCCAACCTGACCTGCCGACACCGATGTGGCATTTAGAAGTAATAATCACATCTACCAAGTAAATTGCACCCACAAAGTAATTCTAGTTCTTCTATTTCTGTAACTTAAGCAGAATTACCAACTGATGCAAACAATGTTACTTTCCTACAAACAAGCTTTTCAAAAACAGTTCCATCTAAATGCTTTGATAAAATACCTTTCCCCAGGACTCGCAGACCCTAATCTATCATGATTAAGCATTTCCTTGATATTTTTTGTGAAGTTTAATAAGCTTTCATCACTTTGATACTAAAGACATTTCATGGACATGAAGGAAAATAATGTAGTTTAAAATATGTCAAGACTGAATATTCAGTCCTTGTTTGTTTCATTGAGATGGCAAGCAATATAATCAAATGTGCTATGCCTTGCTGGCACTTGAACACACTCTTTCTATCTGGAAATGCACCAGTGATTTAAAGTTAACCATAAACAATATTCATCCCTTTCTTCTCTAAGTGCCAACTTATTAGTTAAAAGCCTGCTGCCAAATGGTGAAGCAGTACTGACTGAGAAAGAAGAAGAAGAAAAAAGCAACTAAAGTAAGCTACTAAGGAAAGATCTTTAAGAAGAAAAGTTTATGTGATGTTAGGTAACAAATACTGGCATCCAAGTTTGGTATTTAAATAAAAACAAACAAAAAAACACCAAAACCAACCAACCAACCAACCAAACAAACAAACCCCCCAAAAAAAACAAAACAAAACAAACAAACAAACAAACAAACAAAACAAAACAAACAAACAAAACAAAACAAAAAAAAGAAAATAGTTATAGTGCATGGAAAAAAGATTAATAGGCAAAAAAATCCAAGGAATAATTGTACACTTTTCATAGTGTGCCATTCTCACAGTTTGCAATATACTGACAAAGCTTTTCCCCCATAAGCTGAGTGCCAGAAACATTGTATATGAATGAGGTAAAACAGCTGGCTGGACTAATCTGCCCAGCTTGATCAAACCATTATGGTACCTTTCAAATTAATTCAGATTAATCTCTACTTAGGTGTCACGGTTTAAATTGAAGATGCTTGCAGCTGTGTTCTGAAAGAATTAATAATTGAAACTTATTTTACTTGATTGGAGTTGTAATTGTATTGATTAATTAGCTTACTTGCACCTGTACAGAGATTATTCAGGATACCTACCTCTTTAATTCAAATTAAGTGCAAAATCTAGAACTGAACTGCATAGGTCAGTGTGGCCGCTCATACTGTGAATGGCCTCAAGTTAAACACTCAAGTTACCAACTTTGATTCAAAGCCACTGTCTGTCTTACAGTGTCAGTAACGTGTGCTACAGTGCTTCTCAGCTTGAAAATACCTCGCTAGGGTGCCTATTTAAAAATGAATAGTTGGACATCAACACACTTGCCCAATAGGTGCAATGTTGTCATCTGGTGAATTGGGCAAACAACTAATGTAAGTTGGCCAAAAATATCAAATATCAGGAGGAAGTCAGTTTCTTCTCTTGTTAAAAGTCACAGCTATTCAATTTGGAGGGGAAAAATTTGTTTCTATTGAAATTACTAAGTTGAGAGTCAGCAGCTTCTGTATTGGTTTGTATTTATTTTGTTTACTTTCTTATTTTTGTTAAGTTGCATGGGTCTTTAAGCTATTATTTATCAACTAAAGTTGATAAAACATTTTAAAAACACTCTATTGAGCTGCTTTCTTACATTTGTTCCAAATAATCATAGAAATCTTAGAAATCATAGGCTTGAGTCGGAAGGGACCCTAAAGATTATCTAGTTTCAACCCCACCATCTTGGGAAGGGATGCTCCCCGCTAGACCAGGTTGCAGTCCTTCTTTCATGAGAGCACAGTCCTCTGGCATATCACCTACTCCTCTCAGTTTGGTGTCACCTGCCACCTTGTGGGGGTTACAGTCTGTCCCACCCCCCAGATCATTAATGAAGATGATGAATAGGGCTGTACCCAATATAGACCTCTGGGGTACAGTGCCAGTTACTGGCCTTCAGCTGTACCTTATCACCATCCTCTGGTTGCAGATCACCATCCTCTGGGCCCAGCCATTCAGCCAGTTTTCAATCTGCCTCAGTGTCTGCTCGCCCAGCCCATATACCAACAGCTTGTCTATGAGAATCCTGTGACAGATGGAGTCAAAGGCCTCAGTGAAGTCTGGGTAGACATTATTCACTCTCTTCTCTCATCTATCAGGACAGCTATTTCATTATGTAAGTTTATCAAGTCAAGCTTGATTTCCCCTTGGTGAATACATGCTGACTATTCCTGATGATTTTCTTGGTATTCATGTGCCTGGAAATTATTTCCAGGGATAGCTGCTCCATCATCTTCCCAGGGACTGAGATGTGACTAACAGATCTGTATTTCTGCAGTTCTTTCTTCTTCAGTTTCTTGAAGGTAAGAGTTAAACTTCCTTTCCTTCAGTCCTCAGGCACTTCTCCGGGTTGCCATGATTGATCAAAGATTATTGAGGTTGACTTTGCAATATCGTCAACAACCTTCCTCAGCACTCGTGTGTGCTTCTCATAAGGGTCTATGGATTTATGCATGTCCAGTGTGCTTAGATTAACAAATATTCCATTTTAAATATGAATTCACCCTAATTTTTCATTCTCTGTGCTCAGAAGAAATCTGAAAGGATTGACGCAGAAGAAATACTGATTTTTTATTAAACCTTAAGAGCTTTTTCTCTCAGGGAGGAGAATTTAGAAAACATTTTTTTAAAAAGGATTAACTTGCTAGGCAACCTGTAAATCTTCCAGTGATACCTGATTATCTTTCCTTGTCTAATGAGAATATGCATAAATTATAAAAATAAAATTATCTAAGTTATGATATTACAAAGAGGAGCAGAGAAGCATAGAAGTTGGTCTTTGGATCAAGAAGCTTCTTTTAAATTCTGGTGGCTGTACATATTAAGAGAAAATTAGGAAGTTCAGAAGAGAGGGATAAAAGAAGTATCTCAGATTCTCTCTGATCTGAATGAAATGACAGCAATACAGGGTTGAAAGAGGAAACTATTTATCAGTTGTGGATATGTCAGCTATTCTCTCCTGGACCTCTACACAAAAGTGGAAAGAAACAAATATTTTAAGGGTGTAAGTGATGTAACCTACTTTTAGATATATCCCTTGAGATAAATCCTGACCTTAGAGCACTTTTTTCCCTCAATTGCTTATAAAAAGATCCAAGGATGACTAGCTTAGGTCTGGAGACGTTTTTCTCATACTTTTAAAGTTAGATAACTAATCCCATCTGGTTTTTTACTTCCAGTGAGAAAACTCCAGAGCTGAGATAAAGCCAGCTTAATAACTGGAGCAAAAACCTCGCATGCAAGCAAAGCAAAAAAAGGAATTAATTCATCACTTCCCATCTGTAAGCAGGTGTTCAGCCACCTCCAGAAAAGCATGGAAAAAAGAACGCTCAGGGGGACCTCACTGCAGATTTCCACTACTTAGTGGGGGCTTATAAAAAGGGGACAGTGACTTTTTCCATGGGCAGATAGTGACAGGACAAGGGGGAACAGTTTTAAACAAAGAAGAAGGTAGATTTAGATTAGAGGTTAGGAAGAAATTCTTAGAGGTTAGTGAGGCAGTGGAACAGGTTATCCAGAGAAGTTGTGGATGCCTCATCTTTCCAAGTGTTCGAGGCCAAGCTGGATGGGGCCCTGAGCAACTTGATGTAGTGGGTGGCATCCTTGCCCATGGCAAGTGGCTTGGAACTAGATGACCTCTGAGCATCACTGCACTGATTTTAGCTTAAGCTGCTAATGGAAAACATTGCACAGGGAGACAGGTTTAAATACAATAATCTCTTCTAGTCTAGTTCCATACATCATAGCTGCAGATAAGCACTGCTATGAACCTGAAATTCATTATTCCAGACTTGGTTTCATAATCAGTGAAACTAGACTGTTGCTGACCCACTGCATATTTTATTTTGATTTCCCTCTTGACTCCAAAATGCTTAAGCAGTCTGATTAAAAACAAAAGAAAACAAACAACTCTTCCTTTAAATTTAAATTTCTTTGTGCAAGCAAAAAAATCAAGAATAGCATCTCATTTGTAATAATAAAAAGAAAATGTTTAGATTTGACTCAAATAGGGATATTCATTTTCAGAAATCTGATTTTAGGGTATTGCAGTATGGAAATCTCAGTCTTCCTTCAAATAAAAAGAGGTGTGCTTTTTTAGATGAGCCATCATTCTTGTTTTGAGATAGAATTAAGTGTTTTACCTTTTTATGAACTGAAGAAGAATCAAACCATTATTTTTGACAATAAATGTGACCTTCAGGCAACTGCACTCGTATAAAATGAACCTAACTGCAAGTGCCTAAGGAATTTTCACTACAGAATTTAGTTTTTTTCTTTTAAACTCATGCTGAACCCGTGATTTTCTATCCTATTTATCTGTCATTTCAGTCCCTGTTTGCGTTCTTTACCACATGAATTACTTTTTTCTGTGGCAGAGTCACTACAAAGGGAGAAGCTCTACCCAATTTAGATAAAAGCCATTCAGTGTCACTTGGCATCAGATTACAAGCTGGTGCTTTATCAGCATTTATATGTGGATATGGATGATTCATGTTCCCAAATACCTTAAGACAGGACTTTTTAACATTGATGTCTTGACTTTATGTATTCATTTCACCAAATTGCCCTTAATGCAATGGAATATTGCTTTATGGTTAGTGTGGATTGTCTACAATAAGGCTTTTTCTATATCTAGACCTCAAAGTCTTTTCAATGGATTGGAAAATAGATAGGCTGGGGATATCAGAAGAGGTAAAATCAGGTGTGCTAAGCCTCTGGTTAGCATCCGAACATTTAGTGCTTTCTTTTCTTGCTGTGTGTTCTTTTTCTTATTTAAATGATCTTATTTTGGCCAACTCATTCTTTATAATGATGGACAAATTGCATTTCTTTATCCTTGCATGGAGTTATTTCACTTCACAAAAATATGTACAATGTGTGTGTACAATCAGTTGATCCATTCATATTTATAGTGAATTTTTTACTTCTGTGTGTGTTATGCTTATATATTTATTTCAGCTAAGTCATTAAGCTTCTCCTCTAGGAAAAAAAACTGAAGATTAATTACTTTCACCTCAAACAACACAGTCAGTTTGGTAAGTGTATGAGGAAAGCAAAAATTGTCTTGTAATGAAGAAGGCAAGAACAGAGAGTTTTCATAATTTAAATGTACTCAATGATCAAATATATAACAAAGTGCCCTTTGGTAATCTTTTGTTTTGTTTTTGTACTTGTTTTGTTTCCTTGAATTACCTTTTGCCTCCATAAAAGAAGAACAGTGGATACGTTTCATCCCTGGGCTAGTAAATTTTCATGACTTTTCATCTTCCTGCCTTATATAGTCTGCCAAGAAAAAATGCAGAAATCTAAATCCCACGTGCCTCAATATGCTATCCATCAGACTCCTCAACCAGAGACTAATCTCACTTTTTTTACAAGGAACAGCTAGCCACTAAAGGGTGAAAATTCTCTGCTGTTCTCCTTGTTGTATGAAACACAACATTATCAGGGATTGTGAAAACAAGCTATACTTCTAAATAACAAACTCCTTCACCATCTTTGTTTTGTCTGAATAGCTTTTAGTCTTCTTCCTCAAAATCATCCTTAGAGTTCTGTATTCATGGAATCACATAATCTGTTGAGTTGGAAGGGACACACAAGGGTCATCAAGTCCAACTCCTGTCCCTGCACAGCACCATCCATCCCCAAGAGTCACACCATGTGCCTGAGAGCATTGTCCAAACACTTCTTGAACTCTGTCAGGCTTGGTGCTGTGACCACTTCCCGGGGGAGCCTGTTCCAGTGCCCAGCCACCCTCTGGGTGAAGAACCTTTTCCTAATATCCAACCTTCAGGTCCTGTCACTGGTCACCACAGAGAAGAGATCAGTGTCTGCCCCTCCCCTTCCCCTCATGAGGAAGTTGGAGTCTCCCCTTTCCCAGGCTGAACTGACCAAGTGACCTCAGCTGCTCCTCATACAGCTTCCCCTCAAGGCCCTTTGCTGTCTCAGTTGCCCCATTTTGGACACTAACAGCTTTATACCTTTCTTGTCCTGTGAGTGCTGCTGCCCCCAGCACTCGAGGCGAGGCCGCCCCAGTGCAGAGCAGAGCAGGACAATCCCCTCCCTTGCCCAGCTGGTGATGCTGTGCCTGATGCCCCCCAGGACAGGGTTGGCCCTCCTGGCTGCCAGGGCACTGCTGACTCACATTCAACTTGCCACCAACCAGGACCCCCCGATCCTTTTACATGGCACTTCTTTCCAGCCTCTCATTCCCCAGTGTGTACACCCAGGGTTGCCCCATCCCAGATACAGAATCTGGCACTTTTCCTTGTTGCACTTCATATGATTGGTTTGACTGAAGAGATACTTGATCATTGGTACTACTTAACATGCTTACATTTTTTTCCTCTCAGCTGGACCTGTATATTTTAAGCAAACTGTCAGATAAAATCCATAAAATATAGAAAAGCCAGCTGACAGAAATTACAATAAACGACAATAAAATAAGGGTATATTGAGCACTCAATTACAGTTACAGGACCTGAGTATTTGTCTCTCCATTACATTTAGATGATAAAAATGAATTCTTATATTTAGCAAATATGTTATAATTATCAGAACAGCAGGTCATCAACAGTTACAAAAATTATTTTCAGACTATTGCAAATATTTTACTAAATCTTGTGATAAACTTTCTATTTATAACCCATAAGATTGTTTGATAATGTAGCATTTTTAAAATATAACTTTACCAAAAGTAGGGAAAAAATGTAGATGAGGCTATTAGATCTTATGGGAGGAACAACAGAAATGCAAATATACAGGCCAATAATTTTTAAAAATGGTCTATGAAATTATTTTATAAACCTGCAAGGGAAAAAGAAATTCTCATTCACAATTCATGTGTATATCTCAGCTTCCACTGCTGAATGAAAGCTACTGATTATGTTGTATTTTTGTAAGTCAGGGTCTTATAAAAATATTTTCCTGTGAAATTAAAATCCTGACAGCTGGCTTTCTCCAGTTTGACAGTTTTTCTTGCAGGTGCAGGGATTTCTAAGAGCTTTATTTAGGGAATAGAATTTGAGGAAAAAAATCTGTGAAAGTTTTGAAATTATGCATTTGTTACTTATTATAAATATTAATAAAATATTCATATGTGCTGAAATGTAAAAAAAAATTTCCGTTTTGTCAGTATCTTCTATTCCTCCCAAAAGAAACCTTTAGAGAAAAGCTTATAAATGAGTTTAAAAATATATTTATTTCCCTCACGCTTGCAGTGAAATACACTAAACAGATACTGTAACTCAACTCTCAGGAAGCAATATGTGAATCTGAATTTCTGGAACACATTCACAACTCCTTTTTTTCTTAAATAGACAGAATACCAGAGATTTGAGCTTAAAAAGATGAAGTGGGAAGCAGGCTTGATGGCAACATAACAGTTAAAAATAAATTAGTGCTCCCTATAAAGTGAAAAGACTGTAGACACATGGAGAACTGGACGTGAAGAGTTCACATCTATTCTCATTGATTCATATTTCAAATGGTAATGGGTGTGATATGCCATATGTTAATGAGAATTAATACAGAGCACATGCAAAATTGTGATAAGAAATGTATCAGGTGGTATTTTCCTTCACAGTCTGAAGAAGTTTGAACCCATCTTGCTTGAATGAGAATTCCCATACATATAAAGAAAGAGTCCTTTGTAGTATTCTTTAAGCTTATTTCTGATATTTTTGGGCAGAAAGAGAAATTTAATGGAAATAATACTTTTTTTTTTGACTGCAGAGGCCTCCTAAGTGACTAGCTTTACAGCCAGATGAATATGAGTCCCAGCAGTTTGGAAAATTCTTGTTTATTCTTTTTGAAGTCCACTAGACTGCTGAACTGAGTGACAGCATAAAAATTGACAGTGCCTTGAAAATAAACTATTGGTAATTTTGCCTTTACTGTAAAAAATATGGAAATCCATCATTGCATTTGACTGATTTAAAATTTGAGGAAAAAGTTACTGAGTAAAGATCAGGAGATAATTTCATTTTTATGTCAATGAACTAACCACATTAAGATTTCTGAAATCAGCCTTGGTTAATCTAAAAACAGGAAAAACATCTTCCCACCATTTTATGACTGATCCTGAGCAATTAACTTGGGGAATTGCTGTTAAAAATGCAAGTTCTAAGTTATTACTGGAAAGTTAACATAAATTAAGATTATTACTGAAAAAGCTATTTCTCTGTGATGTTAAACATAAGTGTATTTTTTAGAAAACTTAAAATGGAAGAGAGGCCAACAAATAAATGGAATCATTTTACCTGACAAATGCACTTTTACTTTCTGTGAAATAAAGACATCTTTTCTTTTCACAAGAGTCAGTAGCTATCAACATTTAGAAAAAAGGTTTTCGATTGTTCCTTACTAGAGATTTGTGTCTACCATACATCATTCCCCATTATCTTTATTATATTGGTTAAATTACACTTTTCTGTATTATCTTGGTAATTTTTGAATGAATGAGATCTTTGCACACCACATGTGCTCTTTGTGCTATCATCACATATCAAACACCTTTCACAGTAAGTTAATGAATAAAGCATTTTGCTTTGTTGCTATAGCAATATATTGCAAAACTACTCAGTTATATGTTCACATATATTAGTAAAGTGAATTTTCTTTAACATTTTATAATGTTTTTAATTTTATATTAATAAAAGTAGTTTCAAAATACCATAAACAACTTCCAAGATATCTCAGCTTCAGACATCAACAGAGTAATTATAAACTCAATTTTTATCCAAAAACATCCGGCAGAGTTTTAAAAATTATTTCAATTTTGCAAAAGTTCAGTAGTACATGGCAAGAGAGCATTTTAATTGACTGCTTCATTAAAAACTAACAAACAAAACCAAGAAGAAAGCATCTGAAACCACATGAAAAGACACAATATTTTGTGTTCATTCTATTAAACAAATTTTCCTTCCTAGACCACAGTACATCTGATTTGAAACCTCTTTTATGTTCTACTGCAATGTCACATACATGGATGATATATTAGTAAGGATTTGGGTTAGTGCTTTTGAAACTGTGCTACATGGACAACTGATGGTGCAGACAGCCGTGATACATGGTCTGCATATTTCTTAAAACACTTGAGTTTACAATTTTATGATTAATGGGGAGGGTTCTGTGAAAGAATTGTTGGGATTTAACAGTGACCTGTGTAGACATTATGTTTAAGAACAAGTAGTTCAACCCAACAGAATCTGTTTATAATATATTTTATGAAAGCAAACTTGATTAAAGACTGTCTTTAAAATATTTTTACTATACTAATAGAAATTGAAGTTATCGTTAATATATTTCTATAGAAGAAAATGTTGCAGACCAATAAAACCTTTCCATATCTTTTCCATGGCACCTCTAGGCAATCTTTATTCCTTCCTCTTTTTATTTTGTAAAAATCTTTATCTCTGGCTCTTTTTTTCTCACCATATTTCCAGTTATTTCACTTCTGCTATATATTCAAGTAAGCCATAAAAACAAGACTATAGGTTTCTGTAACCTTATGTCACGTCAGTTGGGGCAGAAGACAGCCTCCTCTTGCTCCAGTGAGTCAAAGAGTCATTGTCCAACACCTATCAGTATTTCTCAAGGATACTCGGAGTCCCTGAGAAATCAAATACTTTGATCACTTAAAGACTTTGGGCTGTGTTAACAAAATACGGTGTTCTTTTTATTTCTGCTAATTTGATCTAATTATTGAACATTCACATATAGCTGTGAGTATTGAACTTGGTGCCTTGCAGTGTAGGCTCTTGTGCACTGGCAAGATATATATGTATAAAATATAAACAAGGAGCAGAGATATCTGGTAAACACCAAATGATCCTGCAGAGAAGACTTGAAGTGTGTCTAGTGAAACAAATTACTTTCGTGAAATAAGCAAAACCAGAACAAGTTTTGGTCCTCAAAAGAAGATATGAATAGCAAATGGGATCACCTGTTCTTGTTTTGGGTACTGGCAGTGAAAAATGAAAACAGCAGGAGGGATGAAGGATGGATGGATGGATGGATGGATGGATGGATGGATGGATGGATGGATGGATGGCCAGCCCTCTTTATTTTTTCATCTCTTTGTTGCCAAGCTGTCAAGCCTGACAGCCTTAACACCTGGAAACATCAAGGATCATAGCCATCAGTGCTAAACCAACATCAGTTCCATAGTATTGTATACGGATATTCATAGTAAAAGTTAGTACATGTTTCGTACAGAATAATTGTTTGCATATGTAATTATAAAGTTTAATAATGATTAAGAACAAAGCACTGGCAATGTGTATAGAAAATTTGAAAAAACTTGGTTTTCTGTCTTTACCATGGTCACATCAAATCTCCAATTTCTTAAGAATAGATATATCTATACATTCATTACCAACATAGGTCAAGTCCTGCAAGTGTTCTGCAAGGTAGATAATACAATTCAAAATAAATCTTAAAATAAACCATACAGCTAACAAAAAAAGAGAACTGGACATAAGTTTCAAAAGGTCTTTTCTGTCAGGAGGACTTAAACTATATTAATTTTTGTCAGAATTACATGAGTATGGAATGGTTAAGTTCATAACAGTGGATGTCTACTGCATTTCATATTATTAACAGTTTAATAATTCTAAATGACAGAAGGCTGACAATAATGAAACACAAATTTGCAAATGGGAGAAGTTGGACGAAGATGTAATGCAAGGAAAAAAATCAAATCAGAAAGAAAGGTAAAATTCCCCCAACAAAAGAAAAAGTTTTAAATGGTCTTAAGGTGGTTTATGTTAAATTTTCTAGACATTATCAGGGACTGTTTGTTTGAAATGGCAGGAGATATAATGGTTACTTTCTCGTTATTACTGAAATAGATATATAACTTGTACAGACATAACTTGGATGTGCCATCTTCTTTACTGACAAAACCACCAGTGTTTAAAGCACAGAACGTACCTCATATCAAATAACCATTCATTGTCACACGTTGTCACATCTCAGTAAAAAAAACGGGATGCCCTATATCCATCCATTTTAAAGTCAAACATTTAATGTGCTTCAAATATTTTTCTATAAGAAAAAAACATGTCATAGGACTCACCCTTCTATGTTCAAATCATTTTCATGGTAATTTTCTACTTGCACATTTCTAAAGCAGATGGCAGATTACAACACCTAGGATTGCTCTCGCATGATAATTTCCTTCTGTAGAACTTTGATAATAAAATCTATTTGTTCACAATTGTAAACATTGCAGAACTCATTGTCACTATATACTAAATCATTTTTGGAGATTATGTTGTAACCATTAAATTATGACATACTACTTAGGAAAGAAGAATGGAACATGTTTCTAGTGTAGGTACTGAAATTTAAATTAACAGCTTTGCTTAAACCACAGAATGATTGAGAAAGGGAAATTTCTAAGGGGATTACACATTTTCTAACAGTTTATGATAAATTCCATTGATTTTCAACTTGAAGATTTTGTTTTCTAGATTTTTGGTATGTCTGTTAGTACTGTAGGGTTATTCTGGAAAAATGACAAAATTTAAAACTGATTCTTTGCATAACTATTTCTGAAAGAGATTTCTGAAGAGCCTTTTCAGTACCTTTCCTTCATTTATTTAATTGATTTACATATTTTAGAATAGTTCAGATATTCTTTTAATGTATCAATATATTGTTGTTTTCTATTAAATATTAAGTAGCAACAGCTGTATTTATCACCGGTACTGTTGCAGTCAAAATTATGCCTAGAGAAAATGGAACTCATGTCTAGAACTAGGTAAGTATTGTTTGCCTAATTAAATTCTGAGTTACCAAATTGAAATGGAGCAAAGAGTGACCATCAGTCCAGTTACAATAACACTTATACTTTGAATCAATACAGGAAAAACTCTTTTATAATAATACACAGAAAAGTGTTAAACAAAAGTCCTTACTGCACCTGCCCCTCTGCCACAGCGTTGTGTTCATTCTCTATGGTGGTCCCTGGGTCTTCAGGTTGACAGTGGTGATTTCCATTGAGCAAGGGGTGCTGGAGCCCCACCATCAATCACCTCCATCCTTCCCTCTTTGCTGGGAAGTAGTCAACAATGTAGACAGAGCACAACAATCATTCCCAAAGTCCTGCAGTCTCTTTGGGACTATTTTTCAGTCTTTTCTTGTTGCAGTCTGTTTCGTCCTTCTTTGGTTGTCTCAAGGTCTAGAATTCACTGGCCAGGTCTGCTTATCTTGACCATCTGTCATGATTTGTCCCCACAAGAACCACACAGATACTCACTCCTACCCCCGCTCCTGGCCTTAGTGTGGAAGAGAGTCAAGGAAAAAAAATAAGCCTCATGGGCTGAGACAAAAACAGTTTTATAATTGAAACAAACTATAATATAACAATAGTAATGAAAATGACAGAGAGAACCAGCACCCAAGAGAAGTGATGCACAATACAATTGCTCACCACCAGCTGACTGGTGTCACGCCTGCTCCAAAGCATCAAAGTGTCTCCTGGCCAAGTTCCCCCAGTTGATGTGCTGAGCACAACATTCTATGGTATAGAATATCCCTTTGTCCAGTTTGGGTCAGATGTCCTGGCTGTGCTCCCTCCTGGCTTCTTATACACATCATCACTGGCAGAGCATGAGAAACTGAAGTCCTTGATTTACGGCAAACACTACTCAAACCCACCTAAAACAGTGTGTTTTATTCTCATCCTAAATCCAAAACACAACACTGTACCAGCTACTAAAAAGTATTTACCTCTATCCCAGCCAAAACCAGGACACCATCACTGTAGGGGGTTTGTCTGCCCTCAAATCCCCACTGCAAAGTCCCTGGACCTGGCCCGCTTCCTCACAGCCACATCTCTGCCCCTATTTCCTTTGCTGGACTAACTTTCTAGTTGACCCTCAGCCTGGCCTCATGCCCATGGCCCTCTCCAGCCATCCTGGGGCTGTGTGACCCTGGTTCCCCTCACCAGACCTGATCCCAACAACCTCCCACAGGCTAATGTCCTGTCCTGACCTCAGAGGCACCTGATGCCCTGTCTCCATCCCAACAGAGGTGCCTGATGATGTCCTGGGCTGTGGTATCCTGTAACAACAGGCCACTGTTTGTTAACTAGTGACAGCTGTGGTGTGTCATTAACCTTATTCACAGATGTGAAGTCAGAACATGCTAAATCATAATAATCAGATAATTAAAAAAACACTATAAAGCTGGTTAAGATTAAAAAAAAAAAACCTACATTTACAATAACTAGTATTTACTTATATTTGAAACTGGATTATTTAAATAATATAAGCACATTTTCTCCATTAGAGAAATATGGCCATGATACCATAGTAATGGGTTTATATTTTATATATTCATGATTCTTATATACACTATAGATTTTTTATTTCTTTGCAATTGAATCTCTAATAATTTTAATCAGAAATAAAAGCCTACAATCTTTCGTCATCCAGAACATCTTGCCCGTTTTAGTACAAGTCACTAATTCTTATTATTGCATTACTTCCCCTTAGTGAGCATAATATGCCTGTATTAGCTAAGTTGCCTTGAACTTAAGGTTCAAGTCTGTTTTATTTGCATTATCCTAAAAGACTGCATTTAAAAACACACTTTTCTCCTTCCCAGGCTCTACCTTTTTCCCCTTTAGCAGTGCAGCAAGACAGAATGGGGGTTACGGCCATGTTTTTTCTCCTTCTGCTCAGGAAAAGGAGTCCTTCCCCTGCTCCCACGGGGTTCCTCACACAGGAGACAGCTCTCCACAAACTGCTGCAATGTGGGTCACTCTTCCATGGGGTGCAGTCCTTCAGGCACAGCCTGCTACAACGTGGGTCCCCCAGAGAATCGCAAATGCTACTAGGAAACCTGCTCCAGCCTGGGCTCCTCTCTCCATGGGTCTGCAGGTCCCTGCAAGGAGCCTGCTCTCGCACGGCTTTCTCATGGGCTCACAGCCCCCTTTTGAGCACCCACCTGTTCCAGTGGCGGATCTCTGCATCCCCATGGATCTCCATGGGCTTCAGGGGCACAGCTGCTTCACCATGGGCTGCATCATTGGTTGCAGAGGAAACTCAGCTCAGGCGCTTGGAGCATCTTCCCCTCCTTCTTCACTGGCCTTGGTGTCTGCAGAGTTGTTCCTCTCACATGTTCTCACCTCGTTCTTCTCTGGCCATAATTACATCTGCACAATAACTTTCTTTCTTTCTTTCTTGAATATGTTGTCACAGATGCTGTACCACCATTTCTGACTGGCCCAGCCTTGGCCAGCAGTGGGTCTGTCTTGGAGGCACCTGGCATTGGCTCTGCTGGACATGGGGAAGCTTCTGGCAGCTTGTCACAGAAGACACCTCCGTAGACCCTCCCATTACCAAAACCTGGCCATGCAAACCCAATATACCCATCTGTTTGACCAAGGGGAGCCAGTAGATGTGGTGGGTCTGGATTGTAGCGAAGATTTGGCTCTTCACATGAGATTAGTATGAGAGAGTACTTAAGGGTTCATTTAATTTAACTTCTGCTGTGAAATTAAAGGTGTGTTTTGATTAAATAAAATATATATGTATAACAGGTTTTATTTTAAGAGTCTGAGACAGATGTTGTCCCATGGCTAAGAGGTCAATGCTAATAAAACTAACCATCTGGCAATCAAGTCAGAAAAGAGAGCATACAGATCAATCATTGCCCAGAAAAGTTAAGGGAACATGTCCTAATATAAACAAACACAACAATCATTTGATCTTGTATTTAATGAAATAGCTTTTCCATTTTTTGACAATTTAAAATCTTTTAAAAATTCTGTGTATAATTAATCTACACATAAAATACATATAACCATATACATAACACTATATATTTAATTGCATCATGAAACCGTATATTGAAGTGTAGCTTATATAGCAATACTCATGCTTAGTGCTGCAAAAAACTAAGATGATATAAAAAAACTGCCACACAGACAAGAATATCTAAATGGGTGACATCTTCTCTCTGAAGCACTTCAAGACATTCTGTAATCCCCAAAGAGATTTGCAAGTCTCCCCAAACTTTTGTGCTCATCGGGTAATATTAGGGGAAAGGTTTTAATGACATCAACTGATAATAGATAGAGAGAGATTATGATAGGTAGCTCAGAATACATTTCCATACATTCTTGAAAATAAATGATATCTCCCTTTACCTAGATTCAAAGCAAACTTCAAGAGGTTTAACTAGGTATTCCCGGGTCTGACTGGGATGGAGTTAATTTTTTTGCCAATAGCCCGGAAAGAGCTGTTTTAGATTTAGACTTTTGACTAAAACACTGATGATAACACATCAATATTGTGGCTATTGCTGGACTTTGCTTGCATGGCATCAAGCTTTTCATTCTACTGCAACTGTGAGCAGCAGTGAGGGTGTGAGCAAGAGGCTGGGAGTCAACATAGTAGTGCAAGTAGACAAACAGCGGCAAAAAAATTATTTCATAGCATGGAACATGATTTTCAGCAATAAAATTGGGGACATATTATTTACAAAGCAGCTGTTGCTCAAAGACTCTCTGGACATTCTCGTTGTAGGGCAAGGTTAGCAGCTATATTTAAATTGCTTGCTTCCGGGGAGTGTTGTTTTGTGTTTGTTTTGGCTTTGTTTTGTTTTAGATTTGGTCTGGGTATTTTCCTCTTTTCCCTCACCTATTAAATATTCTTTATGTCTACCCATGAAATCTCAGTCACTCACTTTGCTGAGGAGGACAGGGAGAGAGTGTCTGTGTGAGTGCTCAGTTTTTGGCTGGGGTCAAGCCACCAAAGTCTTGTTTAGAAGCCAACATGGATCTTGGGAATTTTTAGACAATTACATATTTGTTTGGAATACGCTAGACTGCATTCATAGTTGTTGTAACAGTTTAGCAGGTAGCTGGCAGGTACTTACTTGCTGTTGCTTGTCACAAAGTTGACTTGATAGCTTTTGATACTGTTTTCTTTGTTACTTCCCCTGCTCTGTGGTGCGCTCCCTCTCTTGCTGTACATTGAACTTCAATGTGGCTGTGTTCAGCTTTTTCTGTTTGCTCTGTTTCTTTATCATTTTGCCCAGCAGTACTGTGGTAAAAACACTGACCTTTAGCCTAATCTGCTATTTGGGCCATGCACTGCTGCCATCTCAGCACTCTGGGAAAGAAATTGTGGAAATTTAACTCTCGGACTTTTCTTCCCTTCCAGAAGTCAATTAATGGGGGAATATAAGAATGTCACTTCTCCCTTCTCCTCCTCTGGGACATATGTTTCCTGACTTGTGGCAATCACCCTTCAGCTCTTGAATCTCCCCGTGTAACCAGAATTCTTGTATTGGTATGCTCTATGAATTTGGCTTTGTGTTTAGCCAACCACTTGGGACGTGCCCTAGATAGACAAGGGTGGCAAGGTGTGAGAATAATTTAGAGACATGCTTATAGTGTTTTCCCCCTCTGATTATCTGGGACTTCATGGCAAAACCAGTGTGATAACCTGTTGAACTGGCAAACGTCATGGATTTTGGAAAGGATGCCTTGCCTACACCAAAGAAATGGAAATGTTAAAATGTATGCTACACCTACTGAGCCTGTGTTCTGCACCCTCAGAGGAGCAAGAGGGTCTCTGGATCTAGGGACATACAAAGGAACACTGTTGTTAAACCAGAGACTCAAGCCTCAACTTCAACTCTCCTGTAGTCAAGAAGAAACAGTGGAAGAGGTTAACTCAGTTAGCAAGGGAGGAGTAGATTCTTCCTGTGAGGGAGAATGAGGAAGAATCAGAGAAGGCAACATTCTCTGCAGCTAAGGCAAAAAAAAAAAAAATTCGTAAAAATATGTATATATACCTTTGCTTTTCATCAGTGGGTTACTGAGAAGAGGTATTTTTCTCTTCCAACAACTCATTAGCAGATCTCCAACAGGACAGATTAGGGATACATGAATGTGTCAGTGGAAGAACTCCAGGAATCCTTACTTCATTTTTATTTGGTTTTACTTGTTTTAATATTTGAAAATATGTCATAATTTTAATACAGGAAAAAATTATGATTTCGTACAATATATTACTTATAACAAACAAGTAGAATTTGCTTATCATGTAATATTCAAGTTAAAAATATTTTAATTCTAGAAATTTAATGCCAACAATTAAATCAATATTAACCTCTAAATAAACTCTTTCTGGGTATCAGAAGCAAAATTAACAGGAAACAATGCTCATATACAGAAAGAACATCAATAATTCTGTTCTTTCTGAGGATCCAGTTTATTTTCTATAATCTAATTAGCAATAAAATCAGGCATAATGCAAAATTAGCAATTAAAGCAATTAAGACTTATTTCTCATGTAATTGAATCATATGGAGTCCTCAGTGGAAGAAGGAACAGATTAAGTTTTGTATGTGAGTAGTTTGGTGGTTTGTTTTGGTTTGGTTTTTTTGCTGAGTCTGTTTTGAGCTGCCTACAATCTCAGAAGCTAAACACTGTTGGGTAGATCAGTCTTATTTCTGAGAGGTGTGGTATTCGCTGTAATTGTTGACTGTAGATTACCTTCAAGTCTTCACTTCTAGTCTTCCTAGTCAGTCATATCGATCTTTTCAGCGAAGCTAAGTCTTCCTGTTCTTGTGAAATGTCAGATTAATTGGGACTACATATTATTCCTCAGTTCTGCTTCTACAGCTTTTCTTTCAAACACACTCCTAACGTGCAGTTGCAGAACACCATGAGGGTATCATCCTGTCTCAGGCATGCTGAGGAGTACTATGCCCCAGGAGCTTCGTCTCTGTTAGTTGTAGTAACAAGATCTGAATGACACAATGCTGAAAGCTAAAGCCTGAGAATGGTAGTTCTGAGAATAAGTGGATATGTCTGCTAGAGTTTTGGGCAAGGGATGTAACTTTGGTTTATATCAAGGAAGACCAAGAAATAAATCTCTGTCTAACAGCCCACTGAGATTTTTTTCATTTTATACAGAGTCTGCAGTTTCATGTGACATAATTTCTGAATTTCAAAATATTCTGCAAATTTCATATGCCTCAGTGATTTTAACTGCTGCTTTTGAAATTCTTAAGACACTAGGTGAGCAGCATCTGATTATCTCCTCTTGCCCCTTTATTGTTACTTCTTGCTGCTACGCCCAAAAATGTGGCCATAGTGTGTATCATCTTCTGTTGCTGATAAAATAACTGAGAGAATTTGGAGAAGACTATAAACTTTCTTATTCAATTACTAACTGATGTGTTTCCATGGTGTACTGTGGGAGATATTGTGGATAGCACATCCTGAAGTCCAACCAAGGCAGTTCATTCTTGCTATATGGCAGAAACTGGTGCTTGCCATTTTGCTTGTAGCAGTAAAAAAAATCTATTTGAGAAACCATGTATTGATGATCAAAACTAGGTTATCTTTCAGTTAGGAAGTAAATCACTTGTACTGGCTCTGGCTGGGATGGAGTTAGCTTTCTTCATAGCAGTCCACATTGTGGTGTGTTTTGGGTTGCTGGCCAAAAGTGTGGATACAACTGCAGTGTTTTGGGTATTGCTAAACAATGCTTAGAGCAGATCAAGGCTTTACAATTTACCAATTTAGCCTTTTTAC
>VZTI01000774.1:50288-80443 GCA_013397865.1 Struthidea cinerea | reverse complement strand
CCCCTCCCATTTCATCCTTCTCCAGAGCAAGTAGCCTGAAAGTGGGCAAGAAACTAGGGGGAACATGGATGGGACAGCTGACCCTAAATTGACTACTAGTAGTAGATTGAAAAGCAGTGGCACTGTCCTCCAAGGTGGCTGGACATCAGTCTGCTTGTGAAAGGTGGTGAATGATTGCCTTAGTATCACCTGTTATTTTTCTCCATCCTTCACTTTCTAAACTCTCTCTATATTGACCCATGATTTTTCAGATTTTGCTTTACTTCTCTCTTCCATTCTGCTTAGGAAGACGAGAGTGAGAGACACTGTGTGGGTGTTTAGATACTGGATGGGGACAATTTGCCATGTCAGTTTAGAAAATTGTTATAATTGTTATTGATAACATTAGCCTTTGAAATCTTTTTTTTTGTTGTTGGAGATTTGGTCTCTGAAATATGTAAGTGATTGGAATTTTATTTTTAGTATAATTCTTGCTATGTTATGATATCTGCAATTTATAGCAATTAAAATTAAAAAAGCCCACAAGCTCATTAGTGTCTTGATTGCAATAGAAGTAAAAATTAGCAATTTTTGGAGAATTCCATAAGCAGGAAGGTTGCAGCCAAACACCATCATTAATTTTGGATAGCTTAGGTTTCAACCCTGCTTTTATTTTCCTATTTTGTTATAAAAATTCTCATTGTTATTTTATTAATCTGAATATTAATAGATTCTGACCTAACTGTTTGCTTAGGAAATTGAGGTAGAAGTTACAGATCAGTTCTTCCACTCAGTTTGCCCTCCAGTTTCCTTATTTTGAAATCCAGCAAAATTTGTTAATCAACTGAACAACAAAATATGGGGAATCAATTTAATTACGGTTGATGGAAAAAGCAATACCAAGGTTGGGGAAAACTGAAAATGGGTATTGTTCTGTCAGTATTAGCAAACTAGCTGGTAGTGAGTTTGGGGGATTTTTGTACTGTTATTCTCTATATCTGCATATCGTAATTTGTTGTAGATTTTTCATTCCTTTAGGATCTCTTACATGAACTGAAAAATTTTCTATAAATTATTTTTTCTGTGAAATTAATGCATTTCTTCAATTATTAGATATGTCAAGTATAAAAAAGAACAGAAGAAAAGGAAAAAAAATCCACAAAGGAAAATGAAGCCAGAATATGTCTGTTCTGTGTCAGAAACAAGACCTGACAGGGTAAATCCTAAACTAAGCAGAGCGCAGCACATATACAATATATACAATATATACAATATATACAATATATACAATATATACAATATATACATTGGCTCCTGTGCAGTCTGACTTCATGTATTCAGCCCATGCATAGAAATGAAGCAACACAGCTGGAGCCACTGCCTGGAAGTAGTCTGTTATCAGAAACCTGGCATAACTGATGGAATGTCACAAACAAGGAGCACGTGTTTTTCATTTTAATGACAACAACCTGTGTAGTAAGAGCATATGGTGCCTGAGAATATGGCTTTGCATATGTCTCAGTCTGTGCTTTATTTTTTTGCTTATTCAGGTGATTTAGTACAACGTAAATGTGGACTAGATTTCACTAGATGGGATTTTTAAAGTATTTCAGAAGTCAGGAAAGGATCTCTTACAAATTTCATTCTCAGTGTTGAAATTACAGTTATCATAGAATATCCTGAGTTGGAAGGGACACACTAGAATCATCAGAGTCCTGGCCCTGTCCAGGACAGACCCAAAAATCACATCATGTGTCTGAGAGCATTTTCCAAAGGCTTCTTGAACTGTCAGGCTGGTGCTGTGACCACTTTCCTGGGGAGCCTGTTCCAGTGCCCAACCATCCTCTGGGTGAAGAACCTTTTCCTAATAGCCAACGTAACCTTACCTGACTTAGCTTCATGTCGTTTCCTTGGGTCCTGTCACTGGTTATGAGAGAAGAGATCAGTGTCTGCCCCTCCTTTTCCCCTCACGAGGAAGTTGGAGACTGCAATGAGGTCTCCCCTCAGTCTCCTTCAGGTTGAACAAAGCAAGTGTCCTCAGCTGTTCTTCCTGTGGCTTCCCCCCTAGGCTACACTATCTCATATGCTTTCTGTCAGTCCTCTGTTGCAATAAAGTTCTGTAAGCTGACAATACCCTTCCAGATTTTAAAAGGATACATATTTCTTGGCTGTTGAAATTATATTTCTAAAAGCCGTAGTTTACTTATTTATCTTAGTGTTACGTTCAGCTCCTTTACCTAGGCAGCAAGCACAGACCTTCTATTGTTCAGCTTGATCCTTGTCAAAGAGATTGTTATCTGCTTGGCAAAGGAAGACCTCAAGGAGACATATAAAGAAAGTCAAGTTTTAGTCTAAACAAGAAAACCTCCCAGTAAATATTTGACTAAAGAAAATACTGTAATACTGCTGCCTCTGACAACTTTTCACCAAACTTTAAGCAATAAAACAAAACAACTGTTTATATACATTGGTGATCACTAGTTTTCTACGAATAGGAAGGAGCAGAGGGGAGGAATGGCAGGTGGGGGAACAAGACCCCTGTCAGAAATAAAAGCTGCTGGTCTGGCCCTCCCAGACCTGTTCCTGGAACCCCATGGACCCAGGGTAGACAGCCGTCACCCTGAGTCAGCAGACTCCAGATCCCCTTCAAGGCTGGGGGAGGTTTACTTATTTACAATGTTTAGGTGAGGAAGCAGAGGCAGGGAAAATGCAAATCAAATGGGAATTGTGAGAAATTAATTTGGAAGAGTAGAGGGATAAGAAGTCCTTGCGTGTAGGGCCAGAAGCTGAGCTCAGTGATCCTTGTGGGTCCCTTCCAACTCAGGATGTACTTTGCTCCTATGATAAGTAAAAAAACGACCAGTCTATTAGAAGCCCTTGGTGTTTATTCTTAGTATTACATGCATACTTGCACAGTTCTCAATTTTTTAGATTTCTGAGGATTTTGATATGTTCACAAATCATTTTAACTGAAGGCTGACACTCTCTCTGTTTCATCTTGAATCCACCTGAAGAAAGGTGGAGAGAAATGTTATACAAGAGCGTTTAGAGACAGGACAAGTGTGAATGGCTTTAAACCGAAAGAGCAAGTTTAGATTAAGTATTAGGAGGAAGTTTTTTGCTATGAGGGTGGTGATGCACTGGTACAGGTTGACCAGGGAAGCTGTGGCTGGCCACATTCCTGGCAGTGTTCAAGGCCAGTTTGGATGGGGCTCTGAGTAACCTGGTCTAGTGAAAAGTGTCCCTGCCCATTGCAAGGGGCTTGGACTTGGATGATCTTTAAGGTCCCTTCCAACTCAATCCATTCTATGATTTTATGATAACATATCCTTAGCTTTCATGTGACAACCATAGCTAAGATAATCTAACCAGTTTTATATCTTTAAACACCAAAATATTATTCTTCAATAACACTGTAAGCAGCTGAAAAAGAGACAGGTAATATTTTCTGATCTATATAAGCAGCTGTTTTTAGAAAAACCATTAGTTTCTTTATTTTTATCAGTTGCTGCCTGAAGGATCTGATAAAATGTTCAATATTTATAACATTGTTATCAATTTGTGGGAAGAGACTGTAAGTATGAAATTTGCTCTTAAAAAACTTATTTCCTATAAAAATGCTGTACACTTTCTTTTTCTTTCTCACTTCTTTTGTAAATGTTAATTTTATTTACAGAAAAATACTGAAAAACTGTCCACATAATTCGTGTTTTGAATTGCATAAAAGCGTCTTCTTTTTCTGAAGAGATGTCAGGGTAATGGCTAGATGCTATTTTCTCAATGGAAGAAATGGATTTGTTTAAATATATTTTATTGCTCACTGAATAATTTAGCTTAACAACTACTTCTGTTGGGGTGACTAACCTCATAACTTATTGACTACAATCTTTGCTACATAGTGGACAAATTAATTTTGTACATTGAATGAGTTGTTTTTTCAGGTACTGTAGTGGCATAAAACATTTACTGTGTGGTCAAAATAAAAGATCCTGTATAAATGAATATTTACATTTATACACCCATAAAGTCATCCATAAATCAAGCCAGACAACAATAAACACTTGAAAAACAAAGCAAGGAAACAAACATAAAAATTAGTCCATAGTTCATACGTATATTTTTCACATGCACCTCAGAGGAAGGATAAAAGCAGTGCAGAAACACAGGAGATAAGCTTAAAGGACTGGTGATTCCCTGAATTTTAGTCATTCCTATATCCTGTCTAAATATGTTTGAGAGTTCTATACCTATCATTGAAATCTTTTAATTGTGAATTTTTTCACACAACTAACCCCTGTTAAATTTTATATAGATTTCCCTTGTACATTCGAACTCCTCATGTCATCATTTAATACCAGCTGGCAACTAAGCACCACACAGCTGCTCATTCACTCCCCTTCAGCAGGATGAGGGGAAGAGAATGGGAAGAATAAACGTGAGAAAACTAGTGGGTTGAGGTAAGATTTGTTAATTGAAATTATTTGTTAATTGAAATAAGAGAAAATAAAATAGTAATAATTATTATAATTTTTTAAAATTGTAATGAAAAGGAAAATAAGAGACACACAGAGAGAGAGAGAGATAAAGAGAAAGACAAGTGATGCCAAATCAATCCCTGAGCAGCAGCCCTTCCAGCCAACCATCCCCCTAGTTTATTGCAGACCATGATGCCATATGGTCTGGAATATCCCTTTGGCCAGTTAGGGTCAGCTGTCCCAGTTGAGTCCCCTCACAGCTTCTTGTGCACTCCCAGCCTCCTTGCTGGTGAGTCATATGAGGAGCTGAAAGCGCTGTGCACGTGCTGCTCAGCAATAACAAAAACATCTTTGTGTTTTCAACATTGTTTTCAGCACACATCCAAAACATAGCCCTGTATTATCTACTGTGACAAAAATTAATTCTACCCTGACAAAAACCAGGACACCTTGTCTCCCCTTTTTTGTCAGTTTTGAAGGAAATTCAGAGATAGGAATTAATTCCTGATATTCTTTAGGAAGCCTGTAGCTTCAAAAGAGAAAGCCTTTTCAACAAGGACACATAGTTTATCTTTATTTCTCACTCATATAAAAGAAGAGTAAAGGGGTTATCTTTTTTTTCAGCATCAGCCTGGGAAGGGAAAGAGAATTAAGAGAATGGAAAGAAACACTTAAGACATAAGACGAGGCTGCAAGAACATAGCCTAATTTCTGTCTCCACAGACACTCCAATCTTTTATGTGAGAAATGTCATTATCCTTCAATAAAAGAAATGGGAGTAGCAGGTGGAGGAATCAGTAGAATATGTAAAATGAGCAGAACCTTTCAAATTTCACATCTCCTAGATCTTGTGAGGACAGTTGTAGCTGCCAGGCAATCAAAGACTTCACCTGTCTCTAACCTACTCTTAAAGAAGTATTTTAGGCAAGTTGACAGTTAGGTAGTAGCACATCTTTCTGCTCTGCTTACGTTATTGTGTCTGTCAGCAAACTCACTTTTACTTTAGATTTATGCTAAGGGTAAGCTGTTAGACTCTTTATAATATGGATTTTGATAATTTCCACTTTTTAATGACTAACAGTAAATAACCAATCTAGATGTTAGATCATTGTAGGAAAGTTCACATTAACTTACATCAATTCAAACATTTAAAAACTGCTGTGGCAGCTAGCATGGCACATAACTTAGGGAATGCTCTATCTATGTTTAGATTTATCTCGTAATTATTTGATTGCTTGGGGTTTTTGTAGACACTGAGTGCATTATACTAAAACTTCTTCCTAGTCTTACTGTATATGACCAGCTAAGCTGTGTATCAGAGTTGTGATGGAGAAAATTTTACGATATATACACAGATATAAGGATGAAATGATTTGATTTATTTTGGTGATAACAAACTATAGATACCATAACAAGAAAATGGAATCGCTGTGCTTAAAACTGGTGGAGAGGGAATAAAGTGTCATTTCCTACAGCAAACGTTATTACTAAAGGACAGAAGATAAATATTATCTTGCAAATCAATTCAGAAACAAGTAATTTGAAAGGATTCAAAGTTGAAAACCTAACACAGTAAGTGCCTGAAGTTTACTTCCTGGTTTAATGCTTGTAAGACGCAAGATGATGCAGATAGTGGAATTTATAATATTGTAAAAGTCAAAATATGTTATGAATAAAATTTATCTTGTAGACCACTGGCTAATGCATTAATTACTGACTGCAGGTTCTGTTCAGATGTACAGAAAATGGAGCTGCACATAAAACTAAGAAACATATCAAAGCCTAGGAATAACATATTTTTAGAAGGACAAAAAAATGAGTGATTAGAATTTCGGAAATAAAAGTAAGAGAGCAGAAACCACATATTTAGAAAAGAGACCATAAATGATTGCAATCTACTAAATGTGCATAAATTTACACTAATAAAAAAGTAATCATACACTTTCAGTACATGATAAAGTGAAGTTATAAAATTAGAGAAAACAAATTGTGGATAAAGAGATAACAAGGTCAAGAGCTTTTTCAGAAAAAAAAAAACCAAACAACTACTTTCTTTTCTTTCTGCAAATGGTTGATGAATAAGAGTGGGTTTGAATCCTGATCATAGCTTAAGAGTAATCAAAAAATAACTTATAAACTATAAAAAAGACAAACTGAACATCCAAGTATTGCTTCAGGAGTTTGATAAATACTCTAGCAAGCAATATATTCAGGACTCAGCTTTTCTGTGAGGTCCTATTTCTTTATTGAGAGAATAAGCAACCCAAATTGAATGAATTTTTCTTGATTGGAACTGCATTTTCTATACATTCATATTAAATTTTCACAATCAACAAATAAAACCTCTTTCATTGTTGCTGTGATTCTCTTTTTTTCCTTTTTATTTTATTGGTTTTTAATGAGAGCGATGATTGAGAAAGATTAGGATCTTGAGTTTTGGGGAGGCAGAAGAAGGGGGCTAGGGACCTGGTAGTTTCAGAGCTCTTTATATTAGATATTGTTTTTCTCTTCAGCATATCAAAAGACACTTGATAACAGAGGTACTGCCCAATTATGAAGAAATTTAATTAAATCCTATATTCAAATACTTAGATGACATATCTTTGGTACAAAATATTTTTTATATGCCTACAACCAAAATTTTTTGTCTATTGTTTTAAATACAAAACTGAAAAGAACAGGCCCAAGAGACTGTCTGTGTCTGCATCAGAAAGTATATACACATCTATCCTTTTTTTGGCTTAATATGGGTCTCTGTGGTCTGAAATCCTTGTTATTTATTCTGCTGGTTCCGCCACCTACACACACTTGATAACAATTTAACTCATTTAATAATAAGATTAGTTAGAGAAAACTTTAGAATAACATAATTGTATCAAGGCAATAGTATTAATTTTCTTTGTTTGACTGATACTTGGCATAATCACCACATCCTTTCTGGATGACTCTTATCTGGAAATTAGTGTTGAAAACAAAAACTAGCATGTCAGTGTTCTATTTTTTCTGCTTTACAGTTTTTTCTGCTTTTTACTTCCTCTGAGTTATTCATTCTGTTTCTACTTCTGTTCCTAGGAAATTAGTGCCACTAAGCTGTCCGTCATAGGTCCCTAAATGTCATTCCATAGAATGATTTTATAATACTCACTTAAATGTCTTTTTTTATACTTGGTCTCCTGTCCTCTCAATATAGGTCAAGTGCAATTGTTTTTCCAAAGGTTTATTGATGACAGTGGAATTGAACTGGACTCTAGTGGCCTGAATCCCAATTACAGTGAAGGTAGATATAAATTTCAGTCATAAAGATTCACATACAGTCACAAATTTAACTGTTTCACATTTGATTAATTATAAATTTGACTTTGTAATTTTTTGTACGCAGGTCTTTCAAAATACTGTTGAACACTAAGCTCTCTAAGAAAATCAGAAGGTAGAGCAAGTGACAGATTAAGTCTTCTATTTAAGCCTCCATTTTCAGTATAAGATATACAGTTTCCAAAAAGTTTGGGAGAGTCATATATGACATACTGGCAAAGCTCTCTGTTGGATTTGAAACACCGACACCATGTGAGTTATCACCTGTACTTGACACTTTAACATCTCTACAAAATAGCCAGATTTATAGCATGGACTCTTAGAAAACCTGTCTGAAGATCTGGTAATAAAGTTCTCTTTGTAGAAATGGTGATATCCCCCTTCCCCATCCCTCTTCTATCTACCAAATAGTTACTCTAAGCTTCACCTTATCAATGAGAATTAATCTATTTTGACAGCTCATAACTTTAAAAATAGCCTCCCAAACATACTGGAAGGTTCATTTTTGAAAGTAATGTACAAATACTGAGTAAATTGAAGCTAAATCTGTGCTACTGATCCAAAAATTTCTGTGTTCTTGAGTGATTATGATGTTTTCCCCCACAAAATTACTTGCTCAGTTTGGCAATGAAAGAAAAAGTGGAGACAGTAGTGAGTCATAATACTGGCTGAATGTGAGGGCATGTGGAAGCAAAGTGTCTGCTCCTTTAAGTTTGCCTGGGCAAAGGATAAAGAAACTGGAACATACAAATCTGACCAACACAATAATAAGGGGTGTAGTGATAAGAACAAATCTGGTAAGTGGCATGAATTGGATAAGGATATGCCATGTAGGAGAATGCTTGTTTTCATGGTTTTGATTACTTGATTATTTTTATGTTTTGCAAAATATTATCACTGGAGGAAACAACAACAAACAAACAAACAAACAAAAAAGCCCAAACAAAACAAACCAGCCAACTAAAAAAAAAAAAAAACCCAACAAAAAAGCCACCCTCCAACCAAAAAAACCCAAACAGAACACCAGCAAACAAAATAAATGGAAAAAAGTCCCCATCAACAAAAGATACAGAGAGCTAGAGAGCAGAATTCTTAATATCTCATTCCTTACCTATGTCCCCAGAAATGGGAACCTAATTTAACCATTTTTATGGTTTCAGAATGTTTTTATGTTTTGTAATCCTGTATCTTTAACAAGTACATTGAAAATTATTCTTCCACTTGTCAGTTTTTTATCTTCCAGTAAGGAAATTCTCTGGGATGGGAAAGCTATGGATTGTAATTAAGAATGAGAACTCAGTTCTCCTACTTAATGAATGACTGGTCTGATCATTAAGATGCTTTACAACGAGCGTGTACAACCCTCATTGTTACAGTCTGGGCATTTATATCTAATTTGTCTTGAACCTAGGAGCTACAAATGCTCAATGCCAAATGATATTAGGCAGAAAATGAGTGCCCAGGGAATAATGTTGGAATAGACAGGAGTGCAGCTGACAATTGAGCATTTACAATAACACAGCTGTTAGACCCCCAAAAAGGTGTGTGTGGTTGGTGGTTTGTTTTTGTTTGTTTGTTTGTGTGTTTGATTGATTGATTGATTGATTGATGTTTTTCCCCCTTGGTATAATATCTATTTCCTGTAAAAACTAGATTGAGCTTTTATAAATTACTTTCTTGAGCTCAGGCTTCTGTGTCTAAATTTTTGTTACATACTTGCTTGTTCATTAAATAAAAATGTTATAGGATAATCAATCCTTTCTACATTTTTCTCACAAGAGGGTGAATTCTTGAAACTAGATGATATGAACACCAGTGAAATGTCATCCAGGATGTATCTCAGGGAAAGCACGTAGATTCACATTGGTTATTTTTCCCTAACATGATGGGTTTGTTCATCCCTTTGCAGGTCATTTGTAGAAAACAACTGCAACATCCATATTGCTTATGGTTGATAAAGTCCCCCTCTGTCCCACCCTCCCCTGAGCATATGCTCAGTACAGGAAAAATAAACACACGAATTAAAGGCATTGTGTGAGCATTCAAATTGCACATAATGATTTTTACAGTCAAAATTTTAATGCACAATATGGGCTGTTATCTATTTTTCATACATTTAAGAATTGATTTTGAGGTGATAGAAGTTTTATTGTCTTGTTCCACTAATTGCTAGGTTTAGTGGAATACTAAGCCCAAAGCTAATAAGCTTAACTAGAGGTTATAAGGACTGTATTAAGAAAGGGTCTAACAATTTTCTGACCCTTCCTCTTTTAGCTTTCCATTAAGACAATTACAGAACCCTTGAAAGAATCAGGTTATGGTCTATTTTTTTGTGTTCTTTGTGTTTTTTCAGAAATGTTTCTCTTATTCCTAAAACAAGTTCATCATAGAAAGAATTCTGTCTCTCAGTCTTGACCACTGTTAGATAGGAGCATTGCTGTGGAAGGAAATTAGTTTACTAAAGTTACTATTTTAAATGTCATCCTAGAATCTAACCACATCCCAGAAATGACCCAAGACCTGGCAAGTCATTCAAAGACCAGGCGATTGCCATCTGCAGTCCTTGTCAGAGCTCCTTCCTTTGTGGTTCTCGGCCATACAGATGTTTTGATAGATGGTCTTTTCAGAGGGAAAAAAACCAAAGTTAATTAGGAACATATTAAAACCTAGTTGAGATCAGTATCTGAGAGTACTAAAAAATTGGTAGAATTAGCTTACTAGGATAATCCTGAAAGTATGGAATTTATCACAGTGACTGAATGAGAAAAAAAAAAAGGTAATTTGCTGGATTGGTTGGTTTGTTTCTCTCTCCTGAATTATATTCTGATTTGTGGCAACCAGCCACAGTACTTACATTTCTGTATCTCAATTTCCACAATTACAGTTCAGAAGGACTCTATCTATTTTATCTATATATAGTTTACAGGGGCTGCATGAAATTGTATTTTCTGGTTCAAGCAAGAATACATACCATCTCTCCACTCTTCTCTGCAACTCCAAAACAGATGCTGTTTGTCCAGGTTTGCAAGGTTTCTGTATTTAACTAGATTATATTTCTTTCCCTGAATGAGACATTATATAGTTTTTGCATCTAAATACCTCCAGAAGTTTAAAGAATTTTAGAGCCATATGAGTCAGACATAAAATTATGAGGGTAAAAAAAAAAAAAATGGAAACTACATGAGCAACAGTTATAACAATCACTTTTGGAAGTGCCTGAGAAACTACTTTGAGACACTATTTAACAATAAGTACATCAAATACTGGTTGGCTAGTTCAGTTGTCAAAGCTGTGCTTCTAGGTCAGGAGTAGGTGAGAAAGACACTAAGGAAAATCCCCAAGCTCAGTTTCCAGCTAGGACCTGAGATCGGATATAAAATCATAAAAGTTCACCAATACAAGTGGATATCCTTCCTTGTTTTATATCTAGGTTAACTTCTGTATGTACATAGTGTAGATTTTTTTATTTATTTTCTTTTTTCTCCAGATTTCAGTTACATTCCAGCTGGAACCAAAAAATAAACACCTACCACTGTAGCATCTGACTGAAGTTACAACTACATGTTGGAATCTGGAGATTTTCATCCAGAGTTATAAATATCAAATATAAAATGTGAATATATTTGGATCAACTCTCTTGTTTTAATTTTCAAAGCTTACTGATCAAAAATTACTCTTCTGCCTTACCATATATTTAGGAAGAGAAGTTTCTTTTTGTCAACAAAACTGAACTTTCTGTGTTATTCTGGTCTGCATAATATGATGGAGTGTTGCCCTATAGCTGAATAGAAACAGATGTATATGGAGAAAATAACAAAAACAGACACAGATGGTGTATCACATGTATAACTTCTTAATTTATCCCTCATTGTGTGATACAATTATCCCAGCAAGTAGGCTGTATTCATCCCCTTTTCACAGATTCTGCCAGTTCCTGCGGGGGCACTTTTCTGGATGGTGCTGTAAACTGCGAGGGCAGCACAAAAAGATTACTCAGTCTCTCATTGCACCCTCTCTAGGTCTCTTTCCTGTCCATTTTTCCTTTTGTTTGTTTGTTTACTCATTTCTTTTTGAGTAACTGTGATTATGGTGAAAGGACTGTTTCAGTTAATTTTTCCATGGAAATAGTGGTGTGGTTTTCTTTAGGCAAAAAACCCCAAAAACCAAACCCGACAAAACTCATCCCATTTCCTAGATAATATTTGAGGCTATAGAATCCTCTTTTTCAGAGGATAATGTGTTATTTTGACTTTGTGCTCAGAATTCATATTAAAGTCATGAAATTTGTATAAACGTAATCTCAACAATGTTGGGTTAACTCTGAACTTTGCATAATGAATATTAAATTGGGACTTTGGTTTGAATCCCAAGCTTGTCAGTGTTTCCCCATCAATTTTTTAAAACTGATATCTTGTCATAGCCTTAAAGATCTCTTTAAACTTATGGAAATTGCAGTATAGAAATATTATTCATGTAAGTATGGAAATAAAAGGTATTCATGTTTGTATTAATTCAACTTCAATGGCAGGTGGCTACAGTAAAATAAAGATGTGTCACCAAAAGACTTATTGGAAAGGAGGTTACACTGAAAAACATTACATTGGTTGTTTTGTCTGTGATTTGTTTCATATCTTCCTTCTTTCTTTCCTTTCTTGTTTTCCTTTCTTTATTTTTTCTTTTTCTTTTTCTTTTTCTTTTTCTTTTTCTTTTTCTTTTTCTTTTTCTTTTTCTTTTTCTTTTTCTTTTTCTTTTTCTTTTTCTTTTTCTTTTTTTTTCTTTGTCTTTGTCTTTGGATTAAAAAGATAAGATGCTTGATTATTCTTGGTTCCATTAACAGTACAGAGCTATACTCTTGGCAGCATTACTTTAGGTCAGCTTTGCATAAGTCCATGGCTTTATGACACTTTTTGCCCAGTAAAGACCTGACTCATAGATCAGGAAGAAAACATTGAATTCATTTTAGGCAAGCAGACAAGAAACAATGCTGGAACAGGTTTCCTGAGAAGGTGGTAGATGGCCCATCCCTGGAAATATTCAAGGTCAGGTTGGTCTGGTCTCTGAGCAACCTGCTCTAGCTGAAGATGTCCCTCCTCATGTAGCAAGGACTTTGGACTACAGGGACTTTAAAGGTCCCTTCCATGGCAAACCATTCTCTGACTCCATGACTTCAACATATGTGTAAATATGCTGTTCATACTTAGAATACTCAACAGGCAAAATGATCTGTTTCTATTTAAGAATTTTCTTAAATTTTGTATATATTTTCTTTAGCACCAAACTGTATCACTAGGCATGTTTTCAAACTGAAAAAAACCCCATTGAGATGAAGCCGATATACGGCCATATTTGTAGCAGTGCAGAATAAAAACCCTTCATACCTTGGGTAAAATAGGATGGAGAAATCTTTGAAAATGTCTCACTGCAGTAAAAAAATCAAATAAAGGAACAAAAAATACTATGAAAATACTCATCAGAAAACAAATCAATCCATATTAACTGTGACCCTTTTTTTTTCTCTGTGGTCAAGGTTCTGTACACAGGCAGGAGTATCCCCCATACTAAATGAAAGGAAACCACCAACCTGTATTCTTGTCTGGTTTTGAGTTTGCTCTACCTCAGTTATTCCAGTTTTTTACTTTGCTGCTTTCTGCTTCCCTGAAGATCTCCCACAAGATCCTAGGCCAAGGTTCTGGCCAGATCTTTGTCCTCTGATTCTGCCAAAGACGGTAACAAAACTCCATTAGGAATCCTTAACTGTTCTTAAACCACCTTCTCCAGCAACCCTCATTTCCCTGTATCCTGAGCTAAAATTGGCCACAAAACACGCATACACAAAGTAAGCATCCACGTATTTGCATGAGATGGACATGCTTCACTGACTGTACTACATGCAATTCTTCTGACTTCAGTATTTTTGGATAGAGAAGACCAGGTCCATATTTGTGCTTGGACTACAAAAAGCCTATCATAAAATGGACTGGATTTGCTAAAAAATTGCACATTTCTTCATCAAACTGTGATTTCTACTGTGACTACTAAGATATCAAATAGCAGAAATGTAATGAACCTTTCTTTCTTCTTTCTTATTTTTTTTTCTGAAAAGTTCTAGATATTTTTATTATGAATAATTTTTAATTATTTGGATTCTTTTATTTTCATTCCCCTTTTTATGGTACAATAAAAAAGACAAATATATTATGCTATTTGCCTTTTCCTTTCCAAAGAAAGCAGTGTGGAAAAGATGTCTTTTGTGTCAGTATTGAGAAGCATGCAATGGGGCTGTTTTGATTTCTGGTGGTGGCAAAACCAGACAGAAAAACTGTTAGCTCCTTATTACTCATCACAAATCCTTTCAGCTAGTAATATTCATGTTTGGTACTTGTTAAATAATAAGTGAAAGCACTACGATGTGAGAAAATATAGCTGCTCTTACTTTTGTTTTGAAATGCTGGGAGAAAATTTGCTTAAGTATCCAAATTTAACTGATGAGTTAAAATTGCACAGCTCTATAAGTCAGTAGCTAGGGTCCTTTTTCTGATAGTAATAGGTTAATTTCTCTCTTGTTTTGTTTCTTGTTTTGTTTTGCTTCTGGTGTATGAGTTCTTTTCCTCAGAGTTAGGATTAAGATGCAGGAGACGCTAAAATTCTTCTTCTAATTGACGTGTATTATTTCTTATCTATGGTGCAGCTGCACGGGATGTGCTTCTTAGTTAACAAGGTGGAAAATGGCCCCAAGTTGTAACTTTGAAGGTCATTTAAAGCCCAATATATCCAATTATGAAATGCCAAGTAGTTTGTTTTTACTTATAACCCAGTAACTATTCATTTATGATCCACACTGCGGGCTTTTTGACCCAATACCAGAATACCCAGATTTGTGAAGAAGAAGGAAGAAGAAGTAAAAACCCACACCCAAAATCCTCCATCTTGTTACTAAATCCATAAACCTATTTTTCTACATTTCTACACATTCGGTGTAAAGTTATGTAGTGACATAACTTTAATTACACAGCAACAATCTCTGTGTTATCCCATAATTTGGGAAGCCTTTCCCAAGGCCCCAGGTCGAGTGCAGTGTGCTTTTGAAGAGAACCCAGGATTCCAACAGTAATATATCCTACAGGGTATTTCACAGGTGTAAGATCCTAGAGCTGGAAAGGAACACGACTGATGAGACATTTGATCTCATGTTTGCTAGCAAGAGTTGCTTTGAATACTGGAGTCTAGATTAATGCTTAGCAATTTCCAAACTGCATTCATGTGTCCTGATGCATACGCTGCGTATCAGAGTCAAAGCTAAGAAAATACAGCTGTGCTGCAATGAATTTCCGTCCTGAGAAACTGGAGAACCAGGATTCAAGGTCTTGCATATCACACTTTCTTTCACAATGTAGGCTGTATAAAGCTTTAGATCAGCGAGACGTGGTATCTATGGCAGCTATTTCTTACAATAGCAGCAATGGTTTTTTCCTAGACTTTTTCTAGGTCATGTTTTCTGTATGTTACTTCTCTGTTCTGTGAATGAGGGAATTACTTCAACAAGGGATAAGAAATGTTCAGGTTTTCTGTTCCTGTTCCTGCAGTTCTTCAAATCTATTTTCATTGAAATAGAGAGATTTTCTTTCCTATCACTAACTAGATTGTCTCAAGACCTGACTTTAAAACATTGCCATTTTACATTATTTTATTTTGATACACCTTAATGAAACCGCACTTTTTTTTTGATCTGCCCTTGAATTAAGCACTTTACTAGAATACATACTTGTGTTTCTAGTGTTACAGGATGCTATGCTTTATTTTAAACAATTTTTTTCTGCAGTATTTTTCTTACATTATATGAACTGCAATACAACAGAGTATTATTTATTTTCTTCTAGAATATCATGTAATCGTTTCATGATGGATGTACCAGCAATTCCATGTAATTAATTTCTTTACTTAGGGTATCTTTTTATATGTTTTGAATTAATTTATTTCAGTATAAAAGGACATTTCATCACACTTGTTCATACCCAGAATTTTGCTTACTGAGCAACACTAGGCTTTTTTCTGCATATAAACAAACTTTATTCTGCTAATGAATAGAAGACAATTTCTTTGTTTTGATTAACTCAGTTGTTGCCTTTATAAAGATGTAAAATAAATTCTGCTGATATATACATAAATTCAGAGAACTATATTCAAAAGCATTTTTGATACAACAAGAACCAAATTAAAAAATATTTTGTGTCTTTTGCTAAATAAAATCCACTAAATTTAATGAAGTTCTCCTAGGTTTCACTATCTATTTCTTTAACAAATTGAAAATGTATATGCTACTTCTACTGCAAAGCATAATACTTACAAACAATCAACAACAGCAGTAGTGTTACTTCTTCCATTACTTCTACTCTTCCTAGTTGTATGCAAGCCCCATAAGAGATTACGGCTTTTTATTCGGGATTTCCAGCTGACATGTTACCAATCCAATTAGAAACATTTTGCTAGATTCAGTTTTGAGTTTTGTCATAGTTTTTAGTTTCGTAATTGTGACTGTAATTACGTAAATTATATCATATTCAAGAATACCAGGTGTATGAAAAAATGTCAGTGTTACTAGGAAAAAGTAGTGTGGGGTAAATAATGAAATGTGTTTCATGTTCATGTGATCTTGATCTGTCTGCATCTGGAGATCATATAAATTATCATCAAAAGTAATATAGAATTGGGTAATAGAATTTCTGCTCATCAAATGGGAAAAATGTAAAGGAAATGTGTAGATTGAGGTAATTTTAAGACCAGTTAAAATTAGGTGAGACATGTAAGTTTATCATGAGGAGATTAGATAACCAAGAGGTAAAAATATACGGTTGTACTCCAAAGTATGAAAGTATAACTTTTTAATTCACGTAATGAAGTTCCAGTGACATTTTACAAGGAAGTGGCAAATATGGTGTGCAGTTCTTGTGACTTAACACTAGAGAAAGTTTCTACAAATTTTTAAAATTCATAAATGTTCAGGAAAAGAAGAACCTACAAAATAAGACAAATCAAAAAGTTGAGCATAAAATCTTAGGAGACGGGGTTTTTTTCATCTCTATAAATATGCAAAGAATTAATAACTATCAGCACTGACACAAGAAGAAATAGGTATAAATTAATCAGTGTGTGAAAGGTCAGTTGGAAAACCCAGAGAATTTACAATATATTCTTTCACTGTAAGAAATCAGGAAAATTCAAGTGTCTGTAATATAGGAGACATTAAATTTATACTGGCATTAGTAATAAGATCAGCAGAGCAGGTTAAAGAGGTGATTCCCTTCAGATAGGTTTTTTTTCTGAAACTTGTATTTCTTTCCATTTTTCAGGCTTAATTACTTCATACATTAAATTACTAGTTTACTTGTCTTGAACCAAGTTGTTATTTCAACTCAGCAATTTATTGAGCTACTTTTAATGGTAATAAAACATGGTTAAATAAACCTCTTAATCTCAAGTGAAGGAAAGTGTGTAGAATATGTGTCTTTAAAGTCTATAGGCATGGCTGTCAGACACCTAGATTGAATAATTCATGTATATATTGTATCCCTCACATGTGTAAAAGTTTGCAGTAACAAAATCTTCAGTGGCTTTTTACATTTTTTTTTAATGCATTAGTGGCAAAGAGTAAAAAAAAGTAGAAGCAGTTAATAAGACAGAAGAAAGAATAAAAAATAAAATACATAGTATGCCAAGTACAGGGCAGTCTCTACTTGACTAAGTCCTTTTCACTCAAGAGACTGCTCTCATATGCAAATAAAGATTATTCTGCTAAGAGTTTTTTCCATCTATCTTTCACATCCAAAGGGGATGTAAATAATTCTGCACTTTTTCCTGTTATGATTTGGGTTTTTTTCCTGAGAGATTTGAAACAGTGACATGTTTCTACTGCAGTGAGAATGAGCATTACAAGATGATCTGCTCACTCACAAATTGCTTGGTTGTATGCATTAAGGAAAAAAAAAAAAAGAAGCAGGACAACTGCCTGCATCATAAAACACGTATCCTGCAGAATTTCTGTGCATGTATGTATGTATATAGGCTCCACCATCTCCTTACCTTAGAAAATAATGCATCAGCTAACAATACGTGTCTTCCAGTTTAACGAGCCTCCAACTCACATGCCATATACATCCTGGTCTGCATCGGCGAGATCGCCAACAGCAGGACCAGGATTATGCTATTCGCCTTTGTTCAGCACATCTGGAGTGATATATCCAGATTTGTGTTCCCCAAGAAGAAAAGCATTTTTACGTGCTAAAACAAGTCAAGTGGAGGTCATCAGGATAGTCACGGTTGGAGCACATTCTATAATCAGAAGCTGAGGGATCAGCCCTCAGCCTTACCTCTGGAATCTTGGTTACTGTCTACAATTACCTCATCAGAGGACACAGAGAAGATGGAGTCAGACTCTTTTCAGAGTTGCACAGAGATAGGGTAAGTGTTAACAAACACAAGGTGGAATATGGGACAGATATAAGGAAAATACAAGTAATTCTTTTCCTTTTTTTCTAAGGAGGTTAGTCATATTCTGGAACAGGTTGTCCAGAGAGACTGTGGGATATCTATCCTTAGAGAAATTAAAGATTTGATTGTACATGGCCCTGAGAAATCTCATCTGACCAGAACTGCTTTGAGTAGTGGATTGTTCTAACTGACTTGTGGAAATCCCATCCAATCTATTTTTTCCTATTTTCATGATTCATATAAAAGGTACAAAAAACTTTGGGTATCTTTTGTCTAAATTTATAACATATTTTAAAGAAACATAGTGTATTAGAAGAAATCATGTAAATACGTGATTTTCCTTTTAAAATAGTGTTTTTATCATTCTTTTTTGTTTTGACATTTAACCTTTAGGCAATTTTTTATCCTGAATAAATTTATTACTTGTACACTCTTAAAAGTATCCCAGCATGGCGTGTTTCTGCTACTTATTATGCATGACACCATTTATTTTTTAGAAAATACTTATCTCCTTTTGATAAAATTAATACTTTTAGTTTTTTAGCAGATGTTTTATGATTCTGAGTGATCAGCATTGCAGCTTCCTTACAGGGAGCTTCTACATAGAGTAGATCTTTGCCAAACAGGTTGTAATCTCCAAATTTTGGTTTTTTTCCAGATTTTATCTGAAGCTGTCAAGTGGTCTGAGGAGCTGAGAGATAATCTACTGGTTTCATATTACACTCAGTTTGGGAAATAAGGATAATATAATCTAATTTTTGCTCATCTGCTTTCAACTGTGATTTGTTCCTTATTTTTTTTCCTTTGGTAAAGCAATTGGTCATGTTTATCTGTGCAGATAATTCATTACTGCAATATCAGAACAACTCTCATCAATCACTCCTTCACATTCTGCAATTCCCTGGTCACAATATTAAGAAATCCTTTGGCAAATTTATGGAGTCATTAATTTGAAGTGACCCCTTTGGTTTTAATAAGGTTGAATGAAAGGTACCAGAGCCAAATGTAGAACACTGAACTTGATGTTTCATATACAGACACACACAGCAAAATTAGATGACGTATTTTTTGTCAGCTTCTGGTAGATGTTGGAAAGCACTGATGTGTGTTTATCCAAGGTGGCCTTGGGCCCAAATTTCATAATGTAAGTAAAAATCCCCAAATTTCTAAGGTCTGAGATACTGGTGGGAGTTTTAGTAAAGAAAAATTTATTACCTAAACTGCTTCATAGTTTCTTACTTTTCACATTAAAATTCCTTTGCTTATAAATAGCATATATCGATATAAGGATTAATTGCATTCAAAACACTGTAGTTCTAGATATCTCAGTGACTCTGAAATCTCTAGAGTTAAAAACAGGACTCAGAGTGATGATCCACTGCATTTTATGCAAAATTACCCTTGTCTCTGGGAGGCTGCTTTTTTATCAGTTGCAGAGTTCTTAAATATTATTATGAATATATTAACTTCAGCACAAAAAGGAGTAATGTAAGCAGGAAATTAAAATTGTCTAAAAAATAAAAGTCTATAATCTAAGAAGAATGGTGTTTGCAACTCAATTAAGCAAAGGAGGTTTTCAGATTCACAGAATATTTTGGCTTAGAAGGGATTTGTTTTGTTTGGGTTCTTTTTTTTCATTAAGAAATATAGAATTTTTTTTAGGAGGTCACTTAGGATTATCATATTAACAGTCTTACATAATTTAACTGCATAAAACCACTGCCATTAGTCATTGTGTGTGTCTTTTCCATACCTAGGAATGTCATTCTGCTGTATATACTTGGAAAATTGTTTCATGCTCTAGTTCTTGGAAAATATGTATGTATTTTTAAAATTGTTTTTGAAACATTTTGGAGACAAAAATGGGAAAATAAATGCTGAAGAAGAATTAAAGGGATATTACTCTAAAGAAACTGGAAACCTGCCAGTAGTAATGAATAGCTTCAGAATACTGAAAATTAAAGGGAATTTATATGATTTTTTTGAGGTATATGCTGTGTATCAAAAAATACATCACCAAATTCCGTCTGTAAAATCAAGCTACTGTGTTATTTTTCCATACCTCTTTTGATCACTCAACTGGGATCTCATTAATCTAGTGGTTTGAACTTTAGCTGTAGCTGACCAGCCTTCTCAAAAATACGGAAAAGAAAGGGAAAACATTCATTAGAAGGATAATATTTTGATACAGCTGTGTGTATACAAAGTCCCTAGGACATTTTGACTGATATCTTGACTTTGCCTGTCCTTTACTCACATACTCCAGAAACTTATGTATGTTGTATTAGGACTGGGAATGATGTTTATTAGAAAGACATAGAGCTTTCTTTATATCCTCTAAGATTTCCTTTAACTCAGGAGAACTCTCCACCAAAGTTAGGCTTTGTCTTCACATCATCAAAACAGCACTTTCATAGTGACCTACTGGTTAAGTAAAAAAATATAATAGCTTGTGTAAAGTAGTGGTTTCATGTACTGCATTCAACTGCAGAAATAAAAGAATTATCCCCCCAACCCTCAAAAAAAATTCAATGGTGCTTTAATAGTTTTTGACCTTTCAGGAAAAGATACACTCCACTTCCCTGCTGGATGCTAGACTCAGTGACACAGAAGATACCTGCCAGGCTTCACAGTTTCCTAAGATTCAATGTAACAAATGAAAAATACTGTGAAGAATAAAGCATCCTTAAGATAGATATCAAATATAGGTCTATTGAACCAAACTAACGCTTGCAAAGTCCTGGTAGACTTTATAAAAAAATCAACAATATATTACTCCTGTTTCATACCCTATATAGTTTCAGAAGGCATTAATTTGTTAACTTTCTGTATAGAAAATGGTAGAAGCCCTTCGTAATGGAATTTGTTAGTCCAGAGGCAAGAAATCAGATTGTGATCCCTATTGTCTCAATGTAAATATGAAATAATGGAAATAGGTTTAAAATTGAAAACATTTGTATTACAGTTATATATGTCTTACTAATTTGGAGTTCCTTGCTTTTATTTACTTAAATAAATATTTCAGTTATCTCTGTAAATAATAAAAGATCAGATAATGCTTTGTGTCTTTAATTTGAGCTTCTGTACTAAATGATACTACTGTTTTGGAGACCAGTGCATCGATCCCAGTTAACAACCAAACACTGATAGAGCTGCACACTCCCTCCTCCCCGCCATGGAACAGGGGAAATATGGAAGGAGAGTCTTGCCTTGGAAATGAGAATCTAAATGAGAAGTCTTGTGGATCAGGTCAAGTCTTTCAGGTCTGCCCCCTCCCAGTCTCTTGCCCACCCCAGTCTGCTCTCTGGGGAAGTGCAGAGTGCGGAAAAAGGAGGAAGCCTGAGTGATGTGCAAGCACTGATGATGACACCTCTGGAATACTGCACTGGTTTTTCGTCCCTAATTCAGGAAGAATTTTGTGATATGAAAGAGATATCTCATAAGGCTACCCAACTTAGCAAGTGTCTAGATGTCATGTTCTGTATCAGACAGGGAGAGGAAGCTGGGGTTGCTTAGCCTCCTGAAGAGGGGGCTAAGGGGTAATTTCACAGCAGTTTGCTATTACCTGAGGGGGAGTTGCAAACATGAAAATGACCAGATGATACAGCAAAGACATATGGGCACAAACTGTGGCTTGAGAGGATCATATGAGGCATTAGGAAAATAATTGTATCTAAAAGGGTAGTGCAATACTTAAACAGGTTGCCCTGAACAATCCTGGGCTCCGCACCTCTGGGGGTCCATGAGACCCAGCCAAAGTCACAGCCAACCTGATCTCATGCTGGCAAACAGGTCTACTTAGAACAAAACATTAACAAAATGGCCTTTAGGAATATCTTTAAAACAACATTTTTTCATAATTCCGTGACTATCTGTTTCTTTGGTTTATATTATAAACATCAAGAATTGTTCATTGCTGCTGACAGCAGCTTGGAACCCCTTTGCCTAAAATTTACTTTGAAAAGAAATTACCAGTTTGTAATGATTAAGGTGTCTAAACAAACATCTATTTAAAACTTTCAAACTATATCACTGAATGTATCTAAGGACAGTCAAGAACTGGAAATTTTATCTACCACTTCAGTTTCAGAATGTTTCAATATGTTAAAGACAAGATATGCTTCCAGGATAGTGCAGGATCACCAATGCTGTCTGAACAGTCTGTGTTATCTGTTGTGTCAATACAGAAGGAGTTTCACTTCCTGGGACTCCTGATACAGGTTCTTTCAGGAACATAAATTGAGTACAAAATAACTTTAAAAAAATTAAAAACCAAAAAAACCCATCAGGTTTGTCACTGTCACATCAGTTTAAAGCTGTTTTATTTTATTTCATTAACAGGAAGATCATATGAGAGGCTAATTCTTTTTATGAGTGGTTTTATATGGAATCAACTTGAATCAGAACTTGAGTTAAAATAAAAAACAACCTATGAGCAATTTGTTGAATCCTGATCTTTTGTTACTTTGAACAGGCTGATGATCCTTAATCAAATCTTTCTTCAAATTAAAGTAACAAATTTGTTCAAGAATGTGTAAACAGTTTGGTTATAAGACATTTGTAAATAGTACTGAGGATCCCAGAAATCAAATATGCCACTGTTGCAATATGTTTCTCACTTTAAAGGTTTATTAGGCTGTATCTTCCTACGTAAAACTATGAGGTTTATGAAAAAAACCCCAAACAAACATGCAATGAGGGGAAAAAATATTCAAAATGCTTCAGGCACTTTTTTGATTCACATCACTTACTTTTGATTAGTTTGAATGCATCAAATGTAGCCCTAAAAAGCAGAAGTCTTCTAGCTGTATGAACATCTATTCTCCAACAAAGATGAGGTCTTCTGTACCCCAGGTGGCTGCAGATGGCTAACATGGACAGGAGGAGATGGGGGGAGGTGCGGTAGAACTGAGCCACGTGCTTATTATCAGAGAGATCTGAGGGAACACAGATATAGTCCTGTTACCACTGTTTTCTATTTGCAAGCTAGGATCAATCACCTGTTTGCATACAGAAAGCTGAATGGCTATGAAAGGCATGCTGGCTCCCTATTAAGAGGAAAGAGACCTCTGAGTCAGGTACTCTTAAACACTTTAAATGTTGTGAGATACCTGAATGCCCATTTTCAGATTTCTGAATCACCCCGTAATTGCAATGCTTACACTCAGCTCTGAGATCTGATCCTGTCTTCTAATGGCCAATCTTTTGCTCTCAGTCTGGTGACATACAGACAATCACAAAGCAGCATAAACTGTTAAGATGAGAAATCTGAAAAACTGATGCAGTTACCTCTTTCTAGAATTAGAGCATTTGATTGTTGAAGAAGAGGATTGAAAAAAAAATCTGGGAATTTAGACTAGCACAGCTGCTGCTGTTGTTAGTGAGGAAAAGAACTTGAAATGTAAAAGAGGATGGTGAGTTAGTTTCACTGACAGGGCATTCAAGCTGATTTCCAGTTGTTCTGCCCTGAATAAATGTACTGATACTGCAGTAAAGACTCCACAATGATTTCCATGTCTCATACTTGGCTTTGTCACCCATACACATCAGCTGAATGCTGGAAATAAAACTAATTAAAATCCTGCCCCTTTTCACAGTAAGAAAAGATTTCAAACAACCATCGCAGTCTTAAGCCAAAATAATTATAAAATGCAAATCTGTATCAGATATATTGGTGTCTTGCAGTCATTAATGTTTATAGCCAATAGAAACTTAATTTCAAAATCACAGTTTCATTTATATTAGTTGCACCTCTCAAAAAGAATATCTTTTATGTGGAAGTCCTAGCTTTCAAACTTTTCAAGTCTTGCAACCCTGACATTATCATGCTTCCTGCAGACTTCTGCTCCTATTGTAGTAACATAGGGATGAAAGGACTTCATGGATTACTGAGTCTCGTCCCCTGCTGTGTATATAATCCTGAGTCCACTGAAATCAGTAAGAGTTTTAGCTTTTTCTTCTATGGCAACATGATTAGGCCTAGAGTATCTCAAAAGTGTTCGAATGAAAGTTGGGGTTTTCTGCACATTTTTCTAATGACTTGTTAAAGATAGTATTAAAAGGTCTTAAATTCCAAATGTAATTGGTTCAGTGTAGTTGCAATTTGTTTCTAAACTCCTTATTCTATGAAGAAAATCTGAAAATAACACTAAAGAATTTATTCTTGTTCATGTCTACGCATGAAAGGTCAAAGCACACTGAGCTTAGATGTCTCAAGCAAAGGACAGGCTAGAGGCAAAGGGCCAGAGTCTTTAAGCTGATTTAACTCTTCATAACCATAATGATCCAGGGAATTGGAATAACAACAGTTACGGATTATATTCATACTGGAAATAAATTCTTACTGCCCTTGAAGATCTGTATTTGCCCTGTTCTGTTTCCTTAATTAGTTTAAAGATAAAAGATTAGTCCACTGGATTAATCTTCCAGATCCACATTTTCACAGAGTGAAGTGGATAAATATCTAAGGTACTCTCTCACATCTTTGCGCTCTTTTAGGAAAGAAAGACAGCAAAGCAGAAAACATGTGTTAGCTTACAAAACCTGCTGAAACAGTTGGTATTTCCCAGTTTATTTAAAACTAAAATATATTTGAGCCAACATGAGTGATCTAAAGTCACTTGTCTGGTCAGAGGCAGTGAAATTTCCTTTATATGATTAACAGAGAGAAGTGGAACACCTTGGGAATTCAAATCAACATGAACACCTGTATTAGATTGCAAGGATTCATCCTATGAGAGAAAAAAACAAAAAAAACCCAAAAAATAATCAAGCAACCAAATATCCAAAAACAACAAAACCCCCAAGAATCAGATATTAATAATAATATTTGGATTTTTTTTTAGAATGTAAAATAACCAAACTGATGAAATATATTAGCTTATAGGGTTACTTTATAATTTTAAATTAGGCCAGTTTATTTAGCACATCAACACCTTTAAAGATTTTATGGAAAACCTAGTATAAATTCCAAACATATGTCATTATTCCACAAAAGAGAAAAAAATTGTAGAAATATAGCTAGTTGAGATGTCTTTAATACTAGAACAGCTGTAGATTAATAGCCACTAATGATACCTTAACCAGCATGAAAACTGATTTACTACAGTTTATAAATCAGCAGTTTATGGAGGAGTGAAAGTAGCAGCTTTAAGTTAGAAGCAGACTTCAGAGATGCACTACCAGAATTTAATGTATAAAAGGTTTTCCACTAATACATATTCACATTCTTCCAGCCTCAGTAAAAGATGGTGCTTGAATCATATGAGGTTCAGCAAATTAAATGCAATGAGATTTTCTGCATTACTGTGTTCGTGTAAGACAATTGTGAGGTTTTACATTGAAACAGATAATGCAATTGTTATTATAGTCTTATGCTTCTGTATAGACTTCTCAGATTTCTAATCATTATACTTTCCTGCTTGTTCCTTGCAAATATTTTCTTGAAAATCAAGCCTTGCTGTGTTTTTTTCTGCTTCGAATCCATAAACTCTTAATATATTCCCTTATTCTATGAATTTTGCCTTTTTTCTAGTCATGTCTGATGACTCCAGGATTTGTGTCTTAAAGTGAATCACAGTTGAATGCTGCCTTTCCTGATCCTGGGTTTTTGCCTTTGTATTCTTTTGTTTCTATAAACACTATAGAAAGTTGATGGTGCTACAGTCACTCTGGGATGAACCCATGAATACAAGGTATAAGAATTCAGATATAAATTTATCTTCTAAACTGGATGATTTCATAGTACAGTTTAGTAAGCTGTGAAGACGGCTACTCCAGGAGCATACAACACAAAAGAAGAGAAAAAAAAAATCCAAACAAACACAAAGTTTAAACAGTTACTAAAACACAGAATCTCATATTTTCCCATATCCTATTACCAGTGAAATATTTTCAATTCTAAAATATTGACAGAACTAATGCAAAGGTTTTCTGACTTCTAGAGCTGGATGAAACTTGCTGCAGGAACCTTTTGTCTGTTCAGAGGTCATTTCAAAAGCTTGCTTCAAATCAATAACATGCAACATAAAATCCACAATTCAAATTTATACCTGTTAATACCTATCAATATCCGTACAAAACAATCAATTTTTTATATTTTGGGTTTCATTTAAACATCTGCTGTATAGTTGAACATGAGAAGAACAAGATAAAAATCATAAACTACTTATCTGAAGTTCCAGGTAATAACACATCTATGACTAGGTCATTTTGAGGAAAATACTCTGCTGTTTCTTTTCCACAAACTGCAGTCCTGGAGGCAAAGATGAACCAAACAAGACTGAAAATAAAATTGCAAATCTATATATCACAGGAAGAAAACAAAACTGAATAGAACCAGGAACTGACATTCATTAAAGACTAGTATATGAAAGATAGCAGTTTATAAAAGCCTTTCTTTTGCACTGGGATTTGACTACCACACAACATATTTATCTGAGTTCCTAGCTACTATTGCCCTTCATATTTGACATTAAAAGAATTTTTAAACTGTTCCTGAACTACAACACTAAGATGTGAACTGGAAGCAGATTACATTGAAGAAGTTTTATTTAAATCTATGGTTTTGTGTCTCCTAATTGCATTTCCATTTACAACATTTTTGTGAAGATATTGGATCTGATGGCAATAATTTTACACCTTTAGACTCCTAACTTTTTAACATTTTTGGATGTTTTTTGTGTAGCATGTGTTTTCTCCTATGGCGGTTTTAGACAAGTGGATACTGGTCTAAATTGTATTTTATCTTCTTCAGAGGTGCATAACACTACACTCTATACGGACAAAGAGCCATCCTGAAAATGGATCATACTGGAAGATAGTAAAATATGGGCAGCAGGGACATGAAAACAGCCCTGGCTGGATGTTGCAATCTACACATCCCAGTGGATACACAGGCTCTCCTTAAATCCATTCAGGAGACTCAGATCTGAAAATGAAAGGGATTAGCAGAAGCTAGAACTATCTTCAAGCCACTTAAGCTAACTAGTCTTAAACCCTTCAAGTCTAGTTATCTGTATGTCTTCTAGAAACCTCTTAAAATGTAAACAAATTAGCCTTTTTTTTCTTTAAATACAGACCTCATTTCCACCAGCTCCCTTTATTTATTCCTCTCTCTGCACCTGCATTATAGCCTGCAACAACTTTCTAATTAGAACACCCAAAATGATGTTAGAATTAAGCACTCTTTCTATGAGAGAGAAATATATTAATATACTTACATATTTTTATTTATTTATTAGTGCTGCCTGAAATATTTCTCAGTAAAGAGATCGAGGCAGGTTTTACAAATCTCACACCATAGTACAATATGGATCCTCAAATTAGGCATGATAAATCTAAGCTGAACTTCACCAGCAGCTTCTTTATGTAAGAATTGGGAAATTTGCTCACACCCGGTCTGTTCCATCTTTCTGAATTTCCATCGGGAGTTTTGTAGTTCAAAACTTCTAGGTATTACCCGCAGGGGTTTGTAGCTGAAACTCTGACTCAGTGTCTGTTTCTTTATTTCTATTTTCTGTCATAGTATATTAATTTTGGGAACATGTATTTATATTCAAGTCTCATTTTTCTTTCCATTAAAAATATTTAAACAGGCAATATTGTATGTTTCTGAAAGTTGCTCCAGCAGTTTCTGCATTGATTAAGGAAAAGGGAAAATTTTATTTCAAAAAGCATATATAATTTGACCCATTTCTTGACATTTGTTTTCTCTGAGCAAGTAGTTTCAAATTATGTAAAGCAGCTCAAAGGAAAAACAGTAATAAGACAATGAATTCATTCAGGTATATTTAATCCTTTCTGATACAGTGTCAGAGTAATTCAATAAAAAATATTCCTGGTCTAATTAGAGAGTTTTCGTGATTGACACAAATCCATATGCTCACTTTGAACTATAACACCTTTATTTGAGTAAATTAGAACAAAACCTAAAGCACTCAAATATATGTAAATCCCTGAGTTAAAAATTAATTAAGTACCACTTACAACTCCCATGATAAATTACAATTTTACCATGATGTAGTAAGATTTCACTTTCTATAGATCAACATTTGTATTTTTCATATTGTTGGAAAAGGAACTAGTTGGTTCCTTCAAGCATTACTGACATTTCTTTTGCTGTCTAATTGTGGCTGACCATTTGCAATGTTGATTCAATTCTTCAACACAAATCTTTCTCATTACTCCTTTTTTTTTGTAAGTAGTAGGTTCTCTAAGTGTTGCCACTCTAATGTGAACACGATCAGGAGATTGCTTCATGTCTTCCTTTTTTTTTGGTAGAGAATGTCTTATTTTAATATTTTCTTCAGACCTTTATATTTTGCCTTTACAGAATCACAAAACCATTTAGATTGCAGAAGACCCTTAATATCATCAAATGCAACAATTAACCCAGCACTGACAGTCCACCACTAAACCATGTCCCCAGGTGCCACATCTACACATCTTTTTAATGCCTCCAGGAATGGTGACTCAATCACTTCCTTCAGCAGCCTGTTCCAATACTTGACAATTTTTCAGTGAAAGTTTATTTCCTGATATCCAGTCTAAGCCTTCCTTGACACAACTTGAGCCCATTTTCTCTCATGTTATCTCTTCTTACCTGGGAGAAGGGACTGACCCCCACCTTGCTACAACCTTCTGTCTAATTGTTGTAGAGCAAAAAGTTCCCCCATGAGCCTCCTTTTCTCCAGGCTAAACAACCCCAGCTTCCTCAGCCACTCCTCACAAGACCGGTGCTCCTATCCTTTTATTAACTTTGCTGTGCTTCTTTATTACATAGGTATGTCTTAATCAGCAAAATTGTCGCAGATAATTTTTAAAGGCGGCTGTTGGATGACATGATAAAAAAAATAATTATTTTGATAGATAGTGACTAAGAGGAAGATTTGTTTCTTTGATGCCTGAATTTGATTTCTTTCAGAGCTCACACAGATCACCAAGAATTATTAATACCACATCTGTGGTATCTGTATTATCTTTAACCTACTGGTAGTTTGCACCAACACATGTAAAGAGCAGAGCATTGTGTGATATAGACATATACCAAGAACCTCTGGAAGGGAACTATAGCAACCAGTACTTGTGCAGAAATTAAGGCATTATCACTCAGACCATTTAGAAAGTCTTGATTTGAGCCCCTAATACAGGGAGATGTTGAAAATCTACGCAGACCAGAAAGTATTCCTGATGGAACATCTAGATTACTTCAGAAAGCATTGTGTTAATGGAGCTGTCTTCTTTTTATGTATTTATGAGACACTCAGATTCAATTCATTGCACTTCTTTAGAAGATTCAAACTTGCTTTTCTTGCACGAAAAATGTTTTCATCATCAAGCTGTAGGTGGGGTTAAATTTGAAATAATGTTAGCTGTTTCCAGAGTGCTCAGACATATCATCTAAGGAGATGATTCAGGGATCTCAGTGTAGTTCTAAACTGATAAATGGAAAAGAACTATGAACTCAATGTCTTCTCATTTTTCGCCCTTATTAATTGTTAGGTCACTACCGACAACTGGTTGTCTCTGAGACAAACCTATAAGGAGCGCCAGCCTTAAGAGTGTGGATGTGAGGTAATCAATGCCATTAGGCTTCAGGGGTTCTTTTTTATTTGCTAGTACTAAGCCTGCTCAAGCACAAACAAATTATGCGACACAGACATGCTGTTGCGCAGAATCTGAATGAAGATTTCCACAGATAGGGAACACATTACTGCATATTACAATAGGAATAATAATCCCTTTCCACTTGGAATTTTCATTTGCAACAGAACCCTTAACAAAACAAGTCATATACAATTTCTGGATTTACAGAGGTAGAAAGCATAAGCCATAAACCAGAAAAATTAGTTACTCTGGATTACCTATTGCACTCATGGCAGCAATCCCAGTGCTGCAAAAAAA
>VZTI01000774.1:0-50252 GCA_013397865.1 Struthidea cinerea | reverse complement strand
AAAAAAAAAATCCCTGCAATAATTAAAAGGAGATTTCAGTTATCTGAGATTTGACGATCTTACTTAAAAAAACATGAACAACTGAGGTGTAGATACACAAAAGAACATAGGAAACTTTGTGGATGCTGAGTTAAAAGATCACAGTACAAGGAAATACCTGATTTTTAAGAGTCCTGCTATTTGATATTGTCCTATATTACTCACCGTGGCTACTCTAGCACTCATGCTGAAGGAGGATTAAGTGCCCAAGAATGAGAGTCAAAACTAGCAGTTGAGTGTGAGTCACATACAATAGATTATGGAGTAAATCATAAGCTCTTCTCTCTTCAAGGTTTAATTATGTAACTGTAGGAACACACTTATCTTCAAGCAGGATCCCCAACAGAGTTTATATAGTCTTTAGCTTCTTAGGCTTAATGGTAAAAAAGAAAGCTCTCTGAATATAAAGAAGCTGAATAAAAAAAGGTATTTGCCATTTAACATCTTGTCTTCATTTCATATGCAACTGCCTACAGGGACAATTATTCAGGATTTAAGTGCCTTATTTCTTTGCAGACCAAGTTCTTATTGTGTAATATCTGAAAAACAATGAAGAAAATAAAGTGCAGACATACACTATAAAATCTAAAGGTCTTGAGCATTAATGTTTTAATTGTATAATAATGCTCCATGAAGTGGAACAGGGTCATTTCTCTGACACCTCTTTCAACTCCACAAAAGGCAGTTCTTCAGGTGAAATAAAAGCTCTTCTGATTACATTAACTGTTTCTGGAAAAAAAAAAATATCTATATCTATACGTAATAAATATTAAAAAAACACGAACATAAAACCATTTTGTTACTAGGCTGAAAAACACTGTAAGATTTGCAATAGAGCCTCTTGCAAGATTCTGAGGTGAGTAACAGAGGGAGGTGTGGATAAAATACCTAACCTTACATCTTGAAAAACACAAAAAAATATCCCTTTCAGAGCAAAGAAATCCAAAATTTTTCTAGCCAGAATATTTTTTCATAAACAGTCAGATACTAAGTTTTTTAAGTGATCAAGTAAACATATCCAAGATTTATTTTTTGCATCCTATGCACTTCATTTTAATCCTGGAATAAGGAATATTTTAAATAGAAATAGCCACTGAAAAAGCTTCAGTATTATGTCCACAGGAGTTACATACTACAGCAAAAATTACTCTTGATAAACTTGCCAGTGAAAATTGCAATGTTGTTTTTAAAACCACTAATTTGTCCCTCTTCAGAATACAGACCTCTGCACAAATGAAATACAGTTCAATAAAGTGTGATGGAATGACATCACTACCTCTCCTCTCTTTCTCTCTGCCTTTTACATTTTTAGTGTGAAGATTTTTTTTTAAATTTATAACCTATAGAAAACCCACAGAAATATGAAATAAATGTGTTTAGGTTGTTACTAAAATGCTTTCACAAGATCTGAAATACAAAAAAGTTTCTCTGATTTGTAGAGGAGGATAATATTTACATTTACTTAAAGAGTGGATCCTTCTTCACCTTTATGCAGGGCCCTCCTCTCCTGGAGATGGGTCAACACCTGTCTGCTCATGGGAAGCAATGAAGTAATTCCTTATTTTGTTTTGCTTGTGTGCCTGGTTTTTGCTTTCCCTACTAAATTTGCCTTATCTCAACCCACAAGTATTCCAGCTTTTAGTCTTCCAGTTCTCTCCCCTAGTCCACTGGTGGGGGAGTGATTGAGTGGTTCCATTGTGCTTGGTTGATGGCTGGGATTAAACCAGGACACTAACTTTTTATCTATCATGTAGTATGGAGTCACAGAATCACAGAATGGGTCAGGTTGTATGGATCACAGTTGGTCATACGATCCAGTCTCTGCTCAAGCAGGGTCATCCTAGATCACATTGCACAAGATTGCACCCAGAATGTTCTTGAATAACTCCAGTGAGGGAGAATCTACATCTCCGGACAATCTGTTCCAGTGCATGGTCACCCACACAGTAAAGACGTTAATCCTCTTATTCAGGTGGAACTTCCTGTGCATTTCTTTTTGCCCATTGCCTCCTGTCCTATTGCTTGGCACCACCGAGAAGATCCTGGCTCCATCCTCTTGACTCCCTCCCTTCAGATACTGATAGACACTGATGAGGTCCCCTCTCAGTCATCTTTTCTTGAGTCTGAACAGGCCCAGCTCCCTCAGCTTGTCCTCATAAGAGAGATGTTCCAGCTCCTACTAATCATCATAGCCCTGCACTGGACCTGCTACAGAAGCTCCATGTCTCTCTCATACTGAGGAGCCCAGAACTGGACACAGCATTCCAGATGTGGCCTCAACAGGGCTGAGCAGAGTGGCAGAATCACCTCCCTCATCCTGCTGGAAATGCTCTTCCTAATGTACCCCAGGACATCATTGTCCTTCTTGGCCACAAGGGCACTGCTGGCTCATGGAGACCTTGATGTCCACAAGCACCCCTAGGTCCTTCTCTGCAGAGCTGTTTTCCAGCAGGTCAGGTCCCAGCCTGTGCTGGTGCATGGGGTTACTCTTCCCCAGGTGCAGGACCCTGCATTTGCCTTTATTGACTTTCAGATGGTTCTCCTCTGCCCATCTCTGCTGCCTGTTGAGGTCCCTCTGAAGGGCTGCACAGCCCTCTGGGGTATCGGCCACTCCTCACAGGTTTGTGTCATCAGAGAACTTGCTGAGGAGGCATCTGTGCCTTCATCCAAGTCATTGATGGATAAGTTCAACAATATTGGACCTGGTATGGAACCCTGGGGGACACCACTAGTGACAGGCCTTCAGCTGGACCCTGTGCTACTGATTGCAGCCCTCTTGGATCTGCTGTTCAGCCAGTTCTAAATCCATCTGTTCACTCATCCAATCCATGCCTCCTGAGCATGCCTATGAAGATGTTGTGGGAGACAGTGTCAAAAAACCCCAACACCACAACAAAAACAAAACCAAAAAACCCCATTCAGCAAACTTCTTCCCAGTGAAAACAAAATGACCGTGCTTCAAAATTTACCAGTGCAAGGAAGGGAGTTTAATAATACATTGCCTAAACTCTGCCACCAAAGCTTCAGGTTGTGTGGGCTGCAACAAAAAAGGCAGACTAAAACTGCAAATACTTTTAGCAATATTAAAGCACTTGATGTGCAATACATAAAGGCTTCTGTTTTGATCCTCATAAAAACACAGGTTCAATATCTCACCAAGGCAAAGTTTTTTTTCATGAAAACCTGCAGTACCTGCAGGAATATTTAACTCTGTGCATGAAACAACTTTGTCACATCTCCTAGTTCTCCAAGCCTTGAGGAAGTAGAGTTAGGCCAGATAGCAAAGACAACAACTAAGAGTTCAGGCAGAAATTTCTTTGAATTTATCAGCCTGAAGCCAAAGAATACCTGGGCATGCTGAGATATTTCTCTCACAAACTGTAAATGAATTTTAAAGATAAATGCCCTAAATACTGTAAATGAACAAAATAAAACCTAACTAATCTTTTGGAAATTTTTATAAGGTAATTAATTATCTTCTCTCTCTTTCTCCCTCTGAGTAGTATCTTTAAAATGGAAGTATCTCAAGCTAGGTAGAAAGAGATGGAGAAATGTAAGGACAGCATAGAAACAACATAAGCCTTTCCACCAGAAATACACTTTCTTAGTAGATATTTCTTTGCTCTTGTGTTTCACTAAGGTTATTTTACAGCAGAGGAAATGAAGTCTTGTACTTTGATTAATCCATAATGAAAGAAACAGGAGGAAGGTGTTTGCTTGCTCTTTTTCCCATTAAAGCTAAGTATAATGTTTCAGGCTAGCAAACTTTTTCATTTTAGTGGATTTTCTTTCCCTGCAAACAAATGGAATATCTCATTTGCTCAGACAGATCTGTGATGATGCACATACAGCTCCACATATCTATGGTGTAGGTGTTTGCCACTGAATATAGCAGCTAAAGCCAATAAACCAGATGCCAGAATGTTTTGTGCAACTAACTTGGGGAAAAATGGTCAGCACAAAGGGACACCCGCACCATTGCCCCCCCATTTCATCCCCAGCTTTGAATTTTTGCCACATTTCTGATTTATAATTTCATTCTCTACCCTTAAAAACTGGTTAAGCAGGAAATTCTTCTGTCTGGAATAATACGGGCACGTGGTTCTTTCACAATGTTCAGAGCCTGCATCTGGATGATCTGAGTCATGTTATTTAGTCTGTATTATTTATACAAGAGATCTTAGTGGTTTTAAGACTTTTAGAAAGAGAGAGAGAGAGGGGAACAGTGGTCCATTCCTTCATGTGGACATGGCTGATTATATTAGTTGTACCATAATGATATAATGCATTCAGGTTTTCTTTTGCGTGATACTAATATTAGCATAAGGCTATTGCTTCAACTTTAGTGAAGCTGGATTTGGATTTCTAACTCCATGATATTTTTATCTCATCTACTTTTATTTATGATGTGAGTATCAGTCTTGCTGTTGCCATAGGCAAAATGGATTAGAAGCAAGAAGGAGCAACAAAGCACATACACATGCAGCCTCATTTGCAGAGTTCCAGCAAGAGCTTATATGTATTCAGTCACTTCAGCCAAACTGCTTGTCTGCCAGGCTTTGCTTCCAGTTTTGGTGTTACGAGCTCATAACACCACCCTAAATACATTAAAATACTGTTGTAAGATTACATATTTGATTTGTCACTCAGCGATGTGGGTTGTAGGGTTGAAGTGCATGGATTGCCTCTGGATACATTGGTTGAATCAATACTTCCAAAGTCGTTTCATTACCCATTTTAGACCCTAAATATTTGAAAGGAACTCCACTTATCTAGATAACAGCAGCACATTCTAGTAAGCATAGTTTAAATTAGATGCAGAAACCTTGTAGTTCAAAAACTAAAAAAAAGCATAGAAAGAAGATCCTTGGATCATCTTAACTGCCCACTTCTAGTCTATATATAAGAATGTTTTATTTGAGAAAAGAAATTAATGACAGTGAAAGAAAAATGAAACAGACATTAAAACACAAATAATAGCAAATAAAGGTCAAATTTAAGGCCATTTATTACAGGTGTGTTTGTTTTTTGGGTTTTTTTTTGATGCAGAAAATTCATTTGGACTACAATATGAAGCAACCATCAGATTTTTTATGTAATCATATTTTAAAGTTTACGATATTCAAACAAGAGGAATCTAAGATGACGGTATTCTCAAAACCCAAGATTTTTTTTCAGAATTAAAATATGCAAAATTTTGAAGTCAAACTCCTCAAATCCTCATGTAAAATCTTTTATGTACATAGCTTATGAGGTTAGGTGTATAAATGATCTCAACAGTTTATTAGATGAGGTTATTGGGAAAGCTATTTGTCAGTAAGTATTTGGGATGCCTTCCTTTTAAATCCCACATTCTCAAATCCATTTAGGACATTAATGTCTGTAGACACTGTCAATGATGAAGTCTGGTGCAGAAAGTGGAACAGATACAGTAATTTAAAGTAAAATTTTTCTTGTGCGACAAACCACTTATATTTCTTACTCATCCCCAGAGTTTGCCATATCCATTGTAAACAGATGTAGCCAAGCTTTTCTGCTTCTTCTCAGGTACATTTCTGAGCTTTTATAAATAGAAAATATTTTTGGACACATATTTTTGGAGACTTACCAAAACTGATTATGTAGCAGAGCAGTTGAGGGAAGGCTCTTGGCCAGGCATGAGAAGTAGGACACAATGACTATATGGATGATTATGATTATATGTTTGCTATTGCTGGTACAGTATCTAAATATTGCTAATGCACTATCTAAATAACAACTCTGTCATCTATTACAGCAGATTATAGTGTCATCAGGTTTTGGTCCCTCCTGTTGTGTCACAAGCTTCAGTGAGACCCCTTTGCTTTCTGAACTTATCAGAGAACTTGAGGTGCATCTAAGTCCACTAAGTCTCGATTTGGTCAAGGATGCTTAGGGCTAGGGAGCTGTAATATAAGCAGGTTCAGCTAGGAAGAGTTTTACTGTCTTTGACCTTGCTGAATTCACAATTACAATAAAGCGAGACTCCTGTGTAGCTATTTTAGGATTGTATCTCTGCATTTGACCAGATCTTAATGCTTTTTTTTCACCCATACAAAAGTGAGTGTTCCCTGTCTGAGGGCTGGACACATCCTGCAGGCATCCCTCTGGGAGTGGGAATCTGCCCAGAAGCTGCCTTCAGCCTCAGTAGGCCAGTTTGCCCAGCTGACCCAATCTCTAGCAGTATTTCGTACTTTTGCAGGCTGAAGTGCACCAAAGTCAGTCACAAACATCTCAGCTCTCCTGATGTTTGGAATACATTAATTATGACAGCATTTGCACAGTTTCTCCTGCAATACCCACCCGGTATTCTTATTTTAGGACAAACCACATTGTCCATCAGACAGCAGAAAGGGAGAGGATGTGTATGTGTGCATGTGTGTGTAAGGAAGGGACGCACTTGAGGACTCGATTATCTTTTTCCACCAACACATACCACCCTAATGACATTGTTTGGAATAATACATGATGGCTCATAATGCATTCTTGATATTTCATCTGAAATAGTGGTACTCTATGTGTTCTTTATAGCATGTTTGGCAGTCCAAAAATGTTTCCATAGCAACAAGATTAGAAGTAGTCCTCAAGAAAGTTGTTAAAAATCAGAGTCTACCAACTGAAATTTGCTAAGGTAACGCTAATTTAACAATACCTAAATGGCTAAGTTCCTAATACCTAATTATGTGAATAAATATTTATTAAAGATAAAAACAAACAAACAAAGAAAAAACGCTCTAAGATCTTAACATGTTTTACAAGGGCTTTATAAGAGGTATACTAAACAGCCTTTATCAAGTTTTAGCTATCTAAAGAATACTTACTACAAAAGTATTTTTAAGGTGGATTTCAATGGTGACTAAATGTCCCATGGGATTTAAGATTTTATTGTACAGGCCCTAGTATATTCATAGTATTATTTTGATTTTTTTTTTCTTTTTAAAATTTTTGTATTTTTGGTTATTCCCAGCAAGAAACCTGCTTGTGCAGGAAAATGTGGTAGCAGATTCTTCTCTCAATCTGGTCAAATTCACTATTATCATTGCAATAGCAGCATAATTCCACCAAGATTGATAAGGATGAGCTCAAAATCTACTTTATGTTAAACAAAAAAGAAGCGCACAAGTATACTCCATCTCTTCTTAAGCCCGATATGTTATCTTTTCAAAATTACTGCTTCCCTCAGAGAGATGAGCGAGTGGCTTCTTCCTCCTGATTTGCCTTAAGTGACCAGAAGCTGGAAGCACTATCAAGACTCTAATTCTTATGTTCCTTGTACCTGCAGACAGCCTGGTTTTGACCGTGTCTGGCTGTGCACCAGGAAACATAGGGGACATTCCCAAGAAAGACACTGATCTTCTTCATTTGCCTATTGCTAAGCCTCACAGACACATAGAGATATGGCCAAGCCAAGACCAATTCTCAACACCAGGAAAATGATGTCCTGTTGTGCACAAGGCATACCAAGTGTCCTAGTCTGCTTGTCCTTCAAGAAATAAAAATGGTAGACACTTGATGGGATTAATTTTTAAAGTCTGTAAAGATGTTGCAGTTGTTGTTATAGTATCTGATTGTTCAGTTCACTTACGTGTGCGCCAGGTTGATAATGAATGTGCTTCCTGCATTTGAGAATTATTAGAAATTGTAATTACTTATTATACCCTTATGTTTTACACCTGTTCCCTCAGACCACAGCAGTTACTACTGCACTGGATACTTCACCTGGCTAGTAGGTGTCTAACCCCTACTATTCTAGAAAATTATTGAGTTGTGTTGTCTTCCATAAAGACAGAGCAAGATCCATGAATCAAACTCAGTTTAACAAATGTGGGTAACAGTATTAAATAAGTTATATTTTTGATCATCACTGTAACAGATCAAAGAGTTACCTTTAAAAACATAGTTTTCAATAGTCATTCTTATCAAAGAATTAACCTTATCAAAGATTAACAAGTAATTCTTGAAACAACAAGACACACTCAGATTCACTTTTAATATCATTTTTGTAGAAAGCTACAACAGTAGCTATCTCTTTTCTGTGTCATCCGAAAATCAGTTCAACTAATTTAAATAGCACAGAGAAAACAGCAATTTCTCAAAGGGCATTTACTTTGTCTGGGGATCAATTGGTGTGTTTTAAGATTTGTGAGGATGACACTATGAGAAGAAAAGCCAACACAAGTTAATCCAAACTTAGAAAGGACACTGTATTTAACCAATTAACATTCCTGTGTCACAGAAACATGTCAATATCTATTTACAGAAGAAGAAGAAAACAAATTAGAAGAAAACTCCAACCGATGCTTGTAAAAAAGCAAATGTATGTTTAAATGAGGTCTCTGTTTGCTTACTTAGTTTTCTAGAATTTCAGGACTAACAGTGGGATTGAGGCAAGAAGTCTGGTCACATTTTTAAGCCCCAGGCAGTTTAATTTTAAGCGTCTGCTATTTTCTATATTCACACTTGCAGAGCTGTTTGGCATCATAATCACATGGAATCAAGTTCTCCAGAAGCATGTACAACTATAACTTTTCTTAAGTCCAGTGAGTTTTTGTTTGAATTTGAAGAATTTCTAGTATGTGCTTACTTTGCTAATGCAAATATCTAAGAGAAGAATAATCCAAAGAAAATAAAAATGAGCTGTTAATTTTTTTTTTGTGAATGATTTTCTGTTTATTTTGGAGGGTTTTTTGGATTAACAAGCATAAAAATCCTTATTTTAACATGTAATTGGAAGCAACACCTTTGTTCTTTCAATTTTATTATATTGGTTCATATTTTGTTGTTGGGGAATAGAATATGTGCTAAATTTTTGAACGTATATTGTAAAAAAGTATAATAATGGTATTTTTCCACAAGCTGGAGGACTGCAGTTAACATATATTTGTTGTATGAGGAGGCGGAGAGGGAGACTCTTCACCTGGGCAGCTAATGATGTGACAAGGGGAAATAGCCTTAAGTTGCATCAGGGTAGGTTCAGGTTAAATGTTAGGAAAAACTTCTTCACTGAAAGAGTGGCTAAGCAGTGGAACAGCTTCACCAAGGAAGTGGTAGAGTTACCATCCTGGGAAGTGCTATAAAAATGAGTGGATGTGGCACTTTACAATGTGGTTCAGTGAGCATGGTGGCAGGTCAGAGGTTGGATTTGATGGTTATGGAGGTCTCCTCCAACTTTAATGATTCCATATTTCTACTGAATGTTGTACCTACATTTGTGAATGGAAAAATGCCCACATATTATTATTACCGACAAATTTTCTCAGCATGGACATAGTCAAGCATGTGCCATTTAAGTATTGCTAGAACTCAGCAACAACAAACATAATAATTGTTGAGCATGTTTAGGACCTTGAAGTCTGGGTACCAAAGCCCAAAGTATTTCTGGCTCTGAAAAACGTAGCAATGCGTAAATTCGAGGGACTTGGTCTAGATGCTGTTAGCACATTATGTTATTGATGAAGTTCATTACAAACAGGCTGAATCATAACCTCTTATATATCAAAATACTCGTTAGAGTAGTTTTCAGGGAAAAAGAAGTGTTTTGGTTTTTTTTTACTTGCAATGGGAGCTTGTGTAATCCACCACACATACAAAACTGAATTCTCTGGAATACAGACAGTAAGACTGCATTGCTGGAGGACTGCTGCAGGCATACTTTCTGAAATATGAAGGATATAGTTATCTTGCCACCTGCCTTCCAGCCTTTTATGATACGTCCAATAATCAGTGATTAAATTTCAAGTAAAAATGTATGTAGATTATTTATACATCTATCTTTAAATACAATGCTATATCTGAATTATTAATTTTTCATTGGGTGAAAGTGTTAAAACCCTGGCACAGAGCTTGACTTCCTTTTCCTTAGATACTCTTCTCTGTTGCAGTGTTGAATGACTCAATAGAACAAAGTAAAATTGATTGTCAAATAATTTACAGAAGACTGAATAATCCTTAACAATTTTACCACCTGCAACTTGAATGCTGTGGCACATTATTTGTTCAAATGCAGCCCATTACATTATATCTCTCATGTGTTCCTGGAAACTAAACCTGTTTATAAGCTGGGAATCTAAATGACCTTACATAAAGGAAAAACGGTATCTTTGCTGTTTTGGGTTTTTTTCCAGTTGAATAGTGCCTACCATCTAGTTTCATATCATGGACTGCCATATCCCAGTGTCGCAGCAGCCAGGTCACCAGGGTCTCTCCTGACTGGTGACTGAAATATTTTCACATATCTCTCAGCTCATCCAGGGATAGGGATTTTTAGGTAGACGCCTTGAAAGTATTAAGGAAGACAGAACTATTCTTGCTATGGACATTTGCACTCGTAATGTATATTACTCTTTTTATTTATATCTGCCAGACTCTCTTTTCCAATTTTAGAGAGTTCAGTGTCACAAGATATTTATTTGCATCATATTAATTCTTTAATAGCCTACATTCATGCTTAGTAACCTTCTTTTACATATTTCCTCTCCTTTTTGTTTAAGCTGAACATGGATGCTGTCAAGTATTTTGAAATCTTTCTCTTTGAGACACAGACAAAATAAATTGAAAAAATTAATATCCAGGTTTTGTTCCAGTCTCAGTTCCTATTTATTTCTCAATAACAGAATAGTTAAATATTCAATTTTATGCATGTATTCCTTCACCTCCATCTCTCATTACCTTATTAAGCAGGAATTAAATACTTATTTGGAGACACTTAATTTAAAGGGCTGTTCTTTTACTTGTTCTAATTGAGTTCCAGATGCCAAATATAATTCATAGTCAAAGTCTGTACTTTGGCAGGATGCTGCACAATAAGCTTTTTATTTTCATATAAAAATGATTTTCTATTTTTATTCACTATTCTCATAGTCAGTAAATTTATTTTCATGACAAGAGACAGCAATTTCAGTTTGTTCAGGGATCTGCATGGCAGCATCTAATGGAAGAAAGCAAAGAGACCCAGGAGAATTGGTTGATCTTCAAGGAAATCCTTCTCAATGAAAAAAAAAAAAAAAGGAAAGAAAGGAAAGAAAGGAAGAAAGAAAGGAAGAAAGAAAGGAAGAAAGAAAGGAAGAAAGAAAGGAAGAAAGAAAGGAAGAAAGAAAGGAAGAAAGAAAGGAAGAAAGAAAGGAAGAAAGAAAGGAAGAAAGAAAGGAAGAAAGAAAGGAAGAAAGAAAGGAAGAAAGAAAGGAAGAAAGAAAGGAAGAAAGAAAGGAAGAAAGAAAGGAAGAAAGAAAGGAAGAAAGAAAGGAAGAAAGAAAGGAAGAAAGAAAGGAAGAAAGAAAGGAAGAAAGAAAGGAAGAAAGAAAGGAAGAAAGAAAGGAAGAAAGAAAGGAAGAAAGAAAGGAAGAAAGAAAGGAAGAAAGAAAGGAAGAAAGAAAGGAAGAAAGAAAGGAAGAAAGAAAGGAAGAAAGAAAGAAAGAAAAAAAGTTGCGCTCTGTTAAGGGGGGAAGTCAAGGGAACGTCTCAATGGGACAACATGGATGTGCAGAGAATGTACAGGTATTTTCAGCATTTCTGAGCTTTGTAGCAGAGGAAATCTGCTCAATTCACAGTACAGATGTTGTTTATTGCTATAGCAACAGTCATACTTCAGAATGAGTGCAGCAGAAACCAAGAACTTCTGACTCCACATCCATACGTATACCTTTGCACAGTTGTGTGCATATTTAACCACCCCTTCCAGCCAGCCAGGTAACCACTATCACATTGCCTCTCACCTAGGAGCACAGGCTCCCCGGGGTGCAAACCCTTCCTCTTGGCAATGAGGGTGTGCCAGCTTTGCGTATCATTTTGAATTCCCTACCATGGTAAGGACGGTAGGTATCATCTTAGTAGATCTGTCCACACAACAGCAAATAGTTGTCCCAGACTGTGTCCTCTGCACCCCAAGGTGCAGTTTCCTGTGTGCAGACCCCCTGTGATGGCTGCTTGTATCGCCATCTCTCCTCGCTGTCACAAATATTCATGCTTCTTTTATTTTCTTTTCCTGTTGACTGTTTTTTTTGTCATCCCAACAATCTCTTGGTCATTCCCTAATCACTGCCTGCTTAGTTCACCCGATTAACAATATTATTTTTTCTGGGAACCACTGTTTCCAGCATTTCACTCACATAACTCTGTTTACACTTTTGTTTCTATATTAACAGGTGCTGTTTGCTGGGCCATTTCTTTATCATCTTCAAGAGGAAGGCAAATTGGAGGATTTAAAGAACTACAGGCTAGAGTGCTACACCTCAGTCCCAAGAAGAACATTTCTCCTGAAAATCACTTCCATGCAAATGAAGGGCAGGAAGGTTGTTAGGAACATCTAGAATGGATTTTTTTTTTTTAATGTTAAAATATTTTATCTTAAAAATATCTAGCCATAATTATAACTAATAAAAAATCACAAATATTTTATGCTGCAGAACAGATTTGTCAAAGACAGCTTTCAAACTGTATCTTGAGTGTCTGGCTCTACAGAGAAATGAGATTTCTTGAAAGAATAGCGTAAGTTTTAATCAAGTGAAGCCTAATAGCCCCTGATAAGATATTTCTCAATTTATAACAGACTAGACTAACATAGAAGAATGATTTTCAGGACAAGTTGGTCATATCTCACTTTGGAGTTGGGCATATTCAGTTTATCTAGTCATTTATTTTTCAGGAAGAAGGAATTAACATTAATCTGACTAGATATATAACAATTAAACCATGATCATAAAACCATGTAAAGGTGAATAAATTTTTGCTATTTTTTTCAGACAGCTGATAGACTTTGCCTGGTTGAAGTCAGGTAAGCTACATTGTATTGTTTTGCTATTTTCTGATTTGGGTAAGAAGTGAAATTTCTCTACTAAATCATCTGCATAAGTGAAAGATCTGTCATCATCCATAAACGTTTGGGTATCACTATTTCTTTCCTATCACTGTTTCTTTCCTCCATGCACTATACATTCTAAGTAAAGTAGGGTGATGGTTCAAATCTTGAATCTGACATTTTATTAATTAGCTAGAACAAGAGAATTTGAAATACAGGATAAATGTAAACTTAAATTACAAGGCTCTAAATCCCTGGTTGAGTGTCACCTTATTCAGAAATACTTCTACATGATAATTTGTAAGAAGACAGAAAGCAGAGTTCTGTGCTGTGCCAAGTAGACTGGTCTTAAAGGTATATGAGTTGTTTGAAGAAAATTGGGTGTTGTTTTGGGTGTCTTTGAACAAAATGCTGTACATATACCACATTTCTGATTTTTGTCAGAAAAACTGACATGTATCATTAATGTTAATACTGACTTCTGTCTGTCATTGGTTGGATTTATTTTATGCTTTTGTATCGGGGTGTAAAGCAAGACGATTGGCATTAAGATACATTTTATACTTACATCTTTCAAAACACAGTATGAAATCAGCTTCTTCATGTTCAGTACATTTTGTATGTTGTGTAGCAGTGGGGTGGTTCTGGATGGTGAGGTGCCGCGACCTTCTGAAAATGTCTCCAAGGCGAAGCCGCTTGGCAGGACCACCACACACTCACACCCACCTGCTGTAATTACTAATTTACTTCACTTCAGTGCTTCTTTCTGATTAAAGGGTCATGAACAGTTGTTGAAGTTGTATTTTGGATGGAAAGATATTTCATGAGCAGGACAACAGGAGATGGCATGAAAAATAGAACTCCATCATTTTAATTTACTCCATACAAGCAAGACATTGTAGAGAAACTTCTGGCTTCAGTGAAGCACTGTGTGGCTTTAAAAGAGCTTGAACATTCAGAACACTGTTGAATTCATGATGAAATATTCAGCCTACTGTAACTATCAGAGAATTCCACAAAGCAAGTGAGACAGTTGGCTTACAGAGCATTTATCACGCGCAACATCACAGATCCAGAGCTGAACTCTAATTGTCCTGTTCAAAATGTTTAATCCTGTAAGAGGACCAATTGTCCCAGCATGAAAAATTGGGAGACGCCAACTTTGCAACTTCTTATAATCTTCATTTATGGCTACTCATGTGGAATAATCTCAATTTTTAAGATATTAAATGTGTGAATATATGGTCCCTTAAGTAGATACCAGCTGTACAATGCAAAAGTAGTGAAAATTTCAGATATTGGAAAGGTTTTTTGTTATCTTTAACAGAAATATACATTTTTTTTGTTGGTTGTGAAGATGAATGACTTTTATTTTTCTGTGCTTTATAAATAAGTATAAGCCTCAAAGTATCAAGAGCTATATACTAAATTCTGATATGCTTTGAAATTAGTAGCATATTAATGTGTTAAAATAGTCTAGTTTACTGAATTTAACAAAGCCATTCATGGTAGTTCTCCATTTTAAAGCACACTGCTTTAATTAAATTATGTGTTGTTTCCCCTTTTTCATCTTTGGTTACAGCAATAGAATTAAAAATGAGTGCTGTGTTTCTATTCTGAAACATATGAAGATCAAATATGGAAGACAATTATTATCTAAGTGATCAGTGGTATTTGCTATTCAAATAATGAGTTTATACAATTAATTTTTTGTCAACTGCACTGCACAGCATTTGTGGATGCTGAAAAGCTTTGGTGGAGAAATCTTTCAGCTTTCTGCAGCGTTCTGTGAGAACTTTGCAGTTCTCACAGAAGCTATGAAAACACTGCTATGGGTTTTTGTAAACTAACTCTTTATCTTGCACCTGGGTTTGTTATGCAAGATTGTTATGGTTCTAGCTTTCTGATATTTTGGAATAAGTGTCTTAGAGCTTGACCAATCCCCTCAAGGGGTGGATGGCCGAGCACCCAATTGCCTTATGCCATTCAACACACTCTTTGCGAACCATGTTACAAAAAAATGATTATAATTAATTAAACTACTACTGCTTTCCTTCTGAACTTGTGCCATTCCTCGCCGTTAGTGCCACTCACAGTGACAGCATTAGTCTAAGACTGCATTTCCTAGCTCGCTAAAAGTCTGGATGAGAGCCAGGTATTCTTCTCTTCCTCCAACATGCTCTGCAGGCTACAAGCTGTAAACTGGGTGATAAAGTGACAAATATGCAGGATTGCCCTGGAGAGCACATGGGCATGACAGCACTGTTGCTACTTCGCCTGTCCACTGTCCATAACATGTCAGAAGTAAAAAGCAGAGGGGAGATCATTTTGCACTTCCAGAAAGATATAAGAAGGTGACCTGCACTTCCTGAGAGAAGCTTGAAAAAAATAATTTTGAGTTGTCACTATAATTTAAGATGATGTTAAGTTAATATAAATTTTCATTGCACATTAAGATCCCAATAACTTTTTATTTATGGTTTCATTTACTGCTAAGCTCTTAAAAGGATGTAGAAAATACTTACGTGAAAAATTATTTTTACTAGAAAGCTTTCTCTGTACCTTAAGTGCCTCTAGAATTTCATGAAATATTATGACTTATTAATTGCTTGTCAGATGAAGTCATTACTATTAATTTAATTTTTCTACCTAGTATCAATTTATAAGCATAGAAAAAGTCCTAGCTTCAAAATATTTCTGTTCAATAAGCTAATTCAGTCAAAATTAAATTAAATGGACATTGCCATAGATAAGTGTTTAAACATTTTAAATAATAATTAATTGCATATATTTTTATTAGTTTTCCATAGAATATGTATTTTAGATGTCACATTTTTCCAATGATCTGTACTAATAACCATATTTTGGTGTTCTAATCAAAACTGGAACTTGTTAATAAAAATAACTTTTTTCAGTGATTGATAGGTTTTTTAATAAAAAAAGATGCATTTGAGCTCATTAGTGGCATAAATTTTAGTTTGTTGTTGAAAAAATACTTGTTTTAACATTTTAAAGGACTTGCATTTGTCTTTTTTTAAACTATTTTTCATTAATTTTGGTATATGTTTACCTTTCAGGATGTGATCCTTTACTTTTTCCTGTGCTAATTTTTATTAATGAGAAAAATGGGGAAGACAATGGAGTGGGAAAAAACCAAAACTTTATTAATTTTTTTTTCTTATTGAAATAAATTGCAGCTAATCACCTGAAAAGTTCAGATAAAATGAAGCATTTTACGGAGTGGATGTTGTTCTATTTTTCTTGCTCTGAAAGAGAGGTAATAAAAAAGTGAATTACGGTTTTGGGTGGTCTCTGGTCTTCAAGAGAAGACACCATCTATGCTTCAGTAATTTAGAGACCCTAACTTGATAATCACAAACCAAAAGTGAGATAGAGTTAAGATGTATGATATCATAATTTCTAAGTTTCACCTCCCAAGTGTAAAGATTTAGAAGAAAATTTTAATTAAATTTTCTTTAAAAAATACATTATGTGTAAAATGTGATATAAAGCAAACAGGCGTAATTCTCCAAAATAAAATGTGTGTCATAAACAAAAAGCATCACAAATTCGATTATTGCATTCTATTTTTATATTATGAGTACAACCAAATTTAGGGAGCTACCTACAATTATTTTTGCACTTACAAGAGCTGCACAGCTTAACGTGTTGTTTCTCATATCCACGGGGAAGCCTTTGGCAGCTGGAGTGGTGAGTGTTCCACAACAAAGAACAGAGATACTTGACTGGGTCAACAAAGGGAAGTGCTTCCATTGGAAAGGTTCTGTATCCAGGCTAATTAAACCCTGTTCTTCTACAATTACCTGTACAGGATAATTAGAGCTTCTGAGTTCACTCATTTATTGATAGACTAGACTTCTGGGCATCCCATGATTCATAGTTGAGACAAGGAATGTATATTAGTGTAACTATGCTTTAAAATGTGTGGTGGTTTAGCTAATTAAAGGACTTCCAGTATCTGTACCTGTGAAAATTGGCTCTTAAATCAAAAAGAAGATGATACTATTGGCCAGAAAATATTATAATGAGTTTTTACAGACCTCACAATTGAATATTTTAACATATAACTTGTTACATATACCTACATTTTATTTTAAAATGTCTGAAACCCCCAAGGTTTCTATAAAGCCTTCAATGCATTTAATTGGAATGTACAAATGTATTGTAATTGGTACAGTTAAGCTTAAGGGCAGTTTTGAACACGGTCATTAAAGACGCCCTGTCATTGGTTGGGTAAACATTCAAGATCAAAAAAAAGTTCAAAACTAGAGTTACATTCAGCCTGCGTATTTTGAGTGCTACACTTCATCTTTGTGAAAAGGCTATAAAGAAGATTCCAGGCATCCAGGAACCCAGGAAAAAAATCTGCCTTCCTAAGCAGTGAAAGGATGACAGCAGTTGTTTTGTTTGCTTTGATCTGTGTAGTCATGAAACGAGTATGTTTTTCACTTCCAAAATATTATGTGAAGAAAGGACTTATTTAATAACTCACTGAATTCAGCAAGAAATGTTGCCTCCTCTTCTTTGTTCTCCTTCGTCATCACAGTGGGTTCATCACAGAATATCTTTTTCTCTTCTATAAGCAGTTGCAATCTGACAGACCAACAGAAAAAAGTACAAAAGAAATTATAGCCGTCATAAAGAAAAATAACCTTCTAGACCTGACAAGTAGAAATTCAGTGCTTAGTGAAAAAAAAAATATTACTCTGACCAATAAGAGCAGGCAACCTTGAGGACTCTAAACAGGCTAAAATGTCATAGGACAGAGTGCATAGTCAGACACTTTAGAATAATGTCATTCACTTCTTGTTCACTGCTGTGAGACGTAGTGCTCAAGAATGCAGCTGTACTGCCTCCTAGCTAGCCACCATCCAAAAGCTCACGAAAAGAAGAATGATATCTTAGACAAAATTGAGTATCTCATAGTAGTTCTCTAAAGGTTCATAATGCTTCACAAGATACCATTCTATACTCTTTCTTATGGTTCCTGGCCATCTAACCTCTCTTAAACTGTTTCCAAAAACTCAAATAAAATGTCACCAGTTTAGGTTCCAAGTGCTCCTTAATGTTCATGCTGTTCTTTCCACAAATAGAAGGTAAAAATAAAGAAATCTTTCCAGATGGGCTGAAAAGAAAATTCTTTTCTGTTGATTTTCACCCTCCTTATTCAGCTCCCCAAAGAAAACCCAAAGAAAAAGGTCTGATTTTTTTCTTCTTCTATTTTTTTTTTTTAATTAAGAAAAAAGAGTCAACAATGGGGGAGAAAACAGAGTACAGGTATAGCTGGTTGTAGGTAAAAAGAGATGTGAAGAAAGGGTGTCATTTTCAATGCTAGAAGGAAAGAGGTGTCTTGAAGCCAAATGAAAAATAAAAGACACTGCAGTAAGCAGATTTTTTCCCCTCTGAACTTTGGTACCACATCAAAGTGGTAACTGTTCCATTTGCATGTTCTTAAAATTCCTTGGCCTAAATTGCATGTCAACATACAATTTTAAGTTTAAATTATAACAAATGAGAATGTTTCTTTGTAAGTGAGATAAATTCTAAATTTATGCATACAGAACTATAATATTCAAAGACATAATTAAATTTTAAAGGGACTTTAGCTTCCTGCATAAATACAGTTTAAACGATAAATTGGCTAAATCCACTCAGCAAGTATATTTTTCTCTTTAACTTGTGGTGGGAAACCCACAGGTTTTACATGTTCAAAGACTGTCATAGTCTTAACTTGATTTCCAATAGACCTACCAACTAACTTACTCTAAATGTGGAGGTGATGATTATGCAAAGAAATTCTGCATCCAGAAAACATTTAGGCCAAATGAAGAGTGTATAGTCATGTCTGAGATTTCAAATAGACAATGCAAATTGCCTAAGTTTTATTGTAGGTAAACCAGTTTCTATTCTGTGATGTTTACTTCAAGAAACAACAGGAAAACCTAGTGATTGACATGATTGTGGACTGCAGATATTTCACCTTTATTTCTCAATTGACTCTGACTCTGCTCCCGAGAATGAATGACTATGTCACCTAGGCCCAGATTACTGGGGAATTAACCAATTTACACCGTGGGGTGTGATGCACCTCAACGTTGTGCTTTTTGCTCACTTCACATTCACTTCTTCCCTTAGGAAATTAATTACTTTTATTGTTTCTCTCTGTCTTCTTTTCCCTCAACATCCTCTACACAACACTGATACTAATGACCTTTTATATCACAGACAGTCTACTTGACATGCGCTGCCCTGAAGGAAATGACCTGAACCTGGATAGGTAAAAACCTGGAAGAATTTTTCACAACTTGTATTGACTTCTGTCCATTTTTCCTAAAATTGTCACTTTGCCTAGTATAAAAATATTACCCTTAACCTACAAACAATGCGTTACCTTGCTCACGACACTATTCAGGGTTCTGAGTATCACATTTTAAGATGCCTAACTCTTCCCACTGTCAAGTGACGGTCGTCAATGGAAGAGACGGGGCAGATTGCTTGGATGCAATAAGCCGATTTTATTGATACAGAGCTGTGTATTTATACCTTTCCAGCAGTAACTAAAAATAGATTCTTATATAAGCGGCAATCACTATAACAACCATATCTATGTTTCTTAATAACATTGCAAAACTAAAGGCTAGCACTGACCAACACAGGTACATTCCTGGCATGCTATTCACTCATGCTTGCTGTTTCGTGGTAGGCCGTACTGCCTGCCATGGTTTGCGGCCTAGCAGCGTTAGCGCGTTCACTTCTGACATGAGTTCAGCAGTGCTCTCACTTCTGCTTTCTAGCTGTATCTCCACATCCCACTTACAATATAAAGATTTTAAATTCTCCTTCCAGGTCTGAGATTTCTACCCACCAAAACAAAATAGAAGTTGTTACAATGGTCAGAAATACTTTCAGACTTGGAAGGGTTTGACAATCTTCTTTTCAATTTAAGAGTTAAAGGTAAGAAGACAGAATGTTATCTTACATAAAATGCAAGTATTGTTTATTGTATGTAACAAAACCACAAAGGAATGGAGTTTCATATTTGCAAAACTAAGGAAAAGAAATGTTGCAGAGATTAGAAGAAGGATGATTTGAAAATAGCAGCCAGAGTCTGAGAAAGCTTACAAAATAATATGAAAACTTTAGTGATCAACTACAATAAGTTTATCTATTAAATGCTGTATTTAAAAAAATGTAAAGACAATCCACAAATGTCAATGACTTTTACATATCTTATAAATTCTGATTATGAAAATAAAAATTAGAATACTTCTAGAAGAATAAAAAAACAACCAAAAATATCACCTCATCCATATTGAAAATGTTTTCATGTTTACATAATATTTAATTCCTGGTACTGTATTTTCGTTATATCTATTATGGAGAGTAACTTCCATTTTTGTATCAGAAGGGGAATACAGATGATATAAATACTGAAGATCAAAGTACAGCATCAGGAAAACATGCCAAAATCAAATCAACAGAAACGCACATAAATACTTGACGGCAGATTGTTTCTCTGATGAATTGCATCTCACAGACAAGAAAAAACATTCATGGGATAATTAAGCATCAACCAAATGCTCTACTTTTCTCAAGACTGATGTCAAACAATGCTACAGCTATGAATAGTCTGAAGGCCACACTTCTGGCTCCAGCAGACGTCTCCCATTCCTACTGGCAGCCTCTTGCCTTGTGACACAAATGGCTTTTTGTAGATCCTGGGTCTACAGGGCTGTTGTGTCTGCTTGGTGGGGACCCTGAACCAGCAGCAGCTCCTAATGGCTAGTGACAGTCACAGGAGTGTGGGAAAGGAGAACTGTTTTCCATGAGTTTCCACTGTCTGCAACCAGCCAAGGCCACTCCAAACCTCCAAGAGCGAAGTGGAGACCTGCCCTGTCGCTGCTACCACAGGTGTTTAGCACGTGCTATATTTGGTGATCAGAATTATGTGATAAACGGCAGAACTGCATCATAAAATAGATATGCATCTCTGAACAACTTTTACCTGTAAACAAACATGGGATTTGTTTTCACAAACCATGATTCTTAGATGCTCTGTACCTCCCATGAGAAACAGGGGCTATGCTGAAGTTTGTTTTTTACCCTCTGAAATATGACATTGGTGTCGTCAGGAAGAAGTCCTTCACTTCCAAAGGCATAACACTGTTACGGAGTGCTATTTCTCCTCACAGAAAAGAATTAAATTAATGTCCTGACATCTGATTTTATAAAGGCTCAGTTTTGTGTGAGGTTATGGTGCCTCTCTGTGCCCCTTATCTCTCCTAATAATTAGGGTCCCTTGCTTTGAAAATGAAGAGGGGAAACAAAACCCAGGGCAAGAGAGCTGCAAGGATACAGAAATTGATGCCATGGCTTGTGAAATGAATTCTCCTTTCAACACCTCTTCAGGATGAACTGCTCACATACAATATGAGCCAAAAAACCCACAGAGATTGTGATCCCAGATCAAATAATCTACTTGCTTCAGAACCTTAGCTGAATACTGCTATTTTTATCTGGTGCTGACATGCTAGAAATGGGGCAGGGGGAGGTGTTCTTCAGATTCAGCCATTATATTTATGGATAAGAATATTCTTTTCTTTCCTTGGATTAGGTATCTGATATTGGCAATTTATAAGAGATTACTGTCTTAAGTAAACTCTTGTCATGAATAAAAGCTGTTGTGACTGATATCTTTATTTTGAGTATCATCTGATAAACCTGCAGCTAGTGTGATCAAATAAGAGCTCACTCTAGAAATGGTTAGATGAACATTTTTTTCTTCATGTGTTGAAAAAAGACTCAATCTTCTCTATGTCCATTCCAAAAGCTTCCTTTTATTTTATGGCAGAACAGTTAGACCTAAATTCTTGAAGACACTAAGGGCAATGGCATTATTTAGCAGTGCAGTGCCTAATGGGCAGGCTAATGATCCTGGCCTCAGTTAAGGACTTAAATTCTCCATGCAATATAAGGGAAGCATATGAAATAAATAAAGGAATAAATAAAATCTCATCAGGACAATGAAACAAAGAGGTCAGTAAAGAGGAAAGAGAAAGCTGCAACCATTAGAAATACAGATCACAACTAGCAATTTGGTTTTCACAGGCATTCACACTGCATGATTTTTGTTGCTTCATTTGGTCACTCTTGTTAGGAATAGAATTGGTCATGCAGGCAATACAAATTTCTCTGAAGATTTAGGTGAAAGAAGATCTCCATCCAAACCTAGCACACAAAGGATCTTACATGTTTTTTTGATTCTTGATGTGACATTCCGGTAGAATTTTCAAAGCAAGTGGGAAGTTTGCTTGTGAAACTCCAAGGATAGGAGTTCTGGGAAGAAGAAGATTACAGGCTGTAATCTTAGACTTTAAAGTCAATTTATGTATCTAAATTCTAGTTTCAGAAGACCACTGTGATTCCCTGTGTTCTAAGAGAGGGCCCTCTGTTTGCCCAGATTTCTAGTGAGTTCAGATAGTCAACAGAACTCCTGCTTAAATAAGGGAGAAAACATTCTTCTGAAGAGATGCCATCATTCAAGTTATTAAGATATAAGTCTCTGAATTTATGAGTTGTATAGTGGATGATTAGCATTTTATTCTAACACAATTTATAGAAGTATTTCTACTTCAGTATTCTATTGCGAATATAAGAGGTCTAACAAGAGATGTACTAGAGACAGCCGAAATAATTTCGTGGGCTTCTACCTACAATTCTCGCACATAGTAAGCAAGAGCTCTGAAAAGAAGGCTTAGGCAGTAGACAATTATGAAACAGGTCACCCACTCAGTAGGACAGTGGGGTCCCCTCCCTTCTTTCTCAACCTGACCTTTATTTCCTGTAACTCTGCTCAAGGGATAACCCCCAGTGGCAGTCCTAATGGGTATGTCTAGCTATAATGGCTGCATCCAGCTCTAAGTAAATTCAGGAGAGACAGATACAAGTGCAGCATCCGTGGGCTAATTTGAGCAATGCACCCATCTAGTCATAGTGCTGGTTGAGATCTGACTCAAACCAAGTTTAGAACAAATTAATATTTGTAGTCAGCATGCAAATTTGACAATAAGCGCATTGTCTTACTCCATACATACCGGACAGCCCAGGGCCCATTGAGGTCTCCTGCACAGCAGCAGGCTTCATTCCAGGACCTCCCTTGAGAAGTCATGCATCCCAAGGTTACTGCTTGAGGTTGAGAAGATCCATGTCTTGTCAGATACTCAGTAAGTGAATTTGGAATAAGTACACTGACACTTTAAAATTTAGCTAAGTGATTATAAAGGATTGAGTTTACACATATTATCCTTCAGACATAAAGCATTGAGCAAGTCTGGGACTAAGTATGGATCCAGATGCACCTAAACTCGCCTCTGAGGAGGAGTTTAGAATATAAGGGATGCTTTTCTGAACCTCACGGATCAACAGAAGGGTCTCCCTGAGTGTTGTCTGACCCTGTCCTCTATGCAGTAAATAATCTAGTGTACCTGGCCACTATCCCTGACACATTTACTATCAAACTTTGTTAAATTGCCGCTTTATATCAATAAACATATTGCAACTTCTCTGGAGTGAGTCACTTCATTGACAGCAGTACTAATGTTGTAACAATCATTTTGTGAGCTGGGGAGGGAAAAAAAGAGTGCTGGTTCCTCCTCCAATGAAAAAAAAATCTCTTATAAATTGCCAATATCAGATACCTAATCCAAGGAAAGAAAAAAATATTCTTATTCATAAATATAATGGCTGAATCTGAAGAATACCTCCCCCCACCCCATTTCAAGCTTCAGAATTAGAGGATGACTGGAAAAGAAATTTTAGCCTGTTATGTATTCCCCCCTTGACGTATCAGGATACATAAACGCTCTCAGTACATTTGTAGTGGTAGTGTACAAGCAATGAGTAATTGCTATTTCGAGCTGTAGCCTCTGCTTTTCTGAGTATGCCTGCAAGAAATTGTCAATACTCTAGAGATATGACCTCCTGACTTAATAATTCTAGTTCAGCACTTCTGAAGTTGAATCTTGTCCAAGAGTTCCAAGGTGTTTGTGAATAGATCAGTTTCCGTTCTTAAATGACTTCATACATATGATTATTAGTCTCCCATTCAATAAATTACTTTATATATTCCACAGAAAATTTGCTACTGTTCATGGAAATTGACACAGCTTGAGACAAAAATGGGCATGACAACAAAATATTTTAAAGAAATTTTCTGTCCTGTACTTCAGTTACAGACTGTCTTCTTCTGCCTACAAGACATGTCACAATGTTGTTAGTCATTACTTGATTGTGAGATAGATCTTCAGAATTCCTGGCAGGTCATAAACTCCACTGACACGAAAACATAAAGCTGTGGCTGCAACTAAAGATGTCAAGTGCCATCCCTCAAAGGGGAGACACACCCACAAAATTATTTACAGAACCTTCTGTCTCTTATGTTGTTTTCAGAATCACTGAAATTTTTCTATACAAACTACCCTGTTCGCTTTTCCCGGAACATGATATGAAGTTGCAGACAGACAGCCTCAGAGGCTACCTTCTTTCCTGCTAGTCCTGGATTTGTGCATTGGTCAGATATATTCAGGGATAAATTTTTCTTCATCTTCATTTCATCAACCCCTAAAAAGTAGCCTGATAGAAATTACTATATTTTTTTACATTGGAAGTAGCTAAGAGACAACAGGCTATCTATGCAATTTTTAATTGTTTGTCTCTTTTAAAATGCACTGAAATGCATATTTAAATACTAAAGAAGTCTACTACTTGAAAACCACAAAGCACATATGGCAAATAGTACACAGCAGAAAGTATGTTTGATTTGTGATGCTGATTAAATTGATGTAGAAAGCCTGCTGGGATCCCTTCCAGCCTGTGAGATGTACCTGACATCATGCTGTGGGTGTTATACTTCATTTGCTGTGATAAGTCTAGTTTTCAATTGACAGTAAGAAATATTGGAGTGAGGGAATACACAAAAGAATAAATTCCAACATTTTAAAGGCAGATTCACTGCATTTAGCATTTCCAGCGAAGATCGGTGTTCAGCCTAAGAATGCTTAGTTAGTAGAATTCAGCATCCTGGGCTTTCTAGGTTATTTGAGGCTTGATCATGGTATTCTACTAAGACATATTCGACAAGCCACATTTGGAGAATTGGATACAGGAAGGATTATAAAAGCATTTAAAATGTGAAGAAACAGTACAGAAGAAAACAACTGTGCAGAAAGATCAGCTTATTGGATTCTTCCCTCTGACATATTCTGAAGCAGTAAATAAATCATCAAATAAGGCATCAACTAAACCAATCTGTTTGACAAGATCACAGGTTTTCTTTTAAGTTGATGCTTTATTGGATTGCTTCCATATTGGCTGGCATTCATCTGACAGCTAAAACCAGTGCTTCTACAGAGGAAGCCCCCAAGATGTCTAACGTTTCTACCCAGATGGAACTGGTAAGGAAAGAAACTTCAGTATAAATCTCAGGTTGCAACCAGTGCCCAGACCCTTCTCCTGGAGCCAAAATAAGTCCCTGCAAAAGATGTGCGCAGGTTGATGATCTGTTGATGAAAACCAAGACCCACTATCAGTGAAGGAAGAGTTGGTTTGCGAAATATTACAGGAATTTGTTTCCAACAAACCAATTGGCCCTAATAATATCCACACAAGGGTGTTAAGAGAGCTGGCTGATGTCAGTGCAAGGTTGCTTTTTCTAATCTTTGAGAAGCTGTGGAGATCTTTGAGAGATGTCATGGAGATCAAGAGACTTCCTAGAAGAGTGGAACAAGGCTAATGTCACCACTATCGACAAGAAGGGCTTAAAGGAGAGTTCAGGAAATTATAGGCTCATCAGTCTTACTTCAGTTCCCCTGAAAGTGATGGAACAAATCCTCTGGGGAGCTATCATATGTCAAATGAAGCACATGATTGGGAAAAGCCAGCACAGACTCACCAAGAGCAAATTCTTCTTGACAATGATGATCACCTTTTATGACAAAGTAACCCTCTTAGTTGATGTAGGGCGACTGGTGGACATTGCCTACTGTATCTTCTCCAAGGCTTTTGATACTGTTTCCCAGAGACTTCTCCTGCAGAAACTGATGTATTAGAGTCTAGATAAGTGGTCTGTGGGGTGGGGACATGGCTGACAGGCAGTGCCCTGAGAGTGGTGGCAAATAGCTCCTATTCAAACTGGCAGTCTGTCAAAGGTGGGGTTCCCCAGGGACTAAAATTGGATCCAAAACTATTTAGTATCTTCATAAGTGACCTGGATGACGGGATCAAGTGTACTCTGACAGAGTTTGCTGATGATGCCAAACTGAGTGGGGAAGTGGGCACTTTGGAAGGGAGAACCACCCTGCAGGAAGACCTGAATACACCCGAAAAGGGGGCTAAGAAGAGCCTTGTGAAGTTCAACAAGTGCAAGGTCTCACACCCAGGAAAACATAATCCAAAAGTGTAGCACCGGCTGGGATGTACCCAGTTGTGGAGAAGCTCTGTTGAGAGGGACCTGGGAGTTCCAATGGACATCAAGCTCAATATGAACAAGCAGTGTGCAACTGCTGTGGCAAAGAATGCAAACAGGGTGCTGGCGTGCAACAACAACGGCATTACCAGCAGAGCTAAAAAACCAGTTTTCCCCTCAGTGCTTGTCAGGTCATACCTGGAATGCTGTGCTCAGTTGGTCTCTGCTATAAAGCAGATGAGGACAGGCTGAGAGTGTCCATAGAAGGGTCACAAAGACGATCAAAGAACTGGGAAACCTGTGATATGAGGAAGGGCTCAAAGAACTGGGTTTGTTCAGTGTTGAGAAGAGAAATCTTAGGAGAGTTTGTATCATCAAGCACCACTATTTACAAGGGTGGCTACAAAAAAAGATGGAGACTTCTTTTTCTCAGGAAGTCACCTGAAAAAGATGTGGGGTAATGAGTACAAGTTTCTTCTGCTGAGATTTTGATTGGACATAAAATGACGTTTTGTTTTTTTATAAGGAGAACAATCATCTGTTGGGATAATCTCCCCAGGGAACTGGGGGATTCTCCAACTTTTTTAAGATTTGCCTGGACAGGTTGGTGCCATCTTGTCTAGACCATGGTTTTGCCAGGAAAATTTGGACCAGAGGGTGCATGAGGTCCTTTCCAACTTGCTATTCTATTGCTCTGTGATGGAAATATTGGGGCACATTTCTGATCACATTAGATATTATGCTTAAACTATTGTTCTCTAGATCCCCACTGACTGCATTTGGAGCTTATATACCTAGATGATATGATTATGCCTACATTCACTCTTCAGAATTCAGTGTCTACAGCCTAAAATCACACACTTCTTGAGCTTTTATTCAGTTGCCTGAAGACATCTGAGATTCCATCAGCCATGTAAGACATTGAAACAGATGGCTGTCAGATATGATGTGACCAGTGGGAAAGCCAGACACTTCTGCAGCAGCAGTTAGAGGCCAGGTGACCCTAAAAACCATCTCAAAATTCTTTAAATAGCTAAGTTTAATCAGCAATGAATCAAGGGCACAGTGAATTTGTTTGTGAATGACAAACAGTGGGAACACTTGGGAAACTGATGGATATTGTGTAACAGTTCTATTATAAGGATACAGATGAGTAAAGACTATGCACATAAAACCTTTCCAGCTTCATTATTTACAGACAGCCTAGACTTAGAGGAACTTTGCAAATTTTTTTTTTTTTAGTAAGAGTTATTCTCTCTCTGACTTCACACCATCATTATGCTGTTGCAGTACTGACCTCAAAGAAACCATCATTCAGCTCATATCTGTGAGTTTTATTCTCAGGAGAAGAAAGAAGAAAAACTGATGAACTCTTATTCCTAAATGCATACATGCCCTGTATGTTAATTAGAGACATATTCTGCCAAACTCTACTGTGTTACAGAATGAACCAAACAGCTCTGTAAATGACAGAAATGCACAGTTGGGAGGCCAATACCACATCACAAGATTGCCTGCTGCAATATTCAATTCTGATGAATCCAGGATATTCTATTATTAGAATATCCTCACTGTTGTCCATTATTTTCTTCTTTAATCTTTAGTGCTTCAAAACTTTAAGCAAAAGGGCTTATTTAAGGCAGCTTGGCAGGTAATTTTTCACAATTTGCATCACTAAAATCATAGGATATCTTGAGCTGGAAGGGACATGTAAGGATCATTGAGTCCAATGCCCTGCTCTTTGCAGGACTGCCTAAAAATAGACCATATGACTAATACGTCTAGATGCTCCTTGAACTCTGACACACTTCTTGCCTGACTACTTCCTTGGGGAGCCTGTTTCCAGTGCCCAACCACCATCTCAGGGAAGAACCTTTTTCCTAATGTCCAATCTGAACTAATGTGACATAGCTCACCAGAGAGGAGGTCAGCTCTTTCCAGTCCCCTGTCTGTCTCGGGGAAGTTTTTAGGCTGTGATGAGGTCACTCCTCAGCCTTCTCTTCATCAAGCTAAACAAGGAAGTGACTTCAGTTGTTACTTACATGTCTTGCCCTCAAGACCTTTCACCATCTTGGCTGCCCTCCTCTGGACACTCTATGAGACAATGTCCTTTTAATATTTTGAGACACCCAAAACTGCACACAGTACTCAATGCCAGGCCATATCAGCACAGAGCAGAGCAGCACAACCACCTCCACTGACCAGCTGGTGATGCTGTGCTTGATGCATCCCAGGACACAGTTCACCCTTTTAGTTGCCAGGGCACACTGTTGGCTCCTATTAAACTTGCCATCAACCAATTGCACAGAACTTTTTCTGTGAGGCTCTTCTCCAGCTCATCATCCCCCAATTTGTACACATAACCAGGATTACCCCATCCTAGGTGGATAATCATAGCTGATATAACAGTTTGGATTGGAAGGAGTATTTAAAGGTCATCTAGTCCAACCCCTCTGCAATGAGCAGAATCTGGTACTGTTAAAGTTCATATGATTGGTGAATGCACAGCTCTCAGGTCTACTCAGATCTCTCTGCAAGGCCTCTATGCCCTTGAGGGACTTTTGTCACTCCTTCTTAGTTTAAAATCATAAGCAAATTTCCTTACTGTACTTTTGATTCCTACACCTAGATAATTTATAAAAACATTAAAGAGTACCGGCACAAGACAACAACCAATAACCTCTTCACCCATGAGTCCTCCTTTGTTCATAAACAACAAATCTGGAAGAGTTCCTTTACTAGTTGTCTTCCTTAATCGTGCTCCTCCATGAAGTTATCTTCAACATGCTTCAGGAGCTTCCTGGATCTGTTCATGTCTGCTGTATGATATTCATAGGTGATATCTGGAAAGTTACAATCGCCCATAAGGACAAGGGCAGCTGATCTAGAGACATACCTTAATTCCTTGACAAAATATTCAGAACCAATTCAACAAAATAAAACCATGATACTTTTGGGATATTATTTGCAAAACTGCATTTACAAGTAACATTATTGTGTTATTATTATCACAGGCATTACAGATTACAATAAAATGTTTATAGTTCAGACTTTAGAAGAAGATTTTTATGTGAAAATAAGTGTGAGTCTCCCTTTCCTAGGAAAGTTATAAAATTTCTATTGACATCTTTGATGAAACTTTATATTCAAACAGTAATAGTGCTAATTTGGAACAATTATCTGCTTAATTAATGGTTACTGTGATCTCCATCACTGATTTTGTATTATTTATTTACTTTATGCACTGATTCCTCCCCATTGGGATTTTCACAGATTTCTTTTCAAAGGTAGCTTTTGAACTTTTTTGGGGGGGTTAAAACTTGTCCTAGACTATTCTTAAAAGTGATAAACAAGTAAGGTAAAAGTTGGTGACAAGTGAGATAAGAAATGGACCATCAAAAAAGACAGCAACGATCACAGTGATAGTCATCTTAATCTTATTTTATATTAATTTTGATTACTTTAAAAATAACTATTTTTCATTTACTTGACTTCAGAAACTCAACAGGATCTCATTTGCAATTTTGTCCAAAGATCTCTGCACCAGACCTATTTTGGCTCGGAAAGATCAGTATTTGACCACTAACTATTTGCAAAACTACATCTTACTTGGTCTGCTACCTTCTGTGATTTGAATAATTCAGTACAGTAGAAATAAAAAATAGTTAACACAGCTTTGGAGAAAAAGGCAAAAGGCAAGGCAAGAGGCATATCAGGGGGCAAAGCAAGAGATAAGGGAAAAACAAAGCAAGGGAAGGAACCCTTAAGTTGTAAATCCCTGCTAGCAGTGGGAAAATGGAAAACATGTCTCACACTGTGTATACCTACATATACACCCATGTATTTGTATAAAATTAAAATTGCATAACTCTATAAAGAAGCTTGTACAGATGTTCTTTTGCTAATTTTGGAAAAACACTTTTGGTTTTACATTTCTACTTATGACCACTGCATAACCTTAGGAATTAATTATGTTTTAGCTCTGAAACTTGTATATAAAATATTTGTTATTTCTCTGTTCTCACCTTATTAAATAATTTATTTTTTAAAAAATTTTCAGCTTTTCTGATGAAGCCATTATCAACATGACTTATTAATTTAAAATTTAAAATAAAAAGCTTTGCCATATTTTGTCTTCATGTTTATGTATTCTCCTAAAATATTCCTAATGAGGTCAACAAAAAATAGTCTCCAGGCACTCTAAGCTGGCACTTTCTGGACTCTCACTCATAATTGCCAGGTAATTTACATTTGACCTGTACCTCCAAGTCAGAATGTTAATGTGTTCTGCAAGGTGAATTCAAATCTGTCCTTAATTAGGGTGCCAAATAGGAAGAGTTATATTTTATCTGGAATATAACCTCAGCATTTCTGAATAATGGAATTAATGTGCAGGATCATAAAATATGCATTGGTAAGCACTTCCCCCATTATAGAATAATAATGAATTGGTATTTCAAAAATTGAAGAATTTCTGTTGCATCAACTATTGTATTTTTCTTTTATTTGGAAAGAAAGAGACATACATAAAATGTGACCACACATATAGTTACATACTACAGAGATGATAGGAACAAAAACAAAAATGCAGATGGACTGAAATTCTGTTGTCTCAGAATGATAATTTTTGTATTGCATGCTTCATGTTCATCCCTCATTCATGTATACCCACAAATCTCAGTACCTGGAATTGCTACAGAAAGTAGCAACAATTGGTTGCTCACAAAGTCAAAAAGAGATTGAATCACTTTTTTCACACCTAAGGAGTTTAATTTTATTTATTTTGAAGTATGTTACTATGCATCCATTGCATTGCTTCTGGAAAAATTTACAAAAAAGATTGAGAGCATAAATTATCATAACTAATCAACTGCATACAACAGATGGGTCTAAAAGTTGAGTGTAATCCAGTAACTAGGTAATCCACTTCTTCAAGCTATTACTATCTATCTAGCCTTTCGCTCAGGGACTTCCTTCCAGTGAATATCATGTCCCTGCAGGATTTATGAACAGCTAAGTCTCCACTTAACTAAGTACTTCTTTCACTCTGTATCCTGACCCAACACAGAACTGAACTGGTGGTTTTCCCTTATGTTAAAGAATTAATCCTGTTACTATTTGTAAAATAAATGTCATACCCCACAGTAAAGAATGGTTTTAGTTGGCAAAAATTATTTGTGGGAAAAGATGGTATTTTTTCAGAAATTTTGTTTAAAATGAATTTATGTATTTTGTGAATATTGCTATTTTTTTTTAGGATTTAAAAGAAGTGGCTAAACAAGAAAATTAATTAACAAATATCAACATAAAGTTGCTCTTGCTTGGCAGCCCTGTAAAGCTCAATTTTTTTCAATGTACACATAGGTTTTCTATTGCCTGACTAACAAAAAAATGGCTTCACTAGGCCACTGCCACATGCAACAACACTAAAAGGAGAAGGGCATAAACTACCAGTGGGAGCTTTAAAATTTGGGACACACAGATGGGAGAGAGAGTTGTAGACCTACAATGTGCAGCAAGGGATAGTCCCAGGGTAAAGTGTTGTTGTTTGGGTTTTTTTAGAGAGATCTATCAAATCACTGAAATATGACTTCTCTTCCTTTTTCTTTTTTTTCCTCTGATTTCCTTCCTTTGCAGTGTCTCTGATTGATCTTTCCCTTGTAGAAACATCCTTGCTCTTCTTGGGACCTGTGGAAGGATGAGGAACTGTATCCTGGAACCATCATTAAAATTGAAAGTTTGAGAGCCAGTAGGTCTCCTGTAATGAAATAATATAGCCCTCTCCTCTGATGGCAACAGATTATCCCTGTGGGCCACTGGAGACATGGAGTTGGGTTAAATCTCCCCCTTTCAAAGATACAGTTAACCTCAAAGGTATAAATTCTTTGGGAATAAGTTTGAGCATTTCTGTCTTCCAACAGTTCTAAGGATTTCCAGTATTTCCTGTAATCCTAAATTTGTCTGTCTTTAAAATAAACAAAACCCATTATAATTTGTAGCAATTTATTTAAAAAACAAAAGAGAGAATAAAACCGTTTAAAAGGTTTAATATAAATAGCTCCAATGCTTTTGGGACATAGCCTTTAGTAACGCTATAAAGGCCTTGAATAACATTAAAAAAAAGAAACGGCTGAACAATTGCACTTCCTGTATCTGACAACACGGTAATCTCAAATAATTTTGCCAGAGAAGTATCACTACTCTGCAAATGCCCTCCTTCCAAAATCTCTTGATTTTGACCTTAATGCTTCATATGTTGGATCAAAGACCCATTGTATTAACAAATTCTTTGAGGAAAGATCAGCTTTTAAAAATATCTATTTTTAGGCCGACATTTTATTAAATGAATTTACATCAAATACTGGCATTTCATAGAGTTTAGTACTTGTAATAGCTAATTTTCTGAGATATTTTTGTTTTCACTTTCATGTAATTTTTTACAGATGGCAAAAAAGGAAATAATTTCCCTGAGATTGTCTGTTTTTCTGAACTACTGAATTAGATTGCTGAATTAAAGCATGAATTCCAGCTCTTCCAAATATCTTCTTTTTTGTCATGAGTTTTTACATAAATCATATTCAGATCCCTTTTTAGATAGTATGTGGAATTCATCCATTAAGTGAAAAAACATTAAGTTCAGAATTCTGAAGTGGAAAAGGCAGGGGAGCTGGACCAGGAGCCAAAAGTCTTAAATGAGGGACAAATTATTGGCTTTCTAGTTTGGGAGATTTTCAAGTTCAATTTATATTATACAGTCCTATACGGGTCTGAATACTAAAAGCATGTTAGGTCTCCACATATAACTGAGTGCAAGACTCAGCACGAGTCACTAATTTTTAATCATATGCATTTCTAAGGCTGTTTATCTGCCCAAGGAATGATTGCTGCTAAATGAAGTTGAGGTTGTCACGGTTGATTTCACTGAACTCAAAGGTAAATTTTACCCAGCTATCTATCAAAGACTGTGTATTGAAAAGAGGTTGTTACATGCAGAGGGGAATCGTGCCATTAACGTCTGTACAGCATGGCGCAGCGCATGCACGTGGTGGTGTGTGGTTTTGTCGCTCAAAGTCCAATCTCCCACAGCAAGATACCATCATTTCCTTTTTGAATTAATAGTTTGAGCCAGAAATAGTAATCAAATTATTACGGTAACTGAAGCAGTGACAACACTGAAAGGAACAGATCATTTTTCCATCTGTTCATTAGGATATGAATCCAAGTAAGAGCATCATAGCACATGGGTATTGCACGGCACTAATTTATTAATTTGAAATGTAAACAAAACTGCCATTCTAAAGGATTTTGGTGTGTGTAGTCTACTGGTCTTCAACCTTAAACTGAACTGACTAAATATATTTTAATGGATGCAAAAATATCAGATTTCCATGGAAGTTTTCTGTAGAAATATGTATGCAAAGTAGGTAAGAACAAAGTAAATATCTAGAAGCTGATTATTACTTTCTCCATGGTACTGTATGAAACATTAAAGGTTGAACTCTTTACTCACTGCCTTTGTGAACCTCTGATGTAGTAAAAATCTCAGGTGTTGTAAAGGAGAGGTCGTGTGTATAACAGTCTGGAATGTAAATCTGGCTGGGGAGCATTAAACTTCTGTTATTCTCGGCTAGTGGACTTAGAGATGACTGCTAGAACATTCACACCACCACTGCACTGTTATACTGAGCAAAGAATTAAAATGATACATTATTTTCTTGACCCACATAATATTTCAATGAACAGAAGCTGAGAAGAAAAGAGAATTTGGTCTTGCATATAAAATAAATTTGCAACACTGTGCATTGTATATTAAGAGTTCTTTTCCCTCAGATTCTGTAGTTAATATAATCAGCCACAGCTACCAAAAATCAGCTGTGGATAGAAACTTTTAATTTGTTTAGATGCAGCACTCCTAAGGCATTTCCTCAAAAGCTGCAGCAGAGTAACTAGTCTGCTTGGCATTACTAATTCTGTCCTTTACCACAACAGAGAGGATAAGTTTCAGCTGGAAGAGATTGCAACCAATGTTTTTATCCATGCCATGCCTTTAAGAAATTGAGGAAAGTTGTTCATGCCAGAAGGCTCAAGGCTTGTTTTTTGCATCATATATTCAGTGTTATTTGGCTGAATATCTATGTTTTGTTGGATTTGAGGGGAGCTAAAGTATCTAATTTAAGAACACACTGTCTAGTATAGATTAAAACAAATGCCCTCCAAATGTTGAAAAACTATCACAGCTGTCAGCCAAGGTTTATTTAATGTAAAAAATAGAAATGTCTATTTTATCTAGATAGCCAATGCAGAGAAACAGATGCTCTCAAGAAAGTATTTATCAAAATTTAAAGAAAAGTACTGTAGGATGAAAGAAGTTCCCAGCTGGAGATACCTATTCCTCACCATTGGCAATGAAAAGACCAAACAGTAGGTAGCTCACCTATAGTGTCTGGTTGTCTAACCTAGAGCAGATAATTAATCCTTGCTCAGAGATGCCACGAATTCTTTTAATTTTCTAGTCTAATAGTACATCATGCCGAAACTTCTTTTCTGCATTTTCTTCCTCCTTCCTCCATAATCATATGAAAATTTCATACTTTTCTGCTTCAAACACTTTAAAAAACCTCAGTCTAGAAAAAACTGATATCATTATTAAACAGCATAAGATCTAGGGAGAATGATACAAAATTATAAGGCAACAACTATAATTTTTTAAAAAGCAACCAGAAATAGGAAATAGCAAATACAAAATATTATTTTGGTCTCAGATTCATTGCCAGAGGTTGCCATGAATGCTAAAACCTAAGGTTGATTTAAACAGACATTGAATCACATGAAAGAGGGAGATTTCCTCAGCTCTTTAGTGTGAGGAGATTTCTTCAATCCTTAATGTTTGATTTGTCTGTCAGCACCTCAGGAAAGCAGAGACCCTTGTTCCTGACCAGCCTGTCAGTGTCCTATTAGGGGGACCTTCCACTGAACAGTCCCACTTGATTTATTCAGGGACACACACCAGCAGCATAAGGGAGACCCCTCAGCTGGTCTTATCACTGTATTTGAGTATATCACCAAGGATTGTTGGTGATAGTAGCTGATCGCAAAAATGTATTCAAAGCAATACACAGACAAGCTCTAATCCCCAATGAAAGTGCTCAGCATGCACAGGGTACGGTTCTTACCCCATAGGAGTCCCTATGGGGGAAAAGACAGGTTCAGCACATAGATTGATCCCAGCACTTACAATGGAGCCTTTAATTCTTCCCCATTCTCAACTAAGTTCTATGCTACTTCTTTATGTTTAGGTGGAGCTTGAGTCATGCATACCTTTGTTACTAATTGGTGTAAAATTCTCTCGCTTCGGTTTTAAACATACAGTCAAAAAAAAAAAAAAATGTAGAGACATGCCCAGTGAGGTGTGGTCATACCTTGGAGGCTGGTAACTTTGGGGTAAAGTGCATTAATATTGCAAGTATGTTATAGTGAACCAAGTTCATCTGAGAGCAATTCCACCACAGTTACTGGCTCAGCAGCAGGAAATCTTCTCCTATCTCCCCTGCTTAACAGGTGCTAGGCAGTTTATCATCCTCAAAGTACCTTTGACTTCCACTCCTTGAGAGGGTTTCGACAGAGCCTGGCCAAGGTATCTCCACTCTGCTCCACCCTTTGTTCCATCCTGCTTGGCAGGGGTTTACAGTTGCAGACTGTGTGTGTGGAAAATCATCATTGAATTGGCTTTGAGCATGGCAACCGTATTCCAGTCAGGGAGTAGCAACTGCATTTCTCCCTATAATTCCGGTACCATTGTAACTTCTGTTAAGGAATGCTGATTTTACCCCCAGCATTTTTTCACACAGACGTTAGACAAATCCCTGAAAGAAGGTTTTATTGAATGCAAAGGAAAATCAGCTCCTGTTCAACTAAGTCTTAAAATGCATGTTGCTTAATTTATCAGAAATACACATCATCTGTAGAGTCAGTATTCTAAGAACATCTCTTAGTCTCATGAACTTCAGCTTTAATAGGCTGCTCACTGAGTTATGTATCTGTATTGCATCAATGGCAGTCATAATTAAGAGAAAGGAATAACCTCTAGAACATTTTGATATTTCAGATTGTGGTGGGTTACACTTGGCTAGCTGCCAGAGTCCTACTAAGCTGATCTCTCACTACCCTTCTTCAGTAGGATGGTGGGGGAAATGAGATGGAAAAATTCATTTGTCAAGATAAAGAAATGGTGTTTGCTTATCAATTGCCATCACAGGCAAAAAAGACTTGACTTAGGGACAAGTAATTTAATTTAGTGTCACTTAAAAATGAAGAAGGATGGTAAGGAAAAAAAAAGCCAAAACTCAAACCCCATTCTGCTTCTCACCTTCCCTTCTTCACTCATTTCCTACACTCCACTTCTTCCTCCTGTTGTGTGGCACAGGGCGATGGGGATTGGGGCTTGCAGACAGTTAATAGTATTTCTTCTGCGATGTTTCTTCATTGTCACACTTTTCTCTGCTCCAGTGTGGGGCCCTTCCCATGGGTTACAGTTCTTTCCAGTTCTGCTCCAGCATTCAGCCCTTTCCCCCTCCTCCTGCTCTTTCACTGACATTGGTGATCACAGAGTTTTGCACTTTTCTCTCTCACAGCCACTGCACACTGACTACTACCTTTTATTAAGTATGCTTGGTGGGCTCAGCCATGTCCTGAGGTATGTCCATTGGAGCTGACTGGAACCAGCTGTGTCCACTTTGGGGCAGCTCTGCCATCTCCTTGCAGAGGCCATCCCTGCAGCTCACCCACTACCAAAACCTTGACACCTACACCCAATACACTGCTTTATAAAAGACAGTAAGAAATCATTTCTCAGTTAAAGAGAGCATGCTGAGGGTATTTCATTAGCATATCTAGCATTACAGCACTAGCATTCATCTTTTTAAGTATTACTTTTTGGGGCTTTATACCTGAAAAACACAGTGATCATTTTGGCAGCCATAGAGGATCTCTCCAGACATATGTCTAATGTATTCAATAGGCAATCAGTTGGCTATGTGCAGTAGGTGTAATAGAAACTTTTATTGTGTGGAGGGTAGAAAATGGTGAGAGAAGCAGAGACCGAAAACAATTTAGCAAATGCACTGTACTTGAAGTCTGGCTGGCTGTCATTTAAGTCATTGATTCTTCAGAAGAAAACTTAAATCAATATTGCTAATAGAGGAAGTACCAAAACCCAAAGCAGAGCTTTCACATTTCTGAACTCTCTTGTATAGAAATGGTGCAAGTTTGAGCTATGTAGACAAAAAGTCTTCTCTTAAAGAAGCAATAGCTTGATAATGTTCAGGACTGGTGGCATTTGAAGTTAACATTACTTTTATCAACCTCTCTATGATATCATCTGCTGGCACATTATAACCAAGATAAAGAATACATATTTACTTGTCCCCTGATTTTTTTTTTCCATTTTACTCTGAAAAGAAAGAAGGAGCAGTATGGGGCATAGGAATCATCTCCTCCAATGCCAGCTATCTAAAAATAATTGGTACCTCTTTTAAGCAAGCCATCCATTGGTTGGACTTGATAATCTTAAAGGTTTTTTCCAACCTAAATGATTCTATGATTTAGGTTCCTTCTACAGGCAGTGGAAGGGAAAAATGTTTTCTGAATTCTTCCTGTTAGAAGAATCTGGCTAAAATACATAGTATGGATAGCTTTCAGAGTGTCTCTTCACTCCTTTAAATGTAGACTCGGGTTCCAGAAAAAAAACTGCAATTTAAATGCACTGTGAAGCTCAACAGCCTAATTAACATGTGGTACTAAAATCTTTATAGTTATTACTTATTTTCTTTTAGACAATATATCAAGAACGACTAATGTTTCTTCAAAGTGTAGTTATTTTCTCCCCATTCAAATTTAGTTTCTTTTTTGTTTTCTTCCTCTCAATTCAACAAGGCTTAAGCAGTACTCATTAAAAGTGGGCTTTATTTTTTTTGCTATAATATTCCTTATCAGCGATGTATCAGTTCATATAAACTCCCTGGATTTCAGTAAAGCATTCAATAGTGTCTTTCTCAGAATCCTAGACAAAATGTCCAGCCCACAGTTAGATAAACACATTATGTGATGGGTGAACAACTGGCTCATGGGTTGGGCACAAGGAGTTTTACTCAATGAAGTGACCTTAGATTGGTGATCTGTCATTAGTGGAGTTCCTCAGGGCTCCATCCTCAGTCTTGTGCTCTTCAACATCTTCATAAATGACTTGGATGCAGGACTGGAAGGGATACTAAGTAATTTTGAAGATGATAAAAATTGGGAGGAGCTGTTGTGTCCCTTGAAGGGAGGGAGGCCCTGCAGAGAGGCCTCGACAAATTAGAGTGCTGGATAATCACCAGTTGTATGGAGTTTAACAAGGGCAAGTGCCAGATTCTGCACCTGGGATGGGGTAATCCTGGATGTATGTACACACTGGGGAATGAGATGCTGAAAAGCAGTGTCACCAAATAGGATTTTGGGTTTTGGATTGACAGCATATTGGAGAGTTCACAGTGAGCTCTGATAGCCAGGAGGGCCAACTGAGTCCTGGGGTGCATCAGGCACAGCATCACCAGCTGGGCAAGGGAGGGGATTGTCCCGCTCTGCTCTGCATTGAGGTGGGCTTACCTTGAGTCCTGTGTGCAGTTTTGGGTGCCACAATATAAGAAAGATATTAGGCTATCAGAGAATATTCAAAGGAGGGCTCCAAAGATGGTGAAGTGCCTTGAGGGGAAGCCATATGACGAGAAGCCGAGATCACTTAGTCTGTTCAGCCTGGAGAAGAGGAGACTGAGGGGAGACCTCACTGCAGTCTACAACTTCCTCATGAGGAGAAGGGGAAGGGCAGGCACTGATCTCTTCACTCTTGGGACCAGTGACAGGACCCGACAGAACAGCCTGAAATTGTGTCAGGGGAGGTTTAGGTTGGATATTGAGGAAAGGTTCTTCACCCAGAGGGTGGCTGGGCACTGGAACAGGCTCCCCAGGGACATGGTCACAGCACCAGCCTGGCAGAGTTCAAGAAGTATTTGGACAACACCCTCAGGCACATGGTGTTATTCTTCAGATGGGCCTGTCTGGGGTCAGTGGTTAGACTTGTTCCTTGTGGAATCTTCCAGATCAAGACATTGTATGATTCTCTGGTTCTATGACTAGTATTTCATGTGGAGCTCGTTCTTCTGAGCAAGTTGTCATATTATGAGAAAAGTCATTCAGACATTTATGGATTTACATGAAATTACATGGGTGGTAAAAGCATCAAAAGACTGCAATATTAAAACAAAGTTACTCCTGAGGCAATAGTTTTGCCAGCTAAATGGTGCCTCAGGGCTAGTTTATAGAGATTCCTTATACTGTGCACATTCAGGCTTGTTTGTAGGGATATGACAAAATAGGTTCATGAGGAGATTTGGATGCTGTAAGAGTATTTTGTATTTTACAAAATTTGAGCCCAAAATTTTAACTGTGAAAGAGAGAATATTTATCACCAGCATCTTTTATGTCAGAGAATATTCAGCACCTTGTCTCCTTGCATTACAAAACTTCTGCAGAACTCTCGTTTATCCATATGAAGAGAAATTTATCCGGTCTCACAAGTTATTCTTCACAGAGCAAATACAGGTTTCTCTCTGAGACATTCTCTCAGGCTGAAACTGTGGGATGAAAAATAAACCTAGTCTGTACATATACACACACCCTTTACTCTGGGTAGGGGCAGTCTGTTTTTCTGCTTTCTGGGACAGGCCTTCCATGAAAGGTTTTTGCTTTTTTCCTGAAGAAACCAACTTTAATAGAAATTTCATATGATTTTTTTTCTTGCTTGAAAAACTATTAAACTAATCAAAGAGAGTGCTATTAATGGATTTATTTTAGTACTTTCAGCAAAGCAAGAAATTACAATGCAAATATGTATATCTCTATATATTGATCTGTGTTTTCACTGTTCCTGGATATCAGCTGTAGTTACTGATGCTATAACTGTATCAGGACAAGATATTATGCTAACTGAACTTTTGGACTCGGCAGGTTATTTGCTCTTAGTTGTTTTCATTATTTCTAAAATGTTTCTCTAATTATACATATATATAGATATATATAATCCCAAGACTAGAAGGTCAAGACAAAGTTAACCTGCCCCAGTATTCTGACTCTGACAGTATGATATGATTGGAGAAAATGTAGAAAGCCACAATAAATACATTGTAATTCTTTCCTCAGGATCCTCCAGGATCTTCTCACTTCACTAACAAACAGATTAGGACTTCTTAAAATAGATTTTACATCTGTATGTTTTTATATACCAGCCTTCATTGGTTCAGACTTCCTTGAATATTTCTAGACATTTTCTGTATACTTTTTTGTGTCTCCAGCAATGAGTTGTACAATTTAAGCACAAATAAAGAAAAAAATATCCTTTTATTTGCGTAAAGATCAGTTGGGGGAAGAAAGATATTTTTCAAAGTCTATAGAACAAAAAGTCTGTGATGATACTCTTAAGTGGTAAGGACACAAGTATTTCTTAGAAATGTCACATAACAAAACTACTACATAAATCAGAGAAAGAAAACACACCCTGAGGCAGGACTTCTTCAGTGAAAATTTTATTCTATTTCATAAAATATTTAAAATACACTTGAAGAATGATGTTTAGGGTTAGTCACTAAAGAAAAATGAAATTACTACTTAAGCATATGTGGTTAATAATTTAGACTTGATATTCAGGATGAGGTTAGAGTTAAAAGTTTGATGTAAACCACAAGTGTTTAGAAGAGTGTTCATCTCTTTCTGTTTGTACTCACTTTTTAAATTGTTATAGTTAACAGGTACTATTGTCAGCAAAGGAAAAGTAATTTTTTTTTTTGATACAGATTTGAAACTGAATGTTTAAAATACCATTGTAGCAATTAATAAAGGTCTTAGAACCACCTTACATTATTAATGGAGGCCTAATAAATCACTGAGCTATTTCCAGGTTGTCATGAAATAAACAAAAGTCTTCAAAAGTGTATGGGTCAGATGTACGAAACATAATTTTACTTAAGATGAAATGGTGTTGCAAGACTCTTGGGATATGAAAATAGCTTTCATAATGGACCAATATGAAGTAATTATTTTTGTCATATGGAATGATGTCACCTATCTTAACTGTGTGTCCATAATTAATATTAATTATCTGACATAGTCTCTGAATTTACCTGGCTTCATCTACCATTTTACTTTTAAGTATGTATTAATGATGAATGTTCAATCTTTCCATGCTAAATTACAAATGCACTGGTATAACAATTCTAGTTCATGTCTACTCGAGTCAGGGATATTTTAATATTAAAAATTAATCACATGTCAATAAGAAATAGCTTTTAGAACTTGTTAATATTGTGCCCAGCACCTTGAATTCACTGTTCCAGAAATGCCTGGTATCTGTTTGCCAGTGATTTGCAGTTAGTTCAAGTAATTTACAGAGACCCCTTAGTTCCTTTTGTTTTTCCTTTATCTTTCACCTTTCATAATCAATTCAGTCTCTAAATATCACAAACCAGATTCTATCATATTAAAACATTTTTTAACTGTGCTTAGAAAAACATTATACCTTTTTTCTGTAAGTAATTTTTTTAAAGAAAACTCTGACAGCCCTCCATCCCCCAGAAACCTTATAATATATTATGAATGTTGTCCTTAAAAACTGGGCTCATAGATATTAGAAACGTCAGTCTGTAAAGCATTTCACGTGTTCAAAATTTGTAGAAATCTTTTTTTTTACAGATTTTTTTGTCATTTTGTTAACTGGAAGATATTAGTCAGATTTCTGTTTATTACTTTGTGCAGCAAGTTATGATCCAAAATAAAGCATGAACTGAAAATCTGCATCAGAATTAGCAATGTTTTATAAATTTTTTAAAAATTAGATGTTTAAGTATAATCTGAATATTTGTCAACTATATTTTGTATGAAAAGCCTACATGAAGGACTTTTGATAAAACTAGAAATTTCTCTAGCAATTTTTTCCTTTAAAAAAAGTACAGAATCAGCTTTGAGTCCCATGTGCAAATGCATCAAAATGCAAAGCTCTTATTTTAATATTAAAGGTGATTGCTGTATCTCTTTGGCAACACAGTCTTTTCCTCTGTTTCCTAAGCAGAATTATTTCACTTTTTTGAATTCTTAAACTATCTCCTCACTCCTTGAGTCTGCTCATAATTTCCATTATTTTCTTAACTCCAAAACAGCTTCAACATTCAGTTTTCACTGCATCTCTCTCACACAGATCAGTAGTTTAGCAAGGACTGAAAGTATTTATTCTGTCATTAACTCCAATACCCATCAAGAAACCCTGATCAAGATTCAGGCTTCAAGTATCCTAGACACAGTGAAAAAACCACACCAAAACCACCAACGAGTCCCTACCCTAGAGATATTCAAGCTGTGCATTGTCAGTCATTACCTTCGTCCTAGGGTAGGAGAAATAAAATTACTTCCCACCTCTAGTGAAAAAAATAAAGAAAAATATTTTTGTTCATGGAAGCTATTGATTTATTCTAGTTGGATAATTGGTCCCAAGAGTCATGAACAGAAAATGAAACAATCCCTGTGTCTTATTAAGTGTATGAATCTAGCAAACTTACAGTACAGTTTAAAAATTACCCGTCTTCTCATATAAGCTACTTGCCCACTCTTTACCTCAATGACTGATTACAATCAAAAAAACCTAAAACAATCTTTATTCCTACTTTTTTGGTCTTTAAAGAAAAAAGAAGGTAGACCTTGTCACATGCATTCAGTATCAAAAATTCCTTTTAATTTAATCAGAAACTCTAATTTGGATCTGGAAAACTTACAGAAAATACTTGCATGAAAGGTTTGAGTTTCCTTATGGGAAAGGAAATGGCAAATAATTGCATCTTGAGCATCTATTATTTATTAGACCATTATAAGCATGAAAAACACAAAAAGAGAGCCAGAACTGTCCTTTTGCATGTGAGTGCCTTAGCCAGAACTTCGTGAGTAATTTATAAGCATACACTAAACTTTCTTTTTTGGTTAAAAGTATTACATCATTAAAAAGTTGCTGCACTGGAGAAAAAAGGTTCCCCTTTCCTGATTTAATTCTGGTCTCAGGTACTCTTGGATACTTGATTGCTCAGTGGCTAGGTTTGCACATCCGTTTATCCGGAATGATTCCTTTTAATGAAATTTTGTTGTCCTGAGATGTGGGGGATTCATCATTAAAACCTATAAACTCCTTCTTGATCTCAGGACAATATTCTAACTATTTATCTCCTGTATAAAAAAAGATCCCTATCACTACAACCAAAATGCAGTCTGAAAAAAATTTAAAGTGTCATGCAGACGACAACTGGTTTCCCAGAAATTCTAGAACATAACAGACCTTGTGTGAGAAAGAATTTAATATATTCCTTCTTCTAAGCATAGGTATTGAAGCAAGATACAGAGAGTTGACTGAAGATCTAGGCAAGACTTCTGGAAACAGAACTGAGGGGTATTTAGATTCCTAAGTGTGCATGTAGATTAATTTAACAGATCAATATTTGTTCACACAGCACAAAAAGAGGAAAACTAGAAGTGACTTTTAAAGAATTCCTTTGAGATTCAGCGACAACTAAAACCACCAGCAATCAAGTGCGTCTGCATTTATGTATGCTGGAGACTGTGTAAATTTTGTACTCACAGAAAATCAAGAATATTAATTGAGAAGATAAAGCACAAATTACCTGAAGCACACTTTCTATTGCAATATCTCTTTTATAGACTCGCACTGTGAAATGGCTTGTCAGATCATGACAATGTAATGAATTGACTAAAATCTTCTGACTTGGTTTGACCAAATTTCCAACTTCAGACCTTACACAAAGTTTGCAGACATTGAACATTTATCTTTTGAATTTTTACAAGGTAGTAAATTTAATGATTGAACTGGTTGAGCTATTCAAATTCAATCAAGACAAGGATGCTGAAGCCCTCTGTGACTTCATTATGACAGAAAAAAAACAACAAAATAAATTTTATTTTTCTTTTTATATGAGTTATAATACCACTTTAGAAGAAATTTTAAAACTGAGCTTTAGAAGAAATTACATGCGTGTCTTGGGGTGACTTTATAATGTGTATACCCTATTGCTACCCTATGCCCACCAATCTTTTCTGTGTCTTTAAACTGAGCCTGAGAAGGACAGAAAACAAAAAACGTTTCAAAGCAGTTGTTTCAAGGACACGGAGATACGCTCCTCAGCTTCAGCGGTACCCTTGTTTTTTTTTTTTCTTCGGCTCTTTTTTCTCCCAGCGAGAGACGGAGGGTTGAATTTCATTTTCCTAGGATTTTTGGGGGTTTTTTGTTCTTTTCTTCTTTTCTGGACTGTTTCAACAACATCTGAACACATCAGGAGAATTTTCCCAGAGGCCCAGGGGGGTGGCCCCTCGCCGACCAGCTCCTAGGAGGGGAGAGACCGCACCTACAGAGGACCTCTGAAATCTTCTCAGGTTTTCTCTCCACAGAGAGAGAGATCTCATTATTTAACATTATTATTCCCCACCTGTGTGTTTGTTAAATAAATAGCTTGTTATCTCTTTCCCTTTCCTTTGAGGAATTTTTTTCCCGGACCTGGTGGGGGGGGAGGGTGGTTGCAACCTGACTTCTATCAGAGGATATTCTCCTCCAAATTTGTCCAAACTAGGACAATGCGAGACTCTTGAAAAAAATCTACCATAGCAGAATTCTGCTGGCTGGTACACACACCCTCTTTCCACGAAAACTTTTAAGTTAAGAAAGTGGTATGTTTTCATAAGACACTTTCTGTGCAAAGAGAAAAAAAAGAAGGAAGGCTGTTCCAATTGTAGTGTTTAAGCTCCCTTTCTACAGAAATGAGTTTTCTCACTTTTTGTTATCTGCAAATCTTTTGCAAAGTGCAATTTTATAACAAGCAGTATCATCATCTAATAAAACTCAGGATTGTAATTTTTTTAATCAGTAAAAGTCTCATCTCTGTCAGCCAATTAAATTGGAATGATTTACCAGGCCCGTTTCTTGTCTAACACAGTAGAATGTATCCTATACACCTCTAGTTCCTTTTGTTATTTTCTCCTTTGGCTTATCGATAAAACAGCATCCCTGCTTTCTCTTTCTACTTATTTACCAACTAAGATATTATTACACATTTTTATCTAGGACTGTTTGCCAGATTTATTTCCATGATTGTTATTCAGTTTTTGGTCTTTCCGAGGACATGGACACACTTTCTTTTAAGGTGAAGAAAGGGTTAGAAATAAATTTTATTTTAATTTTAGTATTACAACATCTTATATAAACCATATTTGTTAGTTTTCCCTTGTTGAAAAGAGGGAAATTAAGGGGTGTTTCTTTGTAACTATCAGCTACAGCAAAATCAACCTTAAATGAAAGTAATTGAATTGATTAAAATATCAGAAGGTGATACACAGAGCCTTACACTTCTAAACTGCAGTTAATATGGTCCTAAAAGCATTTGAGTCTTGGTGCTTAAGTTATATTGCTCTCAGTCACATATTTCATTACCATTGAAAATTTCAGATAAAACTAAGTTCTTCTAATGACTAGTGATAAGCCCTTAAATCCAAGCTCTCCTGGTGATAATGGTGTAAGGTTATTATTTTATCCTTCTTTATGATTAACCTTTTTGTCTTTAAAGGTACGTCTACAGAGACTGGAGGACAGCTGTGATAACAGAATTGAGGGGAAGAGTATTTCGCTTTTGATTCTGCAATAGTTTGTATGTAGTGTTCAAATGTGCAAGTTGCAGTATCTGATATTCCACCTGAGCAGGAGACTCTACGGCTTCTCAAAGGTCTCTTTGATACCAGCAGTGAACCATTGTCACAGTTCAGCTCAATAGCAGCCATGAAATACCGGGAACCATCTCACTGACTGTTAACATATGAGTATCTCTAGAAGTAAGCAACAGTTTATGTAATATCAACTATTAAACAATGAAGACCTAAACAATATTAATTAGAGACTAATAAATTTCACCTAACCCTAATTCAAAATGCGTTATCTTATGTTCTGTTAAAGAATTTTAATGATGACATCTAATTTCCACATTAGTCCATTGTTCTCTTTTCTGTTAGCAAATTATTCACACGAGCTGTGATAACAGTGCAAGATTAAACTGTTTTGATAAGGAAATAAGCTGAAGTTGCGTCTATCTAAAAAAGTTTGTGCCTTCCTACTATATCACCTGAAACTACGTTGAAAGTAGGAGTGATGCCAATAAAATGTGCAGTCTTGACACAAATAGCCTACCAGTTGCATCATGTGTTAGCTTTCCATAGCTTCTGATGTTTTTGTAAACTAAAAAACCAAAATATCTTAACAGACAGCACTGTTGTTGAAAGGACTGCATAATATATCCCCGCTTAGTGGGAGTTCATATTATTTTGCTGACAATCAGCAGTGAAGAGTAAATCATCATAACATCCACATCAATGTCTTATCATTTGTTCTCCCCATGTCTGATCATTAAAGACAACAGAAAAGCAGCAAGGGCGCAGTGGCTTGGTTTGAGGGTTTTGTAGCTGTTTTATTCAGCTTTCAGTCACAAATATCAAGAATCTCTGATCAAAAACTTATTAACTTTCTTGGTCTGTGATTAAAGTGCTCTTTCATGGAGCCATATTCCCTTATGCCTGTCACTTCTGTTGTATTTATATACTGCAGAAAAATTATTAAAATTCATACCTAAGTGCCTTAACTTTCATAAGTATGACCTGGAAAACTACTGTGTAAGATCAAGTTTTCTCTTGCCAGCTTTGTCTTGTTGCTTTAACAATGGGTATTTTCTTCCTTTCTCATCTGACTTTGCTGTCATTATTATTCCTCCTGAGAAAGCCCTCTATAAAAATCAGCAAAAATACATTCAAAGAGTAGGTCACAACTTTGGTGTCTGTCAGAATCTTTTCTACAGGCTCTCCCCATTCCCATTGTTCTACAATGATGGTATTTTCTGGAAGAAAGCTTTGTTCCTCTCATCACAGTTGAAGTCAAATGGTCTTACTGTTTGTTTTTGTTAACAGTTTTCTCTAGCAAACTGACTGGCTTTAGTATATACACAAAAATCCTACTGCAGGTCTTCTTTTATTTCTTTAAACCACTCAAATTTCATGCGTGTTAGAGAGAAATGCACAAGCCCAAACTTTTCAACAAATGATGGCTTGCAGTGCAGAAATCCTTTATATCCTGCTAAACATAAGTGGCTGAGAATGTCAAGTTCTTATTCTTATAAAAGTGAATTGTACTTCCTTGAACCTCTGAGAAGTGTGATGTACATTTTCAACTACATTTTTAAGCATACCAAGACACAATTTATTGGCATTTACAACTGTTATAAATTTGATAAGTAAAGTTTTATGAAGCCAACAGCATTCATTGTATACATAAATGTGACAGTTTCAAGTTTCCATGTACTTCCCTCCTTGTGTTTTATGTTTTATTTTTTATTATATTCTTTATACTTATTTTCACAGGAACATTTTTGTTGAATAGGAACATGAAGTCATTCTGTTCTGTGTATATTCTGCTGCTGATAATGTTTGTTTCCTTACACTGTGTCAGACTTGATGGAACCAACCTCAAAGTGCAAGGAATGATAAAAAATCAGGAAAGGATCAGAAAAGAAATTCTTGACAAACAGTAACCCTAAATCCTGGGGTTTATTTTCTTCCAAAAGTCTCTGAAAAACAGTAGTATCAGAATAGAAAATGTGGTCTGAGAGGGAATAAAATGAACTTCTTCTATTACACATACAGAATACACATACACATAAAGCCACAGTGGGCTTTACCCAATCCAGCTTCAGCCATCTAAAGCATAAGTTTTAAGATGTTATCAAGCTGATTTGACACAGGAAGTTCTAGAAGATTTAACTTGCCATATAATTACATTAGTTACCCTTTGGAAGCACAGATCTATATTGACTAGGAAGAAAACCTGAACAAGCTGCCTTGTACTCTAAAGTCTTCTCTTAGAGAGCTGTAGTAATAGTAAACACTTATATGTGGAGAGAGCATAAGTAGTACAGCTGTACCAAAATCCATGGAGTTATCTGATTTTACAGCAAGAGCAACCTTCTTCCTCCTACTTTTTTTACCTCTTCAGGCTTGTTATAATAGCAGACTGAAGCAAAGTACAGTCTAAATTATAAACTGTAGTTGATAAGAAAGAATGCAAAGATCTGTTGGGAGATATGACTAAAGAATATGCAAATATAAAAATTAGAAAAACTTAGAACTATTTAGTAACAAGTCTTCTTCATATGCAAAACTTGCAAATTGCTTGCAGGTATCACGGTGAAAATTTTGCCTCATATTTCAAATGAATAAAATAGACTGAAGAAAATACAAAACAATTGAACCACAGCCTTTTGTTTCTTTGGACCTCCATCCAACTGCCTCCTTCTTCCCAGTTTGACTTCTGTGCAGGCTATCTGAGATTATTTTCAAGAGCATAAAGATATGGCATTTGAGATGCTAAAATTTTACTGGTATTTTTCAGAACTGTAATTTTTAAATTGCTTTTGTACTGGTTCTGACCAGGAAGGAGTTAACTTTCTTTATTGCAGACCATATGGTGCTGTATTTTGGATCTTTGGAATGTTGCTTACACATCAATGTTTTGGTCACTGATAAAGAATTCTTGTAGTGTCAAAGTTTTCACTTTCCCTCCCTGCAACTCTGTTTCCCGACTAAACAGACTGAGGGTGTGTTTTCATTTCAGCCAGGGCAGAGATGATTTTCTCACAGTTACCATGAAGGGAGCGGAGCCTGGAGGCGTGTGGGCATGTATAGGGTGTTATTCTCTACCATGACCCTTTCTCACCAGAAGCGGTGAAGGCTGCTTGGACCTTAATTTCCAGCTGGATTTAAACCACAACACTATGAGCAAGAAGCTGGGAGAGAACACAGATGGGACAGTTGACACAAATGGGACAAAGCAACAGTCCATATCACAAGGTGTGATATTTAGCAAAAAAACTGTATATAAAGGAAGGTTGTTGTCTTCCAAAGGGGAAATTCCTTAGAAGCTGTTTGGGCATCACTTTGCTTGTGGAGGTGCTGAGTGATTTTTAGTTTTTTTTTTTTTCCATTACTTGTTTGTTTTTTGTGTTTTTTTTCCACTTTCCTCCACTTAGTAATCTGTATTTATCCACATGTTTTTCTGCTTTTGCTCTTTCTATTCTCTCCACCACCCTGCTGATGGTGAAGAGAGTGAGGAGGAAGTTGTGTGGGTGCTCAGTTGCTGACTGGAGTTGTCACCCCACTCCCAAAATCAGTTTGTTCATTCAGTGGTTTATAGCTTAATTGAATCTCTACTCTTTAGGAACTGAGTTCAAAGGCTGTCATCACTACCCAAAGAACACACTGAAAATTGGTTCATCAAAATATTTGCAATTTTAAAAAAGAAAATACACAGAAGTGAAAGAAGAAATAAAAACACTTAGTTATGATTTAGTCTGTCTAAAGTTTCGAGTCTGGAAACAGAATTTGGATAATTTAACTCAACATATTTTTTTCTTTGTAAGGAAAAAAAAAGATAAAATCAAGATATAAAGTCACTTTAAAACAGAGCAAAGAGTTTCTGTAATACCTTCAGTATTTCTTGAGGGTTCTGTCTTTTCTCCATGAAGAAATAACTTTGTTGATAAACTCCACTAGTTTGTGTCTCAAAAAAACCATCAGTCTCTGAATCCAAGCCAGAGATCTCCAGAGGTTCCTTTCTTCCAAGTAATTCTGTGATACTATCATATAACTAAAATAGAAGATACAGGTCAATTTTTAGCATAAAAAACTTTAAATTTATCACAATATTATAACGTACTTTAATGACATTGTGCTGGTTTAGACAAACTTGGAGAAAAA
>VZTI01000772.1:123869-155269 GCA_013397865.1 Struthidea cinerea | reverse complement strand
AGGCGCGGGGCGGGGGCGGGGCGGCAGCGCCGCGGCTCAGGCCGTGCGGTGCGAGCCAGCAGCGGCAGCATCGGGACCCCCGCCGTACCCTACCCTACCCTGCCCTGCCCTGCCCGCCGGACCCCGCACACGGCCCAGGTGCGCTGCCCGCGGGGGGAACGGGGCGGCCCCGAGCGATCGGCGCGGTTGCTTTGCGAGGGGGCTGCGCCGGGGCTTCCCCGTGCCTCGGTTTGCCCGCTAAGGACAGGTTGCTTCTCCCGGATGGGGCTGGGTGGCCGCCAGCTGTTGGCAGCTGGCGCGTTTGGCCCCCTGAGCCTTGTTGAGAGCTTTCATGGGGAAGAAGGGGTCAGACTGTGGGGAGAGTCAGCTGCTGGCAGGAAGGTGTTTTGTACCCGGAAGAGGCAAAAAACTTCTCCAGTTGAGAGCTGGAGTTGAACCACACCAAAGGTGAAGGGCGGGCAGGTTTGTCCCAGCTGTGGGTGGTGGGGAGGCTGCTGAGGACAGGCTGGGGCTGGAACTCCTTGCAGGAACACCCCCGGTATGTGCCCCAGCTGAATGTTTCTTTGCTCCTTATGCAACATCCGCCTGGGATTTTGTAACTCCAGATGTTGATCCAAGGAGGGGAGCTGGATTTCTGCGAGAAAAACACGCTGGAAGGAGGCGGGGTCGGGAAGGGGCTGTGCCAGACTGTGCTCTGGGTAGGCAGTTGTGTATGAGGGGAATTATTTTGGTTTTGCACATAGCTCTTGGGGCTCTGTGGATTTAATCCGTGTGCAATGAGCACCAGCTGCCATTCCCAGTGCAGGGTTGCACGTCCCATTTCTCCAGAAGTCACATTGGTTCCATTTACACCCCTGCAGCTTTCAGGGGTGCAGGGGTGGGTCGGGGTGGGTGCTGACAGCTGCCTCTGTGCTCCCAGGTTTAGATCTGCACAAGAACCACGATCAGGAACCATGGCATCCATCCCATCCAGCGGCTCGCTGATGGCCACGCACAACTATCGCAGAAGTAAGGGCGGGCTGGGGGCCGGCGTGGGCTTGGGGTGGCGGGTGAGCGTATGGGCGTCTCTGCCAGGTGTGGGGGATGTGGCTCCTGCAGAGATGGAGCTGAGCTCAGGTCTGTGCTTTCAGCTGCGGCCCCATGTGAGCATTTGCTGAGCAAAGGGGACAGCCAGCAGTGTCCCTGCTGCTGCCCAGGCCCTCCTTTGGGCCCCCCAGCCCAGCTGTACTGGCTGGTGAGGGGGCTCAAATCTCCTTCACGTGTTACAAAGGTTGTAGGGGCCGGAGGGGACGGTTTCACCTTGCACTGTTGCTTCAGAAATGAGCTGCAAAACCAGCCTGGCCAATGGTAGCTCCTCGTACCTCACCCGGGAGAGACTTTCTGGTTTAATAGATTGCTTAAACCCGAGGGAATTAAAAGATTCCCCCTGAGCTGAAACAAGCAGCAGGCTCGAGGCTGTTGTACTAAAAGTGCATGGATTATACACAGCAATTTGCATCCTCTTGGCCTCAATTCATCTGCAGAGGCCTCTCAAAGCTACTAAATTATGTCCTTGGGGCTGCAGGTTTTTTCCTACAGAGAAGTGTTCAGGTGTTTTTCTGCTGCCTGCTCTTGGAATCTCCCCAGTATTCCCCTCCTAATGGTTTTTACTGGCCTGGCCCTAAACTGGGCAAGTACTGGAGCGAGTTAGTGATGAGGCTGAGCGATGCACCCAGGGACAGCCGTGCCAAGGCTGTGCTTTCCTGCTCGTGGCACGACCATGGCTCAGCAGTGGTACTGATGGCCGTGATTTTTGCACAGGGCGCCTGAGCTCCACATCCAGCACCAGCTCCTGCAGCTCAGAGTACTCTGGGGAGGTTATCCCCCATGGCCCGGGTAAGTGTCACCTGTGCTGGCCCAGGGGGACACTGCTCCCAGCCCCTCCTTGGGAAAACTTACTGGAGGTGACCCAGCCTCTCCTGTGGGATGAGGCTGGGGTGGCCATGGGGCTGCCCAGGTTGTAGTGACCTGGACTCTCCCTGTCATACACTGTTCCCCAGATCTGCCCAAGTCTGACCCCGGCCAGTGGTGGGCCAGCTTCTTCTTTGGGAAGACGACTCACCCAGCCATGACAACAGTGTCAGAGTCCCAGGAGAGGTGAGTGTTTAGAGGTGACACGGGGGAGCACCAGTGCAGCACTCGGGGACATCCCTGCTGCATCCCCGAAGCTGCATTCTGACCCAATGGACCACGTCCATGCCCGGGGCTGCAGCAATAAATGCAGCGCAGTAATGCCACATTTCGGGGTTGGCATGATTGCTGACTGTCTCTCTGCTGTGTTGCAGCTTGGGAGCTCGGCAGGTGGCCGCAGGACCGATGGCCTGTGCCCTGGTGGCAGCCCCGGGCGCGGGACGGAGGCGCCACGTCAGCGAGCCCAGCTCGGGGCCCTCGGCGTGAGCGGGTGGGGGCTGCTCCCCCCAGCCCGGCGGGCACAGCCCCTCCCCTGTAGAGTAGCCGGCTGCTCCAAGGAAAAGGTGCTGCTTTCTGGTGGAGGAGTGCAGCAACCCCGACGATTCCACTCTGGCCTTTTTTACTCTCTCCCTGTGTAACTAAGCCCTCTCAAAGCAGACTCGGTAACTTTTCTTAAACTCGCACAATGGCAACGAATAAACTTGAGCAGCCTTTTGAAACGCTCTGGGTTGTTCTCTGTCCGTGGAGGGGGGAGCAGAGCGGTGCTGGGGGTGTTGGTGGGGCTGGACCAGGACGCAGCACAGCTCCTGGCCGCAGCAGCAGGATGTGGTGGTGCCAGCCCGACTCACTGGGCCGTGTGTGTGTCGCACGTGAGCGGGATCTGGCTGGGCTGTGGTGGTGTTGCAAGCGCCTTCCCTCACCCTCTTCTCTCCTTCCTTGGCTACGCAGCCTGTCCCTGCTGGCACTGAACTTGTTTTGCTCCCCGAGCACACGGCTGCCCGGCTCTGCTTTGGTACCTCAAGGGGCAGGAGCGAGTGCCAGGGATGAGCAGGTGTGGCTGGGGCTGAGGGAAGGATTTGGGTGCACAGTGACCCCTCCATAATGAGGAGAGAGATAAGTCTTGCTCAGGATGTGCATTTTGTGTATCTGGCTATCGGGCTGGAGCTCATGGTGTGGATGGCAGCTCAGGGGCTGCACTAGGTTTGGCAGCCCTGGATCCCAGCTGGCCCACGTGCTGCACTGCCCCAAGTGCTGCTTTGCCTGATTTTTGCCTTCAATTAGTCAGTTTGGCTGTTTGATCTTTCTGTGAGCAGCCTGAGAGCTGGGAAAACAAGAGCCTGCAGGTGCCTGCATGAAGGGAGCACCTTTGTTCCTGCTGGAAAGCAAAAAAAAAACTTGGCAGAGGTTGATTTAAAGGTGCCAAATCTTCCTGCTCTGCTCCCAGCCACAGCAGGAGGAGTGGGGCTGTCCCTGTGTGCACCAGGGGCTGCAGCCCTGATGGCAGCTGAGGCCATGGGACCCCTGAGCTGTGACTTTCCCTGCTGGTGTCCCAGGCAGGTGGGGCAAAGGGCAGGGAGCAGCTGGGGGCAAGTGGCTGCTCTGTTTTCTGTCTGCTCTGCAGGGACATCCAGGGTCACTTCCAGCTCTGTTGTCTCTGACAGTGAAAAGTGTTGAGCAAGCTTTTGGCTGAGCTCTGCTTCCCCAGGCACAGGCCCTTGTTTTTGGGGCAGGGGCTCTGTGTCCCCTGTCCCTCGGAGGGGCCAAGGCAGCACTGGCACCTCTGCTCCCCCTGTGTAAGCGTGTGCATCCAAGGGGCATGGCTTCAGGGGGGTTCCAGCAGTCTGGAACAGTTTGGGCCCCAGGGGCTGCCAGCACCCTGAGGGTGACCCCCATGTCCATGGCAGCAACTGGTCTGATGTGACTTCCAGTGGGGCAGCAAACTGCTGTTGTTGGGGGGGCTGCACATCCCAGGAAGCACATGGCAGCCTTTAAACTTCCCTAAACACAGGGAAATAAAGATAAAATAAACCCTTTCTGAGTAAGACAAGGCAAGGCCGGTTGGAAAGTGTGGCTGTGGCACCACTCCAGGGTCTTCCCATGCCCCAGCAAAGCCCTTTGGGTGCTGCTCACCCTCAGGATGCCTCAGGGATCTCCTCTGATCCTGGTTCCCAGCAAAAGCCACATATTTTGGAGAGACAAGTATTTTTTTACAAGCCTGGAAATCAGTGTGGACACACAAAGGTAAAGTCAATATTACTGTATTTGCTTGTTGGTCTCATGATCATGGAGGGACAAACCCAGCAACTGCCCCCAGGCACCCAGAGGAGGCAGTAGCAGAACAAAGGCACCAGTCCTACATCCCTGGCTTTCATCTGGGCGCATTCCCCAGCCTGATCCAGCTCTAAGTGAGCTGCTCTTCGATGCCATGAGCACGTGGATGCTCCCCTATCCAGTTTTTGGATGCTGGATGGAGATTAAGTTCATCCCACATTGCTCCAGGGTGGGTTGGATTTACAGCAGGGACTGCAGCACCCATCAGTGTCTGCCCTTGTGCCCATGGTTCCCTGTCCAGTGGAGCAAAACTGCCTGGAAAAACCCTGCTGAATCCAAGGCTGTTTTTCTGAATGTCTGTAAAGTGTCACAGACTCAGACTCCTCCTCTGCTGGGAGTGAAGATACAGGGAGCGTCGAGATCCCCCAGATGTGCTCCTGGGCAGCTTCATGGCATTTCTGAGGGCAAAGCCCTTGGCACTGCCTTTTTTGCTTGGGATTGAAAGGCTTTTAGGGCCTTTCTTGCCCCTTCACAGCATTCAGACGTATTTTGGAAAAGCATCTGACAGCCAAGCACATTTATTTTTGTTCTGTTTCCATCTTCACTGCTGTGGGTGTCTCTCTTCTCAAGTGACAAGTGATGAGAGAAAACTCTCATCTCACAATGCCACGGAACAGCCTCAGGTTGTGCCGGGAGAGGTTTAGGTTGGGCATCAGGACAAACTTCCACACTGAAAGAGTTACCAAGCGTGGTAGCAGGCTGTCCAGGGCAGTGGAGTCCCCATCCCTGGAGGGGTTTAACAGCCCTGTGGATGCGGCACTTGGGGACGTGGGTTAGTGGTTGGCTCGGCAGTGCTGGGGGAACAGTTGGACTCAACGATCTTAGAGGGCTTTTCCAACCTAATCGATTCTATGATTGCAGCTGATTTCCTGTGTCCTCATGCTGCTGCTGTGGTGGGGTAGCAAGGGAGACATTGGGCAGTAGAAGCAAGACAATCAAAGGGGTTCCCCATGCACTGCACCCTCCCTAAGCAATCCCCTTCCTATAGGGCTTGATATTGGAGGGGCAAGCACCCACCTCCCATGGCATCAACTCCTCAGGGATTGATGTGCCCCTCTCTGCTCCCTCTGTGGTGTTTTGACTGTTGATTAATTCACATATTTGCTGAAAACTCGCTGGTGTTGTCTGCTCACTCTCGTCCCTTGCAGCAGCCCTCGTGCCACCCCGCCGCCTCCAGGGAGAAGTATTTCTGTACATTCCCTGCCTCTTGCTGCTGGGGGTTGTTTTGGTTTGGTTTATTTCCCTCCAGCAGCTTTGCTTCCCCCTCACCCTTCAAAGGCTGATGTGGGGCCTTAAAAATAGAAATGAGCTGTGCAGCTGAAATACATGGCATTAGCCTGAGGCTGCTTCCAAATGCCGCTGGGTCAAGGCTCCGATCCTTCAATCTGCAAACGGGGCACATGCCAGGCTGCAAATGGAGCAGGAGATACCTGTAACAACAGGACTGACAGCAGGATTTGCAATGCCCACTCTGGAGTGGGTCCGGAAGGACTGGGACCCCAGCATTCCTGCCTTTGTGGAATGGATTTAAGGAAAAACCTGGTTCCGTTTTTTGGGGAAGCGGGGCTGCAGAGCCCAGCCCAGGCTGAGATCCTGGCAGCAGATAGGAAAATCCCGATCCCCAGCCACCAAGTTTATCTGCTTTTAGAAAGCAAGTAATGACTCGGAGAAATGCCAAAACCCAGCAGACCGCGCTGGCGGGCAAACCCAGGCTGTGGATTGGCTTTCCATGCAGCAGAGGAGGAGGAGGAGGAGGAAGGAAAACTGCTGTGGGGCAGCACCGTGTCATCACGTCCCTATATTCCCCCCCCACATCCCCAAGAGGTCACTGTGACTGCTGAGTGAGCTGGTTTTGGGCCATGTGTCTGACCATGTGTCTGGTGCCCTGCCAGCCCCACTGGCTTCTCCAGGTACCCCACCATGGACGGCTGTGCCCCACACCAGCCCCATCACCCCATGCACACCCTTCCCCTCCTGCTTATTTTTGAGCTCCATCTGGTGGCAGCCAGACCTGCAAATTTACTGTCTTTATTGCTGTTTGAGCAGCCTGGTCTAGAGGAAAGTGTCCCTGCCCATGGCAGGAGGCTGGAACAAGATGATCTTGAAGGTCCCTTCCAACCCAAACCATTCTGTGATTCTGTGCTACATCAGCCCCGCCGTGCCTGCGCCTGGCGTGTCCCTGCCCTTCCTTAGCGTGGCATAACCCTTCACCTGCTGGATATGGCTTCAGTCTTTAGTTTCCTGCAGGAGAGGACCTGGGCTGTGCATGGGTGTGCTCTGTGCTCAGCTGTTTGATCAGGCTGCAAAATGTTTGAGCAAGGTGAGGATTTCCTCTAACAGCCATGTCCGGACTCAGCCTGTTGCTTTTTCCACCTGGGAACATTCTAACCAGGAGCTGCTGCCTTCCCAGGACAGGGCTGCAGCTCTGTGGGCAGGCTTCATCCCACCCCTAAACCACATTCGTGCCTCCCCTTTCCAGGCCCCTCGTGCTTGGAGACTTGTTCAATTAACAGCCAGACTTGTTTCTGCTCTTCTGCACAGCACGGACGCTGCCCAGGCGTGGGGAGTGTTGCATAAACTTTATTAACTTTATAAATTCCAATGTTGCTGTTGGCTCAGTCCCACTGGTCACCTGCAAACAGGCAAAATGGGCTTGTCAGGAGGAATTCTAAACCTCTGCCAGATGCCTTTCACCCACAGCATGTCTGCTCCTGCCACCAGTGCCACAAGTGTGTTAGGGCTCCAACAGCCCCACTCGGGCTGCCCCTGCCTGCAGCAGCCTGGAGCCTTGGCGTTGCTCCCAGTGCTGCTTTTCCATGTGTCCTTCCACTGCTGCCAAGGACAGCCCGGCCTCTGGGAGTGTGCACGGGCAGGGGGGCAACAGGGACTTGGCTGGAGCAAACTCTGCCCCGGCTTGGGAGGGACCAGAGGCTCAAGGTCCCCCTGCAATGCCGTATCCTGGGATCAGGGAGGAGCTGGTGGCGGTGGGAGTATCTCTTGGCTTGCCCCATGGGTGGGATAAAGAGCAAAACAGGGTGATGTAGTGTTTTACCTTTGCTGCCTGCTCCTGGGATAAGGAGGCATTCAATATTTGAACCCAGACATATATTTTTCTTGGAATAACCACACGATGGTGAGTGAGACAAGGACCCAGAGAGGAGCAGCCCAGTCAGGAGCTGACTGTGCAGAGTCCTCGGGGCATGTGGGGCTGCTGCCTGGGGGAAAGGGGTGGCAGAGGCACATAAGGGTACTTGGATGAACGGAGTCCAAAGAGACACAGGAATGGTTTTATCTGTGGTTGCAAGAATGGGACTGGTTGCAAATCAGTGCTTCCTTGAACCTGTCCTTGATGGATTCCTTGAATCCATCCCTGAAAGCTTTCACATCCAGGTTGGATGGGGCTTGGAGCAGCCTGGTCTAGTGGAAGGTGTTCCTGCCCATGGAACTTTAAGGGCCCTTCCAACCCAAGCCATTCCATGATTTCTGGGAGGGAGCGGAGCAGCGTGCTGAGGGAGGAGCATCCAGCAATGCCCTGCAAGGACTCCTGTGGGTGGATGCACACACATTTATTGATAAATACACCGAACACACACTACAAGATAAATCAAGCAGAGCCACAACTGAACATGAACTGCAAACCTTCACGTTGGTGTGGGGAGCAGCAGGGACCTCCCTCCCTACTGAGCGATGTAAACTCTGAGTGATGCCTCCATGGGGCTTCTCCAAACTGTTACACAGCCAAGCACTGGCAACCAGTTCTCCACAACTTGTTGCTTTTTCCCTTGGCCACCTCCCTGCACCCTGACTGTGAGGGACCACATGCTGTTTTTTGGGGGGATGTGCTTTCCTTGTAGCCCTGTCAGAGGGCAAACCAGAAGGAAGGAACTTCTTGGCAAGAGCTGGCCTGGAGGGGCTTCTGCAGGAAGGATGGTGGGAAGGGGTCCCTCAGGAGAGGGAGCTGAGCAGCCGCCTGTAGATGAAGCCCAGCTTCTCCCGCAGGGCCAGGAAGGTGGGACGCTCCTCCGTGTTGCCGCTCCAGCACTCCAGCATGATACTGTAGATCTCGGGAGGGCAGGGGCTGGGCCGGGGGAGGCGGTAGCCCCTGGTGATTTGCCGTACAGTTTCTTGGTTTGTCATTCCTGCAAGGAGGGAGAAGATGCCCCTGAGTCTGATGTCCCCAAAGGATGCCCTGCAGTGGCCAAGATGTCACTGGCGGTGCTGTGAAATGGTGTCTCTCTGCCAAAGGGGTGGTAGAAGAGAGGATGTGGGAGATCCAGACCAACTTCCTGCCCGCAGCTCCTGCACCCACTCTGCAGCCACTGAATATCCCTCCAAGCCATCCCCCAAGTGGACAATAACTTGCTCATACTCCAGGAGCTGCTTCCATATCCCTTGGGGAAGCAACAATATAACAATTCATGACACTCTGGCTTTTGGGGACCATGGGCAAGCTGCCCAGCAGGTGGATGGAGGGCACAGGAGTGGGGTGGCAGCCTTACCTTCATACGGGATCTGTCCATACGTGAAGACTTCATAGAGCAGAATCCCGTAGGACCAGACGTCGGACTTGAGGGAGTAGGTGCGGTAGTTGGCTGCCTCTGGGGCCGTCCACTTCACTGGGATTTTAGTGCTGCTGCTGGTGGAATAAATGTCATCCTGAAAAGCAATGGGAGATGGGACATGAGGGATGGGGTGATCAACAGAGATGTGGTTTTTGGGGAAAGTGGACAGCAGGGGATGGCTCCAGCATGGGGCAGCTTTACGAGCTAGGGTGGTGGGAGGGAGGGAGGAACCACAGCATCCCACTGAACTGACCTTGAGGAGCCGGGCAAGTCCGAAATCGGCGATTTTGCAGGTGAGTTCCTCTCCCACCAGGATGTTTCTGGCTGCCAGATCCCGGTGGACAATGTGCTTCTCCTCCAGGTACCTCATCCCATCTGCCACTTGGCAGGCGATGTTGAGCAGGTGGGAGGTGCCCAGGGACTTCCCTTCAGGACCTGTTAATCCAGACAATCCAAGCACTGGGGGCAATGTACCAACATCTATTTTGGTGGTTCTGGTTTGGAAGGAGACCCTGTGCTGGCAATATGGGACGTGGGGAACATGTAAAACTTCAAATTTGAACTCCTAAACTGTCCTGGTTGTGCCGTGGGCTCGTTCAGCACTGCCGCGTGCTCCTCAGGCATGGGACAGGGGTGGGCTCTGAAGAGCACCAAGGACACAGATATCCATGGCTTCTTCAAAGCCAAAGGTGACCTTCTGCCATGCAGATCTCCCTCCAGGCCTCTGAACCTGTTGTACCTGCGAGCTCCAGCTCCTCCGGCACCAAATGCTGCTGGAGCCCCAGTCAGAAACAAGGTCAGTGTGGGTGGGAGGGGAGTACCCTGTAGAAAAACAGGTCTTGGTGGGAGTGGTTTGTTTTGTTTCCTTTCAAGACTGATTGTGCTGGGTCAGGAAAAGAAAGGCCAAGAAAATTAAACTGGGTAATGAGTGGTCCATGGCCTGTTACGAGCTTTGCACACAAACAAACCCATGGGGAGGTTTGGCTGTTTCATTCCTAAAGAAGGTGGAGTTGCCCAAACATGGCAGTGAGATTTTTGTGCACTGGTGGGAGCTGGCAGACCGTGGGTGGGTGGAGAAGGAGGGATGAAGGTCCCAACCAACGTGCTTGGGCTCCCAAGGATTGATACAGACTCAGCCCACATGGACACCCAAAGGATCATGCCAGGCTTTGTGATCCCGAGACCATCTCCACCAAGTGCCCACGGATTGCTCGGTGTTATCACTGATCCAAACAGGACAGAAACCAGGCTGGCACTCTCTTAGGGTCCCCATTTGGATTCACAGGGCCATTCTGGGGCACAGGAAGCAGTGCCCCAGGATCCCCCATCCCATGGGGCCAGCACAGCACTCACTGTTGAGGTAGCTGTGGAGGTTGCCTTTGCGCATGAGCTCGGTGATAATGTACACGGGCTCCTCCAGAGAGCACACAGCGTGCAGCTGGATCAGCTTCTCATGCCTCAGGCGCTTCAGGTTCTGAATCTCCTTGGTGAAGTCTTCTGCTTTCATGTCAGCTGTGGGAGAAAGCCAGCACAGCCCTTGTGAGCCACTTTCTCACATGGATGTTGGGACCTCAGCATCTCCAACTGGGATGAGGACCTTTTTTACCTCCTCACACGCCCCCCCCCCACCACTCTCAGAGCTCAGGTCTGCACAACCTGTGTCTCGGAGCTGATGTTTTCCACGGGGCTTTGGATCCCATTTTCAGGATCACAGTTCCATCAGGATTTGATGTATCACAAACCCATTTGACTTGACATGATGTCACTTATCACAAACCCACTGGCTGGAGCCATTTTACAGGGATGCAGCCCAAGCTTAGGTTTGTGCACAGAAATATTCCAGTGCCTCCTCGCCAGGTCCTACTGCAGTTGGCCTGATAAAACAGTCACGGTGACCAAGAGGATAGGGAAATAAAGGAGGGTGAATGATACAGCAGTGAACGAGAGACTCGGCTGGCCACGGTTAACATCTGATTCTCCACATACCTTTAATGATCTTGATGGCCACCGGCACCGTGTTCCTCCACAGCCCTTCCCACACCTCTCCGAAGTAGCCCTCACCCAGCTTCCTCCGCAGGGTGAACTCCCAGCGCGGCCGCTCCCAGCCGTCCCTCTCGGGGGGAGTCTGCCAGATGGACATGGAATGGCACACTGGGACCAGCCAGCCAGGCAGGACCTGCTGATGGAGCCTGCACCAGCCCTTGGTGCCCACAGAGGAGCAGGGCATGATGCTCCACCAGCTGTGTGCCCAGGGGCTGAGCCTGAGCACTGCCCTCCCCTCAGTGTTCACTGTGGGCACAAAACACCTGGGGCATCCTCTGCATGATCCCTGCTGGGAGCCCACGTGTGCAAGGGGGAGACTTTGGAGACTACACAAAATACCAGGAGTTCAAGTCATAATTCACTCCTCACCAGACCTCAGAAGTGGCTTTTCTCCATCTCGACCAATAAATAAAAATGAGTGAATTAATATTGTTGCATATTATGGCAGATTTAGACTTCAGCTCATTAAGCATTTCTTTTATCCCACACCTTTCAATTTCACTCTTGGATTATTCACATGGTTAATTGCTATTTCCAAGTCATAATCAGTGGATGAAACTCTAATCAGGAAATGAGTTGGCAATTTGGGATTAATACTGTAATTAGACTTATGAGTGCTGCACTAATTGGTATGAAAACTTTTATAAAAGCCATGTGTTTTTTCTTATATTCCCAGGAAAAAATTGGAAGCACAGGTATTTCCAGACTCCGTATTGAAGGGGATTGTAACAACTTGGTTTCCAGTCTTTGAGATGGAGAAGACATTGCAGAAAATGGCTGATCAAAAATGCATTTAAATGCCATGCCCAGCCTTAACGTGGCTGATCAAAGGTGATGCTGGCAGCTATACTAACGGTGGGCTTTAAATTTAGTTTAATAAAGCTCAAAACCCAGATGGACAGCCTAATTATTTCTATTTCTGGTTTAATTATTTCTGGTTTCCCTTTCCTTTTTTCCATCCCGGTGATCCCGGGGAGCAGGGCTGAGCCATGCCTGGCGTACGCACCGCAGGGCTGCAGGGCTGCAGCAGGGGGCTCTGGATGACCTTCCAGTGCTCCGTGTAGAAGGCCAGGAGCTCCTCCATGTTGGGAAAGGGGTGTCCCTTCTGGATGTAGAGACTGCCCCTGGGGCTCTTGCAGATTCGGAAGTGGCTGACCTTGGTGTGGTTGCGCACTGTGGGGAAGCCCAGGTTGGGGGAAACTCAGCTCATGCAAAGATCAGCCCCTGCCCACCTCCCTGCTGACCTCACCCTCTCTCCTTTCCAGATTCCCAGTCTTTTAATTAACCTAAAGCAACACGGCTCTCCCCTGGACTGCTCCATCTCACTCCCCACATCCCTTCCCCTTCCACCTCCTGGCCCAGAGGACTCCTGGCCATTGTGAGCCGGGCTCCTTTGGACCACAGAAGTGATGCTTTATTATCAGGGATAATTAATAAGCTTTATTGTCAGGCATAATTCCACCATGGACTGCTCAGAGAACAGCGGAGCTGCTCAAAGAGGATAAACCAGGGGTAGCTGTGACTCCCACAGCCCAGAGACTGAGGGTGGGATGCGGAGTTTGCCATGGTTTTCCTAGGATTGCTTTTATGGAGATAAAACCAGATCGTAATGGCACTCTGGTCCAAAACCCCCTGAATTAAGATTTCAGTACGTGGGAGCAGCCCAGGCCCTGGTAATCTGGAGTAGCAGCATATTTTTAAACAACTGTCAGATGACAAAAGCTGCTGGAATGAAACCCTGGAAGTTAGTGCCACGAAACCATCATTAAGCTGCAGTGAAATGTTTACAGCTTTCATACCCCAGACAGGACCCACGCACTTTCTTTTGCCACAGTGATTGGACAATCCATCCCTGCTCTGTTAACTTTCCCCTTGCCTTCAGAAAGCAGCCGATTCCCTTCAACAAGGTGCTGAAAAGTGCGTTAAACTTACTCCCGTTTTTCACCCCATGCTAAGCAAACCAGGAGTTGCCCCTAAGGAACGGCCTGCTTCCTTTCCCTGTGCTAATTTTATCTGAGTAATTGCCACAAAGTCACCTGAGAGAGAGTATTCGCCCTTGCTGCTCTCGCTGTCCCGGACGAGGAAGGAGCCATGCTGGTTGGGAGGCGAGAGGAGGAGCTGCTCTGCTTCGTTTCGGCTGATCTTGCTGAAGTACCAGCTGGGGAGCAGAGCAGAAGGGTCAGAGCAGTGCAAGGGGATGCTGCACAGATGGGTCTGTATCCATTTCAGGGGATCCTGTACCTCCTGAGCCAGACGGGGGAGCAGCTGCTGGGATCCCACTGTTTGCTCATCCCTACAGCCACCAAACAAGTGGCACGGTGGCCAGTCCGTGTCTTAGAACCTGTAGATGTGGCTGCCTGCATCAGGGCTGTTGCACTGGGTGGGCTTTACAGGCACTTGCTGCAGTTTATTGCAGCTCACTGCCTGCAGACCGGTTCACAGAATCAGAGAATCCCAGAATGGTTTGGGTTGGGAGGGACCTTAAAGCTCATCTTATTCCACCCCTCCTGCCATGGGCAGGGACACCTTCCACTAGACCAGGTTGTTCAAAGCCCCATCCAACCTGTTCTCGAACACTGCCAGGGATGGGGCATTTCCTCCATCAGTGTCTGGACACTGCTGTATCAGGCTTTCCAGGTCTCAGCTCCATCCCACACCCGTGAGGTTTACACTCTTGGGCTGACAGCCTGTGGTAAATAAAGCACCAACCACCTGGTGCTGTGTGGAATGTGCTCTGGTGAGGCTGTCCCTGTGTGCTGCCATGAGAGCAACATCTGCAGGCACAGGATCCCTTTGCACTTCTTGACCTGCAGCTCATGGGCAGAACCAGCTCTGAGCCTGTGAGCGAATGGCATCAATGAAAACATCCCTGGCAGCGGCCTTTTGCTGCTCCAACTGTGGCAGTGCTGTTTGGGGACTTCACAGCACCAAGGTGGGGGGAGGACCCAGCCAAATCCCTCTTCTGTGTCATATCACTGAGATTCATCACTGAATTCCTGTAAGGAAGGACAGGTTAGCTGGCTGGGTCCCGACACAGGGAAGCACAGGAAGAGGCAGCCTCATCCAGCCTAAGGCAGCCAGGACGTGAGAAGCCAAAAGTTTCGTCATTAGCTGGGATCGCCAGCGTCTGAGAAGCCGCGCAGGAAATTATATGTGATGAGGTGAACAAATTACCACCCAGCTCCGACCTGCGGCTCCGCCGAGTCTGTGCGCTCCCGGCTTGCTCCGGCTCGGAAGCCGGGCACGTTCCTGCCGTTTGCCCTCCCACGCCGTGGCATCGCCCTTGTCCCTGTCCTCGAGATGTGGCTGGGCACCAGCTGCTCACGGATGGTGCTCACACATGAACGCACACACACATGAACACACACACATGTACAAAAACACACACACGCTCCGCTGCCCAGCTGTCCCATGCCATGGGAATAAGGCAGGGAGCCGGCCCCACGGTCCACACCGCTGTGGTCCCAGCACAGCCCAACCAGACTGGATTTGCCTTCCTCAAAGCACGCGCGGGGAGGGTCTCTCCCATCCCACCGGTTCCCATCGCTGCCCCTGCACATCGGGGACTCTTCCCGGGCTTCTCCCGCTCCTCTCCTTTACCCCGCTCAGCGCAGGGCGAACGCGGAGGGGTCTCCAGGGTGCCACGCCCGCCCCAGCCCTGCGCTGCCCGCACTTGGCATGACTCAGGGCCGGGTACAGAGGCAACAGTAATGTCTCGGGGCGCTTTGCCCGACGTGTCGGGACCAGGCTGCCTTATGCAACGAGGAGCCTGGGCTTTCCCCAGCTGCCAGAGGGCTGAGACATCCGCCGAGCTCCGTGTCGGCTGGGAGAGGCACCGACAGGGAGGAAGCCCCCAGCCCTGGGTAAGCAGGATGGCAGCAGCAGCAGCAGAGCTCTGGACTTCCTGGCAGGTACCAACCCAACCTGCTTCTTCCCGTGCTCCCAAGCCCTTCGGAGGTGGCAGGGCTCAGGTACAAGTTTCCCCAGCTACCTCCCTTCCTCCTGTCTCCCCTTTAACGCAGAACAACACGGAGAGCAGCCGGAACAAGCAGGAGCCTTTGCACCCCTGCCCACCATCACACCGCATCGCAGCCCAGAGCCACAGTGCGAGAGCGTTGCAGCCAGGAAGGGGCACCGGCATCTCTCCCCGCTGGCTCATCCCCCAAATGTCACTTGCTGTGCCCAATACCTCCGCCCCACTGCCACGAGCTGTAGGGGCTGCAGGGCAGGGATGCCCAGGGGAGTGCAGATCCCCGCTCAGTCCCAGCGCCGCTGATGGCCAAAGCAGGGGATGAGGATCTGGTGCTCCCCGCCGCTGTGGAGGGTGAGCACTGCCTTTCCCCGCGCAGGGATGCGCTACCCCAGCCCAGCCTCCATCCCCCTGCGGATCCAGAGCAGCGGATACTTACGGGCGGTGAGCGGAGGTGCCCTGGCTGAGGTTGGCCACGTAGGCAGCAGGGACGTAGCCCGTGGCCGGCTCCCCCAGCAGCCGCCGGGCCAGGACATACTCGCCCTCTTCTCTAAGAACACGCAGTTTGTCCCCTGCGCTTATGCTCAGCTCCTCGGCGCTCCGGGCTGTGAAAGCGTACAAAGCGATACAGAGAGAGGACTTGGGGATGAAGGAAATGGAAGTCGCCTCCGAGTTCAGCGAAACGGAATCAGAGCCAAGATACCCCAGCGAGCAGCTCTCTGTCACGGAGCGGGGACGGAGCTTGTTCCAGAAAGATGTCAGGAAGGTCAAACGCTTCCTGACGAACTGCTCCATCCCCGGTGAAGCGGTGGATGCGGTGGGCTATGCCACCGCGCTCCGGGAGGCCAGGGGAAGGGGGGATGCCGGGCTCCTGCCGCCGGCCGGGAAGCTCATCCTGCCGGCCCGCGTTACCCGCACGCGTCTGGGCGCTCGCCGGCCCTTCCCGGCGAACTTCCTATTTCTGAAAGTGAAACTGGTTCATCTGGTGAGACGAGTCTGCAGGCGGGACGAGTCTGCAGGCAGGAGTCCCACGCTCAGAGCCACGGGCACATCTGGGAGACAGGCACAGCTGGAGCCAGGCTTGCTGCTCTCGAAGAAGAAGAAGGCTGTTGTTTTATTTAATCATTATTTTAAAGCGTGCTCTTTGCTTCTTACCAGAGCACCATAAACACAGCTCTCTGTTCTTCAAGCAGCTCTTGTCACAAGTGGCTGACTCCAGTTAATAGTCTTCATCTCACTTGTGTGGGAGGATATTTTTTTTTCCATAGGACAATAATTGCATCCACAAATGTGGGAGAGTTAAAACAGAATTAAGGAAATAACCTTAGAAGAGATCTGAAGTGTTTGGATATTTCCTGGGTGGATATTGTGGGGGTTTATAACACCACACCCTTTCTTCCTTCAGTCTACAATGACCTCCCAGAGTAACCCCACTAAAGCATTTGCCTCCTCACACTAATTCCCTGTTGCAGAAGATCGCTGGGGAATTCACATCCCAGATCCACCAGGATCTGGTGCTCACTCAGCTTCCATCAGAGATGGGTCCCCCTCAGAATCAGAAGATCTTTGCCTGATGCAGGGCCTGGATCAGCCTCAGGATCAGCACGGCATCCAGAGCCAAGCCCTGGAATGCAGCCCCCAGCTCTCACTGTGTCAGCACAGCCACACTTCCCCAGCCCTGGTCACACTCAGACACTGACATGCTCCAACCCCCCTCCCAAATCCCACCGCCCACAGCCATCAGCCAAATTACAGAGATTCCCCCTTCACATCCTCCATGTGTGCTTTAAACCACCTGAAGATCACTGCTCTGGTGAGAAATCCCAACTCCAATCCCCCAGCCCCCACCTGGACTTTGTCATTTAACTGTTCCATCTAATTAGTGGGAGTTTTGTGCCTGGCAACTCCACTCCTGGCCTTGAGCCCATTATTTTGATCCTCCTCTGCTTGCAGTTGGTCTGTATAGCTCGTTTTGGGTGTGTAGTTGGGATTTGAAAGAGGCTGCTTAAAAAGAAATATTAATTGTAGAAGTCTGGGCTGCCGACTGCAGCCGTGTGGGGTATGAGGAACAAGCTGGACCCACCCTTGGGTCAACAGCTCTAGACATGCTGTGTCCTGCATCCTGGGTGTCCCGTGATGGCCAAAAAACCTGCAAAAGGATTTCCGTGTCTGGGTTTTGGACTCAGCAATTTCCTCACCCTCTTCTAGGCAGAGACACCAGGGCAGAGGGCAGGAGTACAGAGCACTCCTCAGTGTGGCCTTTGCATTCCTGAACGGATGAGAACTGGGAAGAAAGGGAATCTTTATTAAAATACTCTGCTCCCTCCTTACCCAAGTAGCACTTGAATATTTGGGCAAGTCCCCCAAGATCTGCCCCCGTGCCCAGCTCACAGCCTCGCCCCCAGTGCCACACAGGGATGTGCAAATTCTCCGTGCATTTTTCCCACTTCAGCGTCAGGAGGGGAACTGAGGACGGGGCACAGAAGGGTCTGCAAACCAAAGGGAGGGACATCCCCTCTGCTGTCCTTCTGCAGCCCTTGTGACAAGTGTGCTCCTCACATCACACTCCATCAGGAGCAAAAGGGCTGCCTCGTTGTGCCCTAAAAGATGATCTGATCAGATCCAGCATGGAACATTTGTGCCTCGCTGTTTTGAATGGGGACTTGCTGAACTTCTGGTCTGCAGAAGGAGACTGTGACCTGATTTACCTTTATTGACCTACGCCAGATTAGATTCTCCAGTGGTACCAGCGATAGACAAGTGCAGCTGATTTCTAACACGCAAGGCTTTGGATCTTGATTTGCACCTAAATGAAAGAGTACTTCCAAATGACAAACATCCCTGAGGACTAAATACTGCCTCTGAGCTGAGCCTACCAGACATGCAGAGCACAGACTCATCCCTGCAAACCTCTGTCTGCACAGGACACACATGCACAGCTCAGCTCCATGCCAGGAAAGAGATGATAAATCACAACCTTTTTCTAGGATCTTTTTTTTTATTATTTTCCTATTCGGTTCCAGGAGGATCCCTGCTGCCTTGAATCCCTTTTGGTACTATAAAACACCTAAAAAACAAAATAAAGGAGAAAAAGCATGTTCATAGAAGTTTCTGGTCCTTGTGCTGTGGGAAGGAAAGTGGGAGGAGGCAGGAAAAGTGATAAAGAAAAGGAAGGTACAGATAGCTGATGGATCAAGTATTTTCTCTTCAGTCCCTGTGGCCAGCTTACAAGGATGTATTAAAAACCAATCTGTCCACAGATTGTGGGGTTGTGGTGGGTACACAGGGACTTCAGTTCTAGCACCACTAAAGAGCACCTCCAAAGAGCACCAAAACCAGCAGACCTGAGCAGCAGAGCTGCCTGCACAGCCCTGGTTTGGCTGCAGAGCACTGGGGAGCCATAAACACAAACAGCACTTTGCATCCACCCGCGTGTCAAACGCCACAGCGTGGCCTCCCAGCCTAATTGACAGAAACCAGCAGCTCCCCTTCACTAATGAGAGCGCCCATTATACCTAATTAGCTGAGGTTCTGTTCCAGGTCCTGTTACGTTTACACTCGAAATACATCATCCAGCAAAGATGTATTTTTTTTCCCTTTTTGGAGGGAAAAAAAAAAAGAAAGAGAAGCATAATTCCAATTAAGCCCCTAAAGGGGCAGAAAGGTGGAGAATGCAGGTCATGCTGAGGAAAATGGTTTTGGGGAATGGTAAGTCACTCGCGGGGTCAGGGGATGTGCCACTTGTCACCAACGACTGGCAAAGCACAGCTGGAGATCGAGGGTGGCCACACCGGGCCTGGCACCCCATCCTGAAACACCCAGCCCTGAGGCTCCTCGTGGTCTTTTTGATGGTGTCAGAAGATGGCTGGGGTTTCTCCTGGGCTTCATGTTTCTTCATATATATATATTTTTTTTAGTGATTTCTCCAGATGTTTCCTGGCACCACAGTGCATTTGAGAAAGGTTTTGCCTCTTAATGAATTGTTTTGGATGGGAGTCCATGGGACAGTTCAGACAAGGAGTGATGGGTGACGACAGAGGTGCGTGGGAAGAGGAGCAGAGCAGAACAGTGGCATTAAAGCAGCTTCAGTTTGTCTCTGTTTCCTGGGGGCTCTGGAAGAAAGAGGCACCTTGGCAGACTCTGGGCTCTCATCATCGAGGGCAGAGCTCATCCCCGGGAGGCCGACAAGGGCAGGAAGGGTCCAGGGGCTGAGGGGCTCATAGACAGTCAGTGCAGAGGGTTCAATACAGGCAAAAGTACAGTGGTCCTGGGACACGGAGTGGTACGGGAGGTGTGAGAGCAGGCACAGCATCGTGGGGTCTCATGGTGGCTCTCTGAGCCCTGTAGGGGTGGGTTGGACTGGCTGGTGGAGAGCAGGAGTGCAGGTCACAGGGCACCTGAAATGGCACATGAAAGCAGAAAAGCTCTGTGGGAGCAGCTGGAGGCAGAGCGAGCTGTTTGAACAGTGCCTGGCAGGTGTGGGGCAGGGAAACCTTTAAACCCACAGTAATACTTTTCAGGGACCCTGTAAACACAGGGCTCATCAAGGATCTGAAACAATGGCAAGGAAAAGCCAACCCATAAGTCACACTGCACTCTTCGTCACATTTCTGCAGCAGAGTCACTGTCTGAGGAGAAAGTCTGTAAGGACCAAAACACCAAATCATGCTGAAAGGCAGCCTGGCCAACCTCCAGGCTTCTCTTTCTGCATTCTGCTGAGTTTATCAGCACAGATCAGCCTTTGCTTGCCCCATCCTTTAATCTAACTTCCAGAGAATGAATGCTCCTTCTAGTACAGACTGCCTGGCAGAACTGCACTTCTCAAAACTCCTCTGCTCCTGTCTCTGGAGAAATCGTTTGCAACACATAAAAACCATTCACCACCTTCTCCAGACTGGCAGATGCCAGGGAGATGTTCAGCCTCTCTCTCACAGCTGCAGAGATCTCCATGGGAAGCAGGAGAAGGGAGCTCAGGCTGTGCTCCCCGTGCCCATGAACACCTGGACTGGAGCTCTGGCAGCTCTCTGCCAGGACTGTGCCACTGCTGAGCAGCAGCCGGAGTCCCGAGGCTGGCAGAGGCTGACAGGGATTTACACAGACACCTCACAGCTGTGCTGCCCTGGCTCAGGCAGACAGAGGACTGGTGCCTTCAGGAGTGAGGAGCACAGTGACTCAGATGGGGAGGGGGAAATCTCTGCCAGTTTGTAAGCAAATGATGGATTGCTCCATCTGCCCAAATGTCCTTGTTTCCCCAGGGAGGAACCAGTCCAACCACTCCATCACCGAGCTTTGTGATATCTCTCCCCACAAAGTTCCTTCGGAGGCTGTTGGATTTGGGGTTATGACATTAAATGTTGTTAGAATAAACCTACCCAGAGTCCCAGGAGAATAGGCCCAAGAGACCTCACCCAATCCACCTGGTCCATCCTATACTTATGTCTTTCCCCATCTTTGCCAAACCAGTTCTTAACAGACCTCCAGGAATGGATACGCCACCACGTCCCCAGACAACCCATTCCAGTGAGTCACTGATCATTACCAGCAGAAACGAGTGTCTGACCTGCTGCATTTAATTCTATTACCTCATGTCCCATTCATCACCTCATTGCTCCATTCCTTCCTGCATGGGAACACTGCTGAGGTGTCCCCCCACACCGACCCTAGTGGGCCCCAGCCCAGAACAAACACACTGACCTTATACAAGGAGGCAACATGGTCATCTTTTTCTCCATTTGTCCCCAACCTTCTTGCCCTGTCCACGTGTGCTGGTGTTCCTGTGGTGCCACCTCAGCTGGCTCTCTAGTGCGTTCACCTGGGGGTGAGAAAGCAGCAGCTCTGAGAGGAGTTTGCACCACTGCACAGGTAATCTTTAACCTGTCCCAAATACAAGGAGTCTGCACCACTGCACAGGTAATCTTTAACCTGTCCCAAATACAAGGAGTCTGCACCACTGCACAGGTAATCTTTAACTTGTCCCAAATACAAGAAGAAAATGCTGGCTCAAGTTTTCTTCACTGAGGTTTATGACTCCATGAAAGACAAACATTGGGACACCAAGTTTTACCTGTTTCTTTAGAGAAGTGACTGTCTTCTCCAGTTCAGCCACAAGGGACTCAAGATTCTCTCTGGAGGAAGGGCTTGGGGAAGGCGCCTCGTTTCTGGGGTTGGGGATAAAAAGTGAAAGGGGTTATGCAAACTGCAGCTTCCTGGGTGAGGGAATCATTCTGCCTTCTCCCAACACCAGTCTCCAAGTGAGCATCACAGGGAGGGGCCCAACTGCCAGATTCACCTGCCAAGAGGTGCCAGCCAAAGAGCCCCTGAGCCCAGGTATTTACACATCAGAGTTGGGCTCTGCACAGAAGTGTTGGAGGACTGGCTGAGTTCAGCATCTCTCTACTGATCCACCCCTGACCCCAAACCTCTGCAAAGTGCCAGATTCAGAGGCCTGAATGGACTGAGTTATTAAAAACTTCTGTTTCATAAAATGGAGGTAGAAGGGGTGATACTGCACCTGGGCGAGTCAGGCTTGTGCTTGGCAGGGTTTTCCTCCGGGTAGCTGAAGCCAGGAGACCTCTTGCTTCGGAACCGCTGCGAAAGAGCCCTGAACTGCCCTCGTGTCCGGCAGTCTTGGGAAGGAAGGGAAAGTCTGCAGTCAGCACTGGTGTTTAAAGCAGGACTGCGTGAATTTCAGCAGCACAAGGCAGCGCTGCCCTCCTGCACCATCCACCCTGGACACGTCTCTTGGGCCAGAGGGAAGGAGGCAACAAAGGTGTGGAACAGGGTGTGCATCACTCATGGATTCCCACGTCTCAGATGGACAGCTGCACCCAGAATGCAGCACAGAGGGACCATGGCAGGATCTGTGGTTATTGGCAGAGATTTAGGCTCCCAAATGAATCTGTGAAGTGGCACGTGGTGGGGATCATGTCCTGTTTCAGTCTCTCCCCCAGCCAGAGACCAGAGCCCTCAGTGAGGTGGGCTTTCAGACAGATTAAATGAAGCTAACATGCTTTCTAGAGAGGTGGCCAATGTCCCAAACCTCTCGGGGTTTAAGAGTCATTTGAATATATTAAGACATAATTAAGACATAATTAATAATTTGCTTTAACTTTTGATCAGCCCTGAATTGGTCAGGTGGTTGGACAGGATGATTGCTTCAGGTCCTCCAAAACTGAAATATTCTATACTGTTCTATTCTATTCTATATTCTGTTCCCTTTGCACCCCTTTGCTGACACAAGGTTCTCATGGTGCAGCCAGAAATCAGCTACAATTTCATAAAAGCTGCTGTGGTGTGTGACAAATGCCACCCAGAGTGATCCCCCCACCAGCCAGTGCCAGAGCATCCCTCTCCTTACCCTCACAACAGTCCTGCCACAGGCGCAGGTCCACGGCAGGAATCTCCTCACAGCTGACCATGCCCTGCAGGTACGATGCCACCCGGAACACATCTCTCTGCAGCTGCTGGATGTGGTCACTGTTGTCACAGATGACACGAGCAAGGGACGCCTGTCTGATCTGAGTCAGCTGCGCTGGCGTGAAGACTCCGGGGTTCTCATACCAAAATCTGCAGTGGGGTGTAATCACAGCATGACTCAGGAGTGGGAGAGAGGGAGGGAGGGAGGGAGGGAGTGAGTGAGTGAGTGAGTGAGTGAGGCTGGGAGAGGAAGAAGAGTTCCCTGACATCTGTGTGGCAGCACCCACACCCCTCAAAATGAGCGTCTGCTCTGGTGTCAGGTGGCTGCAAACACAGATGGCTTTTTCTGAACCCACAAGTCCCCATGCTCCTGCCCTAAGTGCATCACCAGGCAAAGACGCGTCTCGTTCACACAAGCAGTAAACAGGGATCATAAAAGAGCTCCTGTGGACATTTTCTAGCATTTTCATGAGATATTGGGAACATCCTCAATGATTCCCAGTGTTCTGCAGTGAAATGAGAATCACTAAATCAAGAAAGGACACCTTGACAGTAACTGTGGCAAGTGCTTTTGCAAATACACTGGACAGACAACACTGTTCCTCATATCATAAGACAATAAATAATTAAAACTTACAGATTCTGCTTCTTCCTGTAAGGCAAAAAACCTCCCAAACAGAATAACCAAAGGATTTGGGGTGACTCGAATGATAATACCTATCTCCATCTCTCAGCCTTCTGAACTGAGTCGTTAACAGGCACATCAGTGTTGGTCCCACTCTGGTCCCAGGGACAAGGTCCTCCACCATCAGTGCTGGAAACAGGTCAATATTTTTGGTAGTTCCATATAAACTGCAGGATAACAAATATAAAAATTTAAAAAAAAGTTAAAAGGATCTCAAAGAGTGGAGATAATATAAATCTGACACCAACACAGAAATTTGTATGTCAGGAACTCATCTGGACAATATTTTTAATGGTTCTATCTGAAAGACAATGGGATAAAGACCTGCCTTGGAAGAGGCAGGCAGGGCAGATAGGACGCAGTTTAGTCTGACTGGAAAATAGCTCCAAGGCTTAATCTGCTCCCAAACTACACCACAGCGGTGCCTGACAACATTCCACCCAGAACCAGACTGATCACTTGGAGAAACCTCGTTTGTCTTACCCCATTGTTAAACCACAGCTATTACCCTATCTTAACATCTGTGGGGGACAATATCTGGGAAGGTTATTCCATGGGTGTACTGGAAGGAGCAGGAACTTTTCAGTGACTGGTCTCCAGTAATTTTGATGCTTCCACATCCAGGCTACGGTACCTCCTGAGCTTTTCTCTGATCTCCAAGTTCTTTATCTCATTTCTGAGGTCCTCGAACTCCTGTGCAGAGGAGAGGTTGCAGAAGACCCTGAAGTCATTGTAGGGTGGGATGCCGTGGTCTCGCCCTCTCTGGATGTTGATAGCGGCCAAGTCCAGTGACACAGAGTGTGCCATGGAGAAGAGTTTCTCCGTCAGCTCCATGTTGAGGAGTTCAGAAGGCACCCGCATTTTCCCAGGAACCCCAAACAGCCCACGGAGGAGGGGGTCAATCCCCCCTTCCTGCATAATCCTGAAAGGGGAGAAGAAGGCCTTGTGCAGGGGGATGTGGCCTTGTCGGATGGGCTGGAAGGTCTCATTCAGCCGGTACAGGATGGGGTTGATCAAGGTGTGCCCGAAGCGGAAAGCGGCTGTGGCAAAGGCGTTGAGAATCCCCGCATTGACATTGGGGTTGTAGCCTTTGTACTCACCCAGCATCTTCATCCCAGCCTCCCCCAGGACCTTGGGCAGCCACTGGGCGTAGGTGATGTGCTGCATCTGGGCACCCACAATCTTTCGTGCCTCGTGGTACAGGAGATCTCCGTCCCAGTGCGGGTTGAGGGTGGCCAGCTCGGTGGCAACGCGGTTGTGCTCCCTGAACCACAGCGTGTGCATGGCCGTGAGCCCCAGCTGCTCGTTGGCACGGTGGTCTCCTGCCAGGAAGCACGGCACGGGGCTCTCGTTCTCATCCCTCATGCACTCCGTGGGTGGCCCCACGGCAAAGGGAAGGAGATGCTTCCCCGAACTGGGCACAACTTGCCCTCGCTTCAGCAGCCCTTTCTGGCCGCTCAGATCCCGCAGCTCCCACGATTCCTGCTCCGTGCTGCCATAAACATTGGAGGCATCAATGTAGGATGTCAGGTGGTTGATCTGCTCCCTGGCATAGACAGAGTTCATCAGCAGGGAGGTCATCCCGCTGCCGCACACAGGGCTCGAGCGCACAAAGAACATGCAGCGCCCGTTCCGCACGCGGGGGTCGTTGGCGGGGACCGTGATGGAGAAGCAGGGAGGGTCGTTGCTGCACACCTCGCTGCAAGGGGCTCCGTCTGAGAAACGGGACATGCTGATGGCTGCCACCGTCTGGTCCATGTCGTGGTCCAGGAACTGGCCCCACTGCATGAGCATGTGCGTGAACTGTTCATCGGGGGTGATGGTCTCGGTCCCGATCATGGCAGTGGAGACAAGGCGAGGTAGAGGAAGGGGCAGATCCCTGGCGTTTTCTGCCAAGGAAAACCCTCGGGGGAGGTTAAATCCATTCTGGTAGGCGGGTTTGAGGAGCCTCTGGAAGGCTGTGAGGGACGCACCCCACATGGGGTGCTGGAGGTTGTTGCAAGAGCCGTCGTGGGTCCTGTACTTCTTGTGGAAGCAGATGTCAGAGCAGTTGGGCGTGCGGCGGTGGGCAGAGCAGCCCGACAGGTTGGCAATCATGGTCAGGTAGTGAGGGGACACCAGGTCATTGTAGCGATAGCCTGCAAAGGGAAGGGCAAAGCACCAGGTCAGGCATCACCTGCAGCCTCCTGATTCCCACTGTCCCATGGAATGGCTCTGTGTGAAAACCCCTGTCAGGATGGGCATGGGATGGCCGGGGCTCTGAGTGTGCTTTTGCTGTGCAATTTATGGGAAACAGAGGAAGCACAGGATAGCATCAGGCCCACAAAGCGAAAAAGAAGGGGGAAAGAGTTTAACTGCACAGAGCTGGAAACTTGTCACTAGCAGAGCAAACTGTGGGGGTGGTCTCGGTCCCTATTCTAGGTTTATTTTACAGCTCCCTGGGTTATTGCTGCCACCATGAGCTCCATCACCCACCCAAGCTCTACGTGACGAGCAGCAGGAAACCGTGGGTGACTGCCAGGGCACTGCTGCACCGTGTGAAAGCGCTGAATGATGCTGCATTGTGTGGATGCTGACAGGGCAATGAGGAGGAGAGGCTGGCAGTCCAACCAGCCCAGACCAGACCTGCTGCCTGGAGAGAGACTCCTCACACTCTGGAATACATCCAGGCAGGAAAAAAATATTTACAGGCCCCAAACACACATGCCTGCTACACGATGAATCACACGTATAGGTAGAAGCATGCAGTATACAAGAATGTTCGCTGCATATCAAGGAAGTCCCAGGCAGCAAGTTTTGGGGTCCAGCTGCTGCATGCTTGGACCTCATTAGGTATTTTTGGCATTACGTTGCTTTGTTGCTTGCTATCCTGCCTCAATAGAAGGAACCTGAGCTGCTGGGACTTACCTGAGTTTGTAGCTAAGAGGTCAGAGTAGTAGAGAGAAGGGATATTCCCTCTTCTTCTGTAACAGCACCCAAATACCCCAGAGTTCACAGCATTCTTCTCGTTGCCATTTGGAGGGCAGGAAACATCTCAGACCATGCTGTTGAGGGTCTGAGCTTCAGACCCACAAGGATACTCCTTTATCAGTTAGTTGGTTATTATTTTTTAAGGAATAGGGCTTTTATAGCCATCTGAGGAACCTTTACAAAACAGGGAACTCAAACCATTGCCTGGGTATCAAATCGCTTCGGTGAACACAAGACCAGCCCTTCAGCTATTAAAGAAACCATGAGATATAGAAAGAATTGTCACGCAGACAACACATTTCATCATACACCCAACATTTATATGGATTTTTGATTTACCTTGGCACATTTAAAACTTCCTGGAAGTCTACACATCACTGTTTTCATTTCATCCTGTGCACAAAATTAAGAAGGGCAATGAAATCTCTCCTACCCGTGACATTCATGTCCACGATCAGCCCTTGCTGCACGTGTTCCTGAATCAGCTGCAGGGTCCTTTCAAAGATCTCCCCTGCCCTGGCTGTCTCGATGGTGTAGGGGTCCCTCGGGTAGCGGAACAGAGCCAGGAGGTCATTGGGAGTCTTGGGGCGCCTATTTCCAGGAATTAAAAGTGATGCAGGATCATTAAAATTAATCAACTCTGCTCAGGGCAGTGAGACCCTACAAGCAGCAAGAGTCAAGCTCTAAGCCTGGTCTAGTGCTTGGCCCCCAAATTAGTGCATAAAACCAACGTGGCTTGCCTGCACATTGCAGATGATTAAAGAATGGAAATTTTTCCCCAGGAAAATGTACATATTTAATTCTCTCAGTATCTCTGGGTTTTTCCTGTGATAGCAATTTATTTTTTCACTTTTCAACAGCTGAAACCCAGAGGGTTTTGGGCTTAATACAAACTATCCATCCTTCCAATAAAAACATATATTGGGGTAGAAGAGGAGGGAATCATATTCACTAAAGAATTTATTTTTTTATTGAGGAAATGGTTAGAATTTTTATATTATTATTTCTGTTCACCCTCCACAAAGTCAGTTGCATTCATAAAATGACAATGCTGATTATTTTCTTTTGTATTCGCAGTCTACAGAACTTACTCCAGCTGACAAAATGCAGATAGAAGTGACATAAGAGATACTGCTTGTATATCTCATTTTTCCAGAATCCCAAATGCCTATTGGGAAGCTCTATCACATCCTACATGGTGCAGCTTCAACCTCCAACACTCGAAACAATCCCGTAGCTTTAATTTGCGGGTTGTCAGTGACAAAATGAGCTTTCAGAAAGCTTCATTTCTTGTGGGTTTTTAACACTTTTCTGCTTCAGGCCCCAGCTCGAGGCGCTTCCCACACTTACTTGCTGAAGAGTTCGGTGCGTGTGGAGTTGATGGCGTGGTCCACGCTGCTGATGGCCTCGCGCAGCGACGTGGCCACAAACGTGTCCCCGCTCCGACCCACGTCCGTGGCTTCCCCAAGCACAAAGAAACAACAGAACACCCTCAATTTACTTTGATATTATTTGGCCCTCCCAGCTCAAGCGTGCACCAGCACCAGCCCCAGAGTGACCTCACTGCAGAACAAACTGCATTTCCATCTGCAATATCAACACCGTGAATTTATTTTTAAGACAGATATTCTGAAGAATGTGAACTGCCTGAAAAAGAAGGTGGCTTTTTCAGGAGATGTCTGTGGACACATATTCAGGGTTTTCTCCTGAAGAGCTTTGCAAAAGAAATGTCTGTTTTGGTTAGTGGTTAAACTGCAAAAAGAAAATGTAAAAATCACAGTGGCTTAACCCAAAATAATATATTTACTTCCCACAAAGGTACTTCTCAAATTAATGAAATTAATTTAAATATATTGCCCATCCATTAATTTTCTGTTTGTGGAACACTTTACTAATTATTGGTAGTAATTAATAGAGATTTATGATGATAATAATAGTACAAAGTTAGTGTTAACACATCTGCTACATCATTTTAAATCAAAAATACCAAAGTTGTTGTTGGAATACCTTCAGAAGTAAAGACATCACTTCTTTAAAATTACTACAGGATGCATTTTTTAAGCCGGGGCCTTTGTCACAGCTGAACGAACCAGTTCCCAGTTGGCTCCCGGTGTGTGCTACAGCCAGCTGGTGAATGAGGCACCAATCAAGAATAAACCAAGAAATTGTCTCAGGAATAATTTCAAACAACAAAGACATTTCAGACCATTTTCAGCTCCTTGCTTACAACCCCTGTATGGAAAATGTTACAAATTCATCTAATAAGTGACTCACCATCCACTCTGGCTATTTCTGGAACAGCCCTTCACTTATATTTTAAATTTTTTTGCTTGCCTTTGATTTCTTTTTTCCTTTGCCAGTTTTCTTACCCTCTAAGAGGTACAATTTCCACTCTTGACCCCTGGTTTGACCAGCAGAGTTACTCCTCCTTGTTCATTACGTCTTCACTAACGCACAGAGCAGGAGCTCGAAAACCAGATTTAGTTCCCATTCCCAAGAGTGGTACATGGTCTAAGGCTGGACTTGATGATCTTGGAGGCCTTTTCCAGCCTCACTGATCCTATGATTCTGTGATTCTATGATTCTATGACTGAGCANTCCCAAGAGTGGTACATGGTCTAAGGCTGGACTTGATGATCTTGGAGGCCTTTTCCAGCCTCACTGATCCTATGATTCTGTGATTCTATGATTCTATGACTGAGCAGACATTCAAACCCCTGTATATGCAGTGACAATGTTGTTCTGCTCCTCCCTCCCCCGGCGTGCGAGGTTTCGGTCAGACGATGATTTGTGAGAGTGTTGGCACATTTTAATAAGTTTCTCCCTCCCAGCAGAGGCAATAACTACATGGACACTGACAGCTGGGCTTGCAGAAGGAGGTTTAACACAACACCTTTGGCTTCGCAGGGAGCAACTGCAGCTCAGCTGAGCAAACAGCGAGGGGCAGCTGGGAGGTGCGTGGGCTTTCACAATGGAGTGACTCTGATCCAAGGGACCTGTCTGCAAAGAAGCTGAAGAAATCATTTCTTACATAATTATCCGCTCAAAGTGTAGCTGTCAGCACAGCACAGCCCCTCCTTACACAGGAGCCAGAGAAGGCTCGGGGGAGCGCGGGAGATACGGTACCGGTGATGGTGAGCTGCATGGCACTCGAGGTGAAGCCAAAGGGGTTCCTTGCTATGCACTCGTATCTGCCCTGGTCAGCCACACCCAGGTCCTGAATGGAGAGGGTCCCGTCCTGGCTGATGTGGAACTTGCCACTCTCTGTGATCTGGATGCCCTCCTGTTGTGCCATCAAAAGACAGAAGCTGTGTCAGAGCACAGAAAGCTTCCACTACGCCAGCCTTCAGCCTGCTCAGCAAACCCAGGGATGGATGCGATGAACGAATCTGGCCACCAGATGTTAGCATTGCTCTTCCAGAGAAACCAGAAAGAGGTCCAAGGACTCCTGTTCCTGACAGGACCCATGGTGAGGAGGTCCCTGCTCTGCTCCTTCCCCTGGCCCAGCCCAGGAACTCCCCGCAGGGCACAGACACCCCACAGACACCCCACACAGTCAGGATGGCTGGAACAAGTCCCAGACCCTGATGCCCTCACAGAAGTTTCATGGCACAAAATTAAGTCGAAATGTTTTCAGTTTTAGGCCAACCTGAAACTGACGGATTTTTGCTGGCCTTGAGCTGCAGATCCCAGCTTTTGCTGGCTCTGACAGCATCACTCAAACCCAACCTCTCAGCCTGGCTGGCGGCAGAAGTGACTTTAGGTTTTACTTTTCTATTTTCCTGCTTCTTAATATCTTTCTGCTGCCCTGCCCCAATCTAATGCTTGCTCTGCTGCCCTTCCAGGCTCTTTTCTTCTGCTCCCACTGTTGGTTGAGCCCAGAGAAAGCTGCAAGTTCACCTCCCACTAGACATCTGTGGGGTAAGTGAGGCCCAAGCATTTTCTGTGCCTGACTGTGCTCAAAGGCAGGGCAGGTAAAAAGGAAGGTCCCAAGTGTTGTACTACAGCACAGCAGGAAAGAAGTCTGAAGAGCTTCACCTAATGAATTCTTGGAAAGAGCAGCCAGGCTGCAGTGTGATTTTGAGGGATCGTGGCTTTGCCCCATCAAAACTGGAGCCAACAAGCATCATCCAATACCATCAGTAGAAATACTGATAATGTGGACAAACTACATAGAAAAAAAATCAATTTTCAGGATTTTTTATTTTTCCAGGGGTGGTCAGTCAAGTATTTATAACATCCTGGAATGTCACTGGCTTCAAGTGACTCTTTTGGAAGGAAGAACAGGAGAATATTTGCCGCACGGCTTTGAGCCTGAGAAACTGCAATGTTCTTTTAAAAACCCCAAATCAGTGAAAATGATCTACACTATCCCATGTGTAGTGCAAAACTGATGTAACTAATGAAGCTGGGAGAGGTGTTGAAGGAGAGAGTTGTTTAATTCTGCCCCAGAGGAGCCGTCCCTTTCCCCAGTGACATGAAACCATCGCGTACCTTGACCCAGGTTATGGTGGGCCGAGGGTCTCCCTGGGCAGCGCAGGAAATGGCAACGTCCTGGCCCGTCTCTGCCACCAGGTCCTGGGGGGGATGCAGGAACACGGGGATCACTGTGCAACACAGGGAAAAAAGTCACTGGGGTAAGAAATGCATCAAGGAAAACAGAGAAACCTGTGCACAAAAAAACATCTCAGCACGGAGAAAGCAGAGCTGCTGAGCTGCTGCTCTTGCAAGGGCTCTGCAGAGGGGCAGCAGCTCACCCCGTGCTCTCTGTCTCGCTGCCAAGCTCTCTGTTCATTAATTTACGTAATTTATGTTCATTATTTTCTGCTCCTCTGTGTCTCTACTTGGGGCAATTACACAGGAATGTGCTGCATCATTTAAAATCCTTCATTCAAAGGCTTTCTAGAAAAGATGCTCCAGCTGAAACAGGGATCATGACTTGTTTCAGGAATTATCGGATGAGGCTCTCTTGAAGTATTAGTCAGGCCAGATTAAGTAATTATATTGATCTTGCTGGTCTTAAAATATTCTGTGAATTCTGTGCTTGAAGCTTTACTAACTTATGCTTCTAGAGAGTTTCCTTCCCTCCAGTCTGCCTTTAGTAAAACCCTGCCCTATTTGTGAACAAGCAAGGAAGTTTGCTTATTTAGAAGAATTACTTATAAGGAAAAAAAAGAAAATTAAACAAAAGCTTTAAAAAAATTAAGGAAAAGAAGAAATTAAGCCTTAATGAAGCAAAAGCATCCCTGTGTAACTTCTGTTTTACAAAGTCTCGATTTTAGAAAACCTAAATTTAGATTGAACCTATGACCTGGTAGAGAATGTTTAAGACAAATGTATCTAGAGCCAGGATTAAATGTTCACTGGAATGAAACATTATGTTTTGCAGAATATTTTGTTTGAAAAAGAATTTTACTCTTAATTTTGCAGGAAAGACAAAATTTTAAAATTGCAAAATATATCTATATATATA